>OY856397.1:2520000-3120000 GCA_963693495.1 Malacosoma neustria
TGTCTCATAAGGGTACAGGAACTTGAGTCACTAATGTTGGAACATCACAAAATAGGGATATTATGGCGGCATACTTAAGACCAAAGGTGGTCGCCATCCCGACGGGCTTGAGGCCCTACCACGTAGCTAGGGTGGGTTATTTTGTCGTCTTTTACGACAGGCCGACCCCGGACGCAGAGTTTAGTGTTCTTTCTCCGCCCCTGCACGGATAACTGGAATCTGGGTCACTTAACCGGAACACAACACAGAGTTGTTATAGCGTCATATTTAGGCCGCCCCTGCACGGAGGGAAAATTTAGTTCATTTTACAAGTAGAGTAAGAATACTAACTCCTCCGGAGTCAAACTGTCGTTAAAGCGACAAAACAACCCTCGCTACGTGGTAAGACCCCAAGCCCAAAGGATGATAACCATCCTTTATCTATAAGTACCTCGCCATAATTATCATGTCTTGTGTTCCTGTATAAGCTAATGATGTTCAGGAAAAGCGTTTTGCTGCTAACTTTGGAAAAAAAGGCGTTGTGTGAACTCCCTCAGTATAATGTAGTATATCGTTTTAAAATGAAACTGTTTTATTTGTATTGTTACACTTAGGTAGATAGATATCAGAGGTCATCGTCGTCCTCTCTGCTCTATTCATCTCAACAAGCTTAAAAGGACTTCAATTATATCCCGCGGTGGACATTTACAACACAATGGCCACAAAACATCTCGTTCCGTCACACAAAAGAGTTGCTCAAATTGATTAATTGCATAATTGGGCAATCTTCAACGTGTTCGGAGCGGATAGGAATAGTGTAGCTCAGAAGCATGAGATTTATCGATAAAAGTGACTGTTCAGCAACAGGTTTTCGGGGAATTCCGATTTTGAAATACGTGTGTTTGCATTTAGGATGGCAGAGTGCAAAGAGGATTAATAACCCTAGCTATCATTTCTTGTTCCGTGTGCCTGTCAACTTTGATATTGACGTTTCTTTCTACGCTTAGAAGATAACAGTGATAATATCATTGTCGATGTTTTTCCAGGTTTAAATTCATTTTTCATTCCCTGTTATAGCTCATTCCACGCTACAGGGAAGTAGTCGCCCTACGAATCGAAACCGGGGTAAAGGAGTTCGCATCGAAGCACCAAACACCTCCGCTAAAGTGGTAGACAACACGTATAGTTACACCTTTCCGTTTGGGAAAACCCGCAGTGAGATAGTATGGGACACCCATGGACAGACGCGCCCTCCAACTTTTGGTTTATAGACGCATGTTGTATATTCACAATATTCAACAAAAGTGGAAAAAAGGAATAAATACGAAAACAAAAATAACATTACAGAGTATATCATGAAAAATAGGCCCTAGAATAACATATTGGAAAAAAAGTGTGTAGAGGGTGCGGAAGTGCGCGCATTTGTGTCATCATCATCATCTCTGCGTTAATTCCCGGTTGCAGCCCAAACTCTCGCTTCGGCGCCCGGGGTCCGCTTTCCGACTTTTTCTTCTCCACTTCGCACGGTCTTCAGCATCCCTGGTAGTGAGCCCATTGGCACGCATATCACCCTTTACGACGTCAAGCCAGCACTTTTTGGGTCTACCCCTCCTGCCGGGGCCCGGCGGAGGCGGCATAGCCAGACATTTGTTACCCACGTAAGCATCCGGTTGCCGTAAAACGTGGCCGTACCAACGGAGCCGACACTCTTGCAATTTATCCGCAATGTCACGGACATGAAGACTGCCGCGGATGCGGGAGTTCCTAACGCGGTCCTTCCGCGTCACTCCACACATCCACCGCAGCATATTCATCTCCGTGACACGCAGCTCCTGCTTGTGTCGCTCTAACACCGGCCACGCTTCACAGCCGTATAAAAGGACAGGCCTAATGATGGTTTTATAGACCTGTCCCTTCAACTTTACCGGCATCTTGGGGTCACAAATGACACCAGTCACCTTACGCCATTTGGCCCACGCGGCAGCAATGCGTGCCTTGACGTCACAATCGATGTCACCGGATGCATGAAACACAGATCCCAAGTATTTCACTCGGTCCGTGCGCTCGACCGTGTTGCCGTCTATGCGTACGGGTGTGGGATCTGTGGAGTTACAGGCCAAGTACTCGGTCTTCGTCACATTGATCTTCAGACCACCGTTCTCAAGCGACTCCTTCCACGCCTTCACGCGTTGCACCAGCCTACCCCTGTCCGAATCTGCCAGCGCGATATCATCAGCATACATGAGCAACCACGGGGGCTGCTCATGTGAGTTTCTGATGCTGTCTGACAGAACGTCTAATACCACGCTAAACAGAAATGGACTAAGGACGGATCCTTGGTGCACCCCGACGGTGATGGGGAAAGGTTTTGTGTCGCCAACAGCGGTCCGAACTACGGAATCGGAGTCCCGGTACATGTCTCGGATGATGTCAATATAGGCCTCTGGAATCCCTTTGGACCGCAATGCCCACCAGATTATCGCGCGAGGAATACAGTCGAAGGCCTTCTGCAAGTCGAGAAGCAGGCAATGCAGAGGCGTATTCTTCGCCCTGTATTTCTCCGCGACAGTCCTTAGGGCAAAAATAGGGTCCATTGTCCCGTGACCAGGGCGAAACCCATATTGACATTCCGAGACAGTGCACTCCTGTCGAATCCGAGAGTCGATAACCCTTTCGAAGAGCTTCATGGTGTGGGACATGACCTTAACCCCCCTGTAACTACCGCACTCCTGCACCGACCCCTTGCCTTTGAAGACTGGAGTAATGATACTCAGTCTCCATTGGCTCGGGATCGTACCGGTGAGGAGCGTCCGGTTGAAGAGGTCGGTTAAGACGCCCACACCACGAGAGCCCATCGCCTTCCAGGCTTCGATGGGGACTCCATCGGATCCAACAGCTTTCCGATTCTTCATGCGGCGAAGACAATTCTGGACTTCTGCAGGCGTTACCAGTGGCACTAGTCCTTGATTCGGAGGGAGATCTGGCGGCTGCACCCCTTTATGCTGCATGTTCAGCAGCTCGTGGAAATACGAGCGCCATCTCTCCTTCACCGCGAGGTCCTCGCATAGCAGGTTGCCCACAGGGTCTTTTACACAGCGGCACTTGGAAATGTCCTGTGCCGCTTTGACCCTGGAGCGTGCCAACTTATAGATGAGCTTCTGCCCCTCAGACGATTCCAACTTGTCGTAAAGTGGTTGTAAGTGGTCTCGTCTGGCTCTGGCAACAGCTCTCTTAGTGCGCGCATTTGTGTATTTACTATTAAACTATATTTCATATATTTTATTGTAATATTATCATACCATTAAAAATTAATATCAATCGGTCTTTAAGACCGATTCCTATTTTCTAGTAATTATTCTTTACAATGTATAATGTAATTATTCAGTAGACTTACGCTTAAGATACAACGTATGCAACAGTTCCAGTAAGAGTTATGCCATACTTTTATACAATGACGGAGCTTCTTTAGAAGCCAGCACCTTGGTTGCTAAAAACACTCGTAGTCAAGAACGTAATTTTTTATTACTGTATAGGCAGCAGACAGGTTGACCGCCCACTTAGAATTTAGCAGTTACCGTTGCCGATGGATATTTGCAACGACAGGGGCATCGTTAACATGCTGCTAATCGCGTAGTGATACTGGAACCTGGTCACTTATGCACACGCCACAAGTTTATTATGGCGGCAAATTTTAAAACTATGGTGGTTGCCATCCAGACGGTCTTGGAGCCCTCCCACCTTGGATTGCTTAGTTGCCTTTTACAAAAGGCCAACCCCGGCCGCAGGGGTCAATATTCTTAATTCTTTATACAAATAGGTAAGAACTGCGTCAATTTGTATATTTTCGCTTTATTTTTTATATCGATAAAAATGTGTCCATCACTATTACCAAATAACCATGATAGTTAAGATCGAAGGGCGGCTCTTCTAACAACACTAATTAATCGCTAACAAAGCTTAATAAAGAATATACACTTTTATTAACCAGCCTTTTTGGGTTCCCAGCGTAATGTAAAATACTTTTGTTTTAATTAATCTAGTTTTAATCGGGGAATAAATTTTTAACTCCTTTCACAATGGGGAATTTTCTTCATAATTATATGCAATATATCACAACTTTTTTTGGAGATGGCAAAGCATGATGCACACACCGCCGCGTGGGAACTAGCAGCGAGGTAGTGTGGGACTCCTCGTGCAATGCGCCCGTACATCTTCTTCACTAGGCTGGGGAACGCACGTCGCCGGTATAGCGACTAAAACCACCCCTGTGTTTAATTCACACGCCCATCTGAGCATCTTTTACCTCACGCAAGAGTGAGCTGGGCGCGCAGGACATTCGCGCGCGCCCTTCTTTTGGTCATTTTTGTGCTAACTACGGACCTTTCCCAAAGGTCCGCGCAATATCATCACACCTCAAGTAATAAAAAGAAATGGTTAAAGAGCATTTCTTATTATTTCATTTATTATTTCATATGCATAATGATTTCATTTATTTCGAGAAAATGTTTTATAACAAACAAATCAAACACATTTAATGCAGAAAAAACAAATTGAAATATTTCGTAGTATGATATTTTAGATTTCCATGACGAAAAATGTCATCATATTTCCGCGATTATTATTCGCGAATATTTCCTAGTATCGAGTTAATCGTATTTAAGCAAATGCATTGCCACCACTATTCTACGACGACGCTGCCATCTCTCGATTCATTCATTCAAAATATACGATGCGCACGCGTCGCGTTGATTTCCGTTGTTCCATTCCAATATTTAAAGAAACTAACAAGCGTAATCGAAAGTAGTTCGTGCCAGTGCCTCTTACAACCATAATCGAAGAGCCCCAGCAGCACGAAGACCGAGGTAAGTGGTTGTACATTTGTGCTGTCGAAGTTCCATTCCCGACACCGAACAAGTAGTATTTCGTGTATGACGAAATATTTCGTCATACGCGGTTAACGAGTTAATTCAGTGACTACTTAACACGAGTTCATTGATACTGAGAAGCAACCGAGTACACTACACACTTTGGGGGATTTTCCTTGTCTAAGGAAGCTGATTCACTATGTCGAGCTCTGGGATTGAACTGGCGTTATGCGTAGCTCAATTTCTGTCCTACGTCTGGGTCTAGTACCCATAACATAAGTGCTTTAGCAGTTACCGTCGCCTATAGGTGTTTGCAAACGCCAGTGGCATCGCGAACACGCTGCTGTCCCATAAGGGTATAGGAACTTGGGTCACTAATGCCGGAACACAACACAAGGTTATTATGGCGGCATACATAAAACCAAAGGTGATCGCCATCCAGACGGACTTGGGGCCCTACCACTAGGTCCTAGGGTGGGTTGCTTTTTCGCCTTTTACGACAGGCCGTTCTCACTCCTTACTCCTTTACACCATTATCTACGTGGATCCTTTACACCATTATCATTTAGGGCCCAAGCTCGTCTGGATGGCGAATTCCTTTGGTCTTAAGTATGCCGCCATAATAACTTTGTGTTATGTTCCCATTTTCCCATATTAGTGACCCAAGTTCCTGTACCCTTATGGGATAGTAGCGTGTTCACGATGCCACTGGCAATGCAAACACCCATAGGCGACGGTAACTGTTGAATTCTAAGCGGGCCGTCAGCCTGTCTGCTGTCCTACAGCAATAAAAAAAACACCTTTTAGAAATGGTACATATTTTCAAGGCTGGCAACACAGACAACATTTCTTTGCAAACGTCCATTAGCAGTAACTATCATCAAATCGAGGCCCACCTGTTTGCTATGCTAAAGCTATAAAAATATATCACCTCGCAAGTATAATCAGCAGTGTCTTCAGCAACCAAAGCATCGACTTGGAGACTGTAATTCGCGTGCATTCGGATCCTCGGAGGCAGAAGGTAATGCGCGTCCTCACTGTCCCCTAGCAGAAGCTTGTCTTTGTACCATCGGACCCGAAGTTTTGCTTCTGGAACAAAAAGCAGCATTGTCGCTACAGTTTACTTTTGAATCGGTTTTCATGTATGTTGTCACTATTTGGAAGATTTTTTGATTTTGTTAATAAATATTTTCTGAGATAAATAACCTACATCCCGTTCGCAACATATTGGCAATAATAATAATAAATAATGCTCCTGATGTATAAAGGTCCATAGGCGTCGGTGACCTCTTCTAGGGAGGGCCTTTGCCTGTCTGCTAAACTCCATAATAGTAAGTAGTAATTAGTGTTAATTAAATTATATTATTTAATTAATTATGATTCTATTTATATATTAATTATTAATAGTTGCGTTAATTGTGGTTAAATTGCAGGAGTATCAGCTTCGTTGGTACGACCATGTCGCCGTTGTACGCCTGTTGCGTAAAACATACGGCAACCGGATATTTAGGTGGGATAAAAATGTCTGGCCATGCCGCCTCCGCCGGGCCCCGGCAGGAGGGGTAGACCCAAAAAGTGCTGGCTTGATATCGTAAAGGGTGTTATGCATGCCAATGGGCTCACTATCAGGGATGCTGAAAACCGTGCGAAGTGGAGTAGAAAAAGTCGGAAAGCGGACTCCGGGCAACGAAACGGTAGTTTATGTTGATTAAGATGATTTATAAAGTTATGATGACTAATTATTAATAGTATTATTAATATTAATAGTATTAATTAATTAAAACAATAGTATGTTAGTGTGTTGAGTTAAAAGTAAATAATTAGTATCTAGTAATACTTAGCTATACCGCAAAAAAGTCAATGTATAGTTTTTTATTGCTGCGGAACAGCAGGCAGGCTGAGGACGCACTTAATTTGAAGCAGTTACCATCACTGGAACTTGTGTTGCTTATGCTGGAACGTAACACAGTTATTATGACGGTACATTTAGGTAGGAGTGATTGCCATCCAGACGGGCTTGCAGCCCTACCACCTAGTTAGGGTTTTGTCGTACTTTTACAACAATTCGTCAGGCCGCAGAGGTCATTACTACTCCGCCCCTGCACGGGAATAATGTGCTTATATATAACAATGAATAAATTGAATTGAACTGATTTTTCAACAGGACATAATACATCTCGCAAGTGATGTACAAAGACAGCGTTCTATGATTATCTTCCTGTTACAAACAAGCTTAAGCGTGGTGAGTAGATCGTATTGGATGCGGCATATAGCGTGGACATGAATATATTTTTACCGCCTCACTTTATTTTTTTTTTTATAGCGAGAGTTCAGCAGACAGGCAAACGGCTCCTTTATAAAGGACACCGCTGTTAAGTTTAATATTTGGACCGGTCAACAGCTGAATAACCTGATATTCCCCCACTGCTGGGTTTGCTCCCCCGGAGGGAGTGGACAGTAACCTGTTTGTATAACATTTTATTTTCGTTTTTCCCATATACTCTGATCTTAAGCTTCGTACATGTTATGAGATTTAAAAAAATTATTGCTGAAGAACAGGAGACAGGCTGACGGCCCACTTAACAGTAAGCAATTACTATTGCCTATGGATGTTTGCGATGCTAGAAGAACCGCGAACACGCTGCTGTCCCATAGATGTACACAACGGAACACAACAGGATTATTTTGGTGGCATACTTATACACCAGGGGTGGTTGCCATCCAGGCGGGATTGGGACCCTACCACGTAGCTAGGGTTGTTTACTCGCCTTTTACGACAGGCTAACCCCGGCCGCAGGGGATAGTGTTCTTACTCCTCCCCTGCACGGAGCAAAATATATACATGTATTAAACTTAGACGTGTAGCTGGGGAGTTCCTTGTCCCATCTTTTCCTAGTAACAACCAACGATGTGAAGTAGAGGTAACTTTAGTTCGTTCGTTGTAGTACCCATAACACAAATGCAATGCTACTTATTTTGTTACTACATAAATGGTTTTGTGGGAATTGTCCCATATATTCATGACTCAGTGGAATAGATTTTTTATTGCTGTAGGACAGCAGACAGGCTGACGGCCCACTTAAAACTTAGCAGTTACCGTCGCCTATGGGTGTTTGCAGCGCCAGTGGCACCGCGAACATGCTGCTGTCCCATAAGGGTACAGGAACTTGGGTCACTAATGGCGGAACACAACACAAAGTTATTATGGCGGCATACTTAAACTTAAGATTAAAGGTGGTCGCCATCCAGACGGGCTTGGGGCCCTACCACATAGCTAGGCTGAGTTGTTATGTCGCCTTTTACGACAGGCCGACCCCGGCCGCAGAGTAAACTAGTTTAACATTTCGGTTACTTATCATCGATCTTTTTCATATTTTTAAGTATGTGTTTTTCGTATTGCCTTCTCTATTCGTTGTACATGTAGAATGAAATTTTTATTTCTATTGACGGGTAGGCGAAGTACGTGACCGACACAAAAATGTTTCGCTTTTGTATGTCAAATTGTATGCATTATTAAATGATATATTGTATTTCCGACATATTTATTATTTTGGGGTGGTGCACGAATCAAAGAGGGCTATATAACAGATTTTGTGATATTATATTCGGTTAATTTCACAAAAATGATTGTGTAAAAATAAATTTATGGATTTGACAATTATCTTTGAATACAAAATGGCCACCCATTTGTGGTCATATTATACGCCGCTGATATACTTATGGAGTTTTCTTATTTTGCCAATAACTATTTGATGTATAATTTAATAGAGTGTCTAATAGTTTTGTAGTCACATTATTATCAAAAGATTTTACTTTTAAGAGATATTTAGTTGCTAGGAATTTTCTTCTCAAAACTAGAGTAGGAATACACGTTTCAGCTTCCATTACATGGATTGGAGTGGTGCGAATGCCACCTATTATCCTTAAAGCTTGGTTTTGTACTTTGTCAAGTTTCGATACATGAGACTTAGCACTACTATCATAAAGAAAGCTCCCATAATCAAATCTACTCCTAACGATTGATATAAATAATCTGCGCAAGTGTTTAGGACATTGGTCCCGCTAATATTTTAAATAAGTTTAAAAATCTTTGTGTTTTTCCCCAAGTTTCATTTCTATATTAAAAATTATTTTTTCTTTTTCAGTTCGATTTATCCATATAGCGTGTATTTTAGATATTATAAACCATATTTATTTTTTCTATTTCTCTTCTCAACTTGGTGCACACTTTACGATCCATGATAGTCCGTTGGTCTTGATCCCTTAACCACGTTTTACAATGGACCTGGTAGTTTAGTGGTAGCAGCCTCGTAGACGAATTTAGAGGTCACTAATTGGAATCCCTTTGTATCATGCACCATTTAGGTGGTTGCGCTCACCACCTTGGTTGGTATTTGTTACCAGCCAACCTGGACAAGCGTGGCGGATATACCTTCTTTTCTGAGAGCGCCGAGGCCCGTAGTAGAAAGTTAAGGGTATTATTACATATTTTAAGTTAAAGTAAATTTTTTCTAAAGGAAATGCTACACAAATACGGAGCGCTTCATCGACGATGATTATTTAAAGTAGCCTTTCGTAACGTGTAATTTATTACTTAAATATAATTATGAGTAGCTGAACAGAAATTGGCCTATTTTGAATATGGCATTTACTGATATATATCATGGGAAAAATATTAAATAATAACAGCTCTTATTAATTACTAGCGGCACGCCCCGGCTTCGCACGGGTATTTAACAAAAATTTCAAATTTTAAAATTATAAGTACACATATAAACCGTTCTATTTGCGTCACATTATTAAAAAAAGAAAATTATAAAGAAAGTTTGAATATTATTATTTTAATGAACTTTATTTTTATTTTAACGATTTTTTTGTTATTTTTAATAGGTATTTAATTTATTATTTCTAATTTTTATAAAAACTCCAGTGACGCCTATAGTGCATAAGGTGCTGCCTAGCTAGTCGAACATGGTGAGCGGCTACCATGCAACATTTTTCTAGTACTTACATTTTTAAACTCGTGATATCTTTCGAATGGAATGTCCGAATTGAATAATTCAAAAATGTATATATAGGTATTGCAAAGCAAAGGTATTGAAGCAGTCTTGAATATGAAGTATTCAAGACTGCTTCAATACGAGATGTAATTAAATGAATAAAGTCTTTTCTAGCGGCGGCATTTCAATTAAATTTTTAAAAGAAAAGAACACTTATTGAAAAGTGTAGTTCTATTTGTAAAACATATAATTATTATTAATAAATAATTTAATTAAATCCAATATTGTTTTTATTTTTGATAATTTATAGTTGTCAAAATACGTGTATTGTTTTCGATCAAATAAATTGTTATACAACTGGTCAAACATTCAAGTTGAATATAATTTATAAAATACAAAAGTAGATTAAATATTAGAATATAATCTTGTCTATCAATCGTCGAGACAGACAGACAGTCATAGAAACAGACCCTTTTAATGTGATTTACATAATAATCGTGATGAATTAATGTCAGAGCGGTTTTAAAATTTTTTTTATTGTACGGCAGACATTTGGTGCACTTAGAAAGGTAGGAGTTGGATTATTGGTCACATGCTGTTCTCAAAAGAAATTGAGAAGCTTAGGAAAGGGGGATTTTTATTAGTGAGCACCAGAAGACAGGGTGACGATCCATTTAATGGTAAGCAGTTATCGTCGCTTATGGATTGTGACGCCAGGAGCACCGCGAACACGCTGCTGCCCCATAAGAATACAGGAACTTGGGTCACTAATGTCGGAACAAAACACATGGTTATTATGGCGGCATAGGTACTTAAAACCAAAGATAGTCGCCATCCAGACGGACTACCACGTAGCTAGGGTGGGTGGCTTTCTCGCCTTTTACGACAGGCCGACCCCTGCCGCAGAGGTGAGTATTCTTTCTCCGCCCCTCCACGGAGAGAATTAGTCTTGTTTACCTAAAAGCCTGGTGAGGGTTTTTTTACTGAGTAAAAAAGAAAAGTAAGTAAGAAAAATCTATGTTTTATGCCTTACCCTTACCTGATTCATCGATGTAGCATGGCAGCAGTACTGTGTCGTTTTCGTAAGTCTTCACAACGATTGGAATACTTTTAAACGGCTTCTCACTTAACACGATATTTGTTAAGAAAACAACCAATATTCTTGCAACAGTCCTCATTGTTAATCTTATCTAGTTATATTTGTTCATAGATTCACGTGAAACTAAAACCTTTTTTAATTAATTCCAAATATAGTCGGCATATGTTCTCTCCTTCCAGTCTCCTATATTAGTCGTCAGCTGAACATTCGCACCTTTTTTGACATACCATCTTTTACACAATCCATCTATTTCATCCTTAGTGCCAACTCTCATTTCTAGCATTTTCCTTATTACATTAGATTTTAATCCTTGTTAAATTAGATATAATCAAAGATCTATACATATCTTATATCTTTAAACGAGCAATTCTTGTGTGTGTATATATATATATATATATATATATATATATATATATATATATCTCGCAATCGGCTCCAACAATTTTCATGAAATTTAGTATACGGGGAGTTTCGGGGGCGATAAATCGATCTACCTAGGAATCATTTCTAGAAAATGTCAAAACGTGGCGTTTGAATAGTCCTAATTTAAACTGAAAAATGACTCTTCCTGACATCTATCGGCGAATAATAATACTATTTTTTTTTAATTGTTTTAACGACACAACAACACTAAAGCTATTCCAGCAGATGGCGTTGTTAAGTAACACGATGTCAATGAGTGTTTGCTTTGAGGTTAGACTAAGAAAATCAATCGTTAATTTCCAAAAAACACAATTTAAAAAAAAATACCGAGCAAAGCTCGGTCATCCGGATATTATTAGTAATACGAGTAAATACAATCATTGCTATTGTTAAATGACGCGGTGGGACTTATGTAAAATGTCTGGCAACTAATCGGGGCTCTATTGCATGCCCTGGAAGAAGCCTACGTCCAACAGTGGACTTCAATAGGGAGATGTTGTTGTTTTTTTTAATTGCTGAGGAACAGCAAACAGACCCACTTAATAGTATAATAAGCAGGACACCGCCAACACGCTTCTGTCCCATGGGGTACAGGAACCTGGGTCACTATTGCCGAATTATAACACAATGTTATAATGGCGGTATACTTATAGACCATGGGTGGCTGTTGTTTTGTCGCTCCGCCCCTGGACGGAGAATTGTTAAATGATTTTATTTTAATTGTCGAACTAGTTTGAAATTTTTTAAGCTATTAGTATTATCCGAAATATTGTGTCTTGTTATTTAACATGGTTGCATTAGTGATTATAATGTATTGTAATAACTCATACATCGTTATTTAGTACCAAAGTAAGTAACAAAGCTCTTGTATCAATTCCTCTGTCTAGTAGACACACTTGTGGATGTATCGAAAAAGTTTCAATGCACAAAAACTTCTTCATATTATTCCTTCCTTCATATTATGATTGGGCATGATAATATATATCATGGCCAACTTGATTCTAAAAGAAATACTTAATAATCATACTTAATAATCAATACTTAATACTTTATACTCAAATTCAGATTTAAAAGGGACTCGCGTCATAAAATCCAGTTGTATTATTAGTAAATCTTTATTGTATTTAACTAGATTTATTTTTTAATTCTATTATATAAATTAACCAGATAATATGCTTTTTCTTCAACTGTATCGTCCCACACACTACTTATATATATGTACATGTATTTTGTAAAATAACATTATGGGAACATTAACTACGTGACCCATTTTAGACAATTTTTTAACACGCTGTTATTAGTTTCACCTTTATGGGTGCTCGATAGATCAGTTCTCAAAAATATTCGATTATTACGATTAGTCCAAAAATGGTATGAAAGATATTTTTTGACAATAATACAAAAATTTTTGTTCATTATTTTATTCCTATATTAAGAATTATTTGTCACTTGCATTTTTTAAACTATATTTTTACCGAGATATTTATATTATTTTTACGAGATTTCCATATTTACTACATGATGAAAACCTAACGTCAACCCTTTCTTCCCTGTGAAGCGTAATATTTCAAATACTTTTCTCTCCTCCTTGAACGGGTCACATCGTATGAATACGTTGCCAATACTGTACTTTTGAAAAATACTATACATAATCATACAGATTCGAGGCGGGAATCGAACCAGTAAACCACGCATATACGTATGACTTTCAGACATACGTTAGCCGATACGTCACAGCGATCGTCGAATCTTAATTACCCAGCATTCAAAGATTTTTTACTCTTTTGAATTAGTTATGGGGCAACGGAAACGGCTGATACTGTCGCACTTGTTTTTTTATGTTTTATTATCTGTACCGATGTCATCTGGCGTAAAGTACATTGGGAATTACGCTCTAGCGCTCTCAACCCGTTCAAAAGATAATTATTAGAGAAAAAAACGAACAATACTAGAAATGTACATCAAAAAGTACTTTTTTGAGGTAGTTATCAGACACAACTGTTTCCGAAAACAAAATTTTGCCATACCTACTCTACACTGACGCTACGTTCTCGCGATTTATACATTCAAAATATACACTACGCATGCGTCGCGTCGATTTCCCCGATTTCCGTTGTTCTATTCAAATATTTCAAGAAATTAAATCAGTCGAAAGTAGTTCGTGCCAATGACTCCTACAGCCATAATCGAAAAGCCCCAGCAGCACGAAGACCTCGGTGGTGCACTTTCATTCCCAATATCGAACATCTAGATATTTCTGTTCTCGGTATAGACAGAATCTATAAACATGACCAAAGAAGACCACTTCCGTAATAGCTAAACTAGTCGTGCCCTGTGTTTTTCCATCGCGGTCTTAGTTTTCTTCATTTATTAGCTAAACATTGGACTATTGACCGAGAGGTCGAAGATTTGAATCCTGGCTATGCATTTTGATATAAATACCATAGGTGTAGCGTCTAAGAAACAAAAATTGAATGTTGGAATTGGTAATGCCAAATTTTTACACGCTTTATTTGATAAATATTCGTACGTTTGCTAAAAATCTCAGATGCTGAGACACTCGATGCGACGCGACGATCTAATCAAAACCATAAAGGGAGAATTGAAGGAAAGTGAGAGAGGTTGACCAAGAAGGACAATTATAGAGCAAGTAAAAAAAAGACTGGATGTTGTGTCCTATCAAGAAGTCAAGGAAAAGGCGCTTTGTAAAGAGGACTGAAAGATGCTCCACCGAAAAGAGCGCTGACTCTTGAAAAAAAAAAATGTTTTGCTTCTATCAAAACAGCTTCCCAGTAAACAAATAATGCTGTTCTTACTGATCTTCCCCCTGCCCTTATCCCACATTATTATGGGTTCCGCACAACATGTTCTCTCCTTCCACTGTCCTCTGTTAGCTGTCATCTGAACATTCACGCCCTTCTTCACCATATCATATTTTACGCAATCCATCTTTTACAATACTTATATAAATGCGAATATCTTCGTTGCATAATTTGTCAGTAACAAAAAATGATAATCTAGTTGACATCATGAAATG
Source organism: Malacosoma neustria (assembly GCA_963693495.1). Classification (NCBI taxonomy): domain Eukaryota; kingdom Metazoa; phylum Arthropoda; class Insecta; order Lepidoptera; family Lasiocampidae; genus Malacosoma; species Malacosoma neustria. The sequence goes on from OY856397.1 coordinate 2,534,404, forward strand.
ATAATCCAAATAACTGCAGCAAAATTATAATTAATATTGTTAAAAGAAAATTCTCTGTCCAAATCAATCAATAAATATTTTCAGCCATACCAGAACACTTCAACATGGAAACTAACACACAACAACGATAAAGATAGCCATGCCTTACATTAGAAAAAAAATATTATGGAGAGAAGACAAATAAATAATTAATTCTACGAAAATATTGATGTTACGTAGGTTCTATTAATATATTTTTAAATCAAACTGAATTTGTTTTCTATTAATGTTTATATAGTTCTATTCTTACGGCACTTCACTAAAAACTGACATTTTTAATGCGATACATTACTTCTGTTAAAAAAAAACAATATTTTTAATCTATGAAGCGCGCGCATCGGCGGGATACGTCCGTCATACTGGCATGGACAGCGCATGCGCCCAAGATGCCATCATTTGGTTGTTAACGTAAAGTTGTGTTACATTAAGAGAAATTAAAATTCCTTTTGTAATTTCGGGAACAAAATTGTCTCTTAATCAAAAAAATAAAAAGTAAATAGATAAGTTTTGATGATTTAGAAATAATAATAATAAGCCCGTAATCCCACTATTGGGCTCAGTCTTCACCCTAGATAGAACGAACAGTTTAGCCAGCACAATGTGCAAAGCGGAGTAGAGAGTTACGCTGACTGGTGATTGGAGTATTTAGGTTTCCTCACAAGGTTTTCCTTCAGCGTTTGTATTAAACCCATGATTTCAAAGATCGGAGACTAACTTCAATTACGATACCTTTTCGTTACAAAGTACGTAGAAATTGAATGATAGATATAATCATTTTATGTACATTGAAAACTAAAAACAACCCAAACAAACAAATAAAACTAGAAAATATATTCAAAAGATTGACAGGGGGTGGTCTTATTGTTAAAAGCGATCTCGTCCAGATAGTCCATCCAGTTATTTTTCGTCTACAACGTAATATCCGTGCAGGAGTGGAGAAAGAATACTAACCTCTGCGGCCGGGGTCGGCCTGTCGTAAAAGGCGACAAAACAACCCATCCTAGCTACGTGGTAGGGCCTCAAGCCCATCTGGATGGCGACCACCTTTGGTCATACGTATGCCGCCATAATAACCGTGTGTTGTGTTCCGATATTAGTGACCCAAGTTCCGGTACCCTTATGGGATAGCAGCGTGTTCGCGATTCCACTGGCGTTGCAAACACCTATAGGCGACAGTAACTGCTAAATTCTAAGCGGGCTGTCAGCCTGTCTGCTGTCCAAGAGCAATAAAAAAAAATGTCAAAAATTAAACTCAGCGTTCTCGGTTGTGGCCGAGTTCGGTTTGTCAGAAAAGGCTATAAAACAAACATAGCTAGCGAAGTAGGGCCTCAAACACCCTTATTGTATAAATATGCAGCCATATTATGGCTGCATATTTATACAATAACTAAGGTAAGGTACAATTAATAAGGTGAACCGGCATTAGTATCCCAGGTTCTTGTAGCAGCCCAGGAGCGTGTTCGCGGTGTCTCTGGCGTCACTAACATCTAACTATAGGCGACGGTGACTGCTTATTATCAAGTAGGCCGTCAGCCTGTCTGCTGTTCCCAAGCAATAAAAAATAATTATAGTAATCTTTTGGTTGCTTTTTACATTTTAAAAAGCTATCAAGCAACGTCTGTTTGGGAAAGTATATTACACCATATTATATTGACAACGGTATAGACTATAAATAATTTTGTTACCATTATGTTAACAAATTTTTTTTTCAAAATTAGTCAAAATGTATCAATATACATTCAGTCATCATAAAATTCACCATTTTGCTTTAATGTATTTTTCTTTATTGTTTTCACTCGCGGTAAGTCGCAGTCATCGTGGTGTGTCCCAACCTTTACGAGCGTCTTTCAATTAATCGTAACACCTTTAATTTAATGCAAGAGACCGAGTAGATTAGATACATCTCATATCGCCTTACTTCCTACACCAGGATGTCGTCATTGAACGTGATACATCCCAATTGGGGAACCTAGATTCCAATTTTCAGTCTCCGAAAAATGCGGCAAAAATAAAAGAATGAATGAAAAATATTTTACAATATATCGTACCGATACTTAACACCAGGGATGTTATACGAGTATTATGAAATTTTAGGTATTTTATAATGTGTGTCATTTAGTCTCCACCGTTATCCGAAATTATTTGATTTCGGAGTTATATTCGGTTCTTTGGCGTGTTTGGGAAAAATTATGACAGTTACATTTTTACAGTAAAAGCGATATTATAAAGTTAGCTAACAGCTGTCTCAAGTTTCCGTGAAAACTCGTAGGTAATGTAAATTTTAATATTTACAGTAGTACAAATATTCACAAACCTACAACGTGTTTATATCAGTAGAGATAAAAAATATATATTTATTCATAATTATACATGCGTGTATGTGATTTTAAATTATGTAAAATATTTAAATAAAAGAGATTTTTTTCCTGAAAAAATATTTAAGTACATTTATTGATTAAATGTTAATTACCGGTATGTTTTTATTTGTTTACATTATAATTTCGTTTAATTAATTTATCATTTATTTTACAGAGTTGTGGCATACATACGGTATGAAAATTTTAGCTATTTTTGTTCTGTTTTTATATAGGACACCGTTACGGATTGAATTTTATTTTAGATATCCGATAATTACAGCTACTAAATTTTATAACGTTCCCTTAACACTAACTTAAAATATGTAGAAATATAAAATTGTATGACAATGGGCTTCATAAGGCGACCTCTTCCGAGCAATTCACTAAATAATATATTTTTATAATTGCAGCACGCAGTCATGCAGACATAGTTTTGAAAACGATTAGAAGCTCCCGTATTTACAGCTGCCTTCATGTCCGTGACGTTGGGGAGGAATTGCTAGCGCCTTTACCATGACCACGTCTTATGGTAACAGTTCTTACGTGGGGAACTAATTAGCCATATCAGCTTCATCGGATTCCGACAGGGTGGATAGTACCAGACTGGGCTTGACGTCGTAAAGGTGTGTCAGTAGACCAACAATTCCGCAGACCGAGTGCCGTGGAGAAGGAAAAGTCAGAAAGCGGATCCCAGGGACCAAAGTGGTAATTTTAGTTCTAACCGCGAATTACCACTAAGATTATGATAAGAATATAAAAACTTCATGAAATAACCGTTGCATAGTTATTCTATTATCAAGCGATCGAGCCGCCGAATATCTTAAAATTAATTTGTTAAGCAAGACTTGTATCATTGAAATAATAACATATAATAGGCCATGACTTCCCACTGTTGGGTTCCTATTTTTCCCTAGAAAAACTGGACAATGTAACACGGTTTTCTAAAGACGATTGGCGGGTTTCGTATACCAATGATCTTGGCATGCAGGTTAGCGTGCGACGTTTTTGACGACGATTTTTTTGTTATCGGTACGTGGCAGTTGTTATAGTATGCACATTAGGGGATATGAATATTGTAACATTACATAACACGTTTCATTAGGCCTTAAAATCACCACGCTTTGTCACAGGAAGAAGGAGGCGGTGCTTAGGTTTTCGTCACGTAGCTTTAAAGGAAATCCCGCGCTTTTTTGAGTTATGTTCAAATATAGCACGCAGCGATTAGCGCTGCATTAATAAAGACAAATATTAGCAAATTATATTTTTTTTTACTTTCTATTTGCAAAAAATGGTTGAAAACCGTATTTATGAATTACTACGCGAAAATTAGAGATAGGTCTTTTCATATATCACCGATAGTCACCAAGGGGAGGTAGGGGGTTGTAAAAAATCGTCATAAATAGGTACTGTGATGTGTTCGTTTGTAAGCATAGATATAGAATACTATACTACTATTCTATATCTATGGTTTGTAAGGGACTGCTTAAGTGGTGCATGACGTCGTAGGAATGGAACCCGTGACCTCTAGATGTGATACTAATTGGCAATAAGTTTAATGTTCCTTAAAATAATTCAAACAAGCAAATCACTTTAATAGATATAAAAAGGTATCCTTAGCGTTTGAAGATGATAACATTTCGTGTAAACGCAACGTTTATAGGCGACGAAACTCGCTTACCATTAGGAAACATCAGCAGTACTTATTCTGATATTAATGAAATTGAAAATATTTTTTTTATTGCTGTAGGACAGCAGACAGGCTGACGGCCCGCTTATAATTTAGCAGTTACCGACTAATGCCGGAACATAACACAAGGTTATTATGGCGGCATACTTAATACCAAAGGTGGTCGCCATCCAGACGGGCTTGGGGCCCTACCACGTAGATTATAACAAATATACTAATAATTACTTCATTTTCTATGCATAGCACTCAAGGCGTGCGAAAGATTAGTGAGTTATCCATATCAGCAACGTACGGCGCCGCTCGTTCCCACGCGGCAAATTGTGCGTCATGCATGCATTTACATCTTCATAAAAAGCGTGTTAATTCGATTTTTTTTTTCTCTCTCGTTTGATAAGGATCGGCTTCCTCAGCAAAGCCGATTAAATACTCCGTTTCCAGTCTCAACATATCTTATAACCTATAATGCAGCGGTCAAGCTTAAGTAGCTCGCAACAGGTGCGTCTTCGAGCTGCTATAGGCTGAACGACTCCGCCATCGCGAGCTTAGATGTCCGAGGCTCCTGTCAAGTCGTTAAGATTCATTGCGTAGTCTTTATGAATAAAAAAAATAACTTATTTTTTTCTAATCAGAATAATCTCAAACCAAATCGAATAAAAACTATAAATATATTTTAATTTAATGTGTATTTCAACATGGAGTTCGAATTCATTATATATAATGAAGATATTCAGATGCGAGATTTGAATAGCTTTAATTAAGACATGAATAATGCGCTCGCCCGCCATCGCAATCAAGATGGCCGCCTTTATTTTTCTTTATTAAGTTTGGCTTGGGATTTTATTTTATTAGAATAAAGGTGATCATTCTCTGCAGTGTTGTATAAATAAAACAACAGGTTTTAATATTTTTTATATAGGTAACAGATTAGGTGATATACTTCGTAGCTTGAGGAACACTACTAAGTCTGTTTTTTCCAGATTTAGTACAAATTTGGATAGTCAAACGGAAAGTGGACTTTTTTTTTCAGCACTTCTTTGCTCAGTCTCTGGTATTCTAGGCACTAAATCCAAATAATCTAATTGTTTAAATCTTTTAGTCAAACAAATAATTGAAAGACGTAAGAGATGCATAGGTGTATATTTGGTTTATATCACTCCCACTAAAAAAGGACAATAGGCCAAAGACCTTTGCTCTAAGTATTGGGGTAAGTTGCTTGCCCTATGGTGTCTAAGGTGAAGCACGTCGGAGTTTCGACCATCCAAATTACGTGAGGAGAAATAGAAGTTACCAGCTGCCTTCGGTGCCCAGGTGGCTTCTTCCCTGGATTGTCCGTGGTCTCTGAGGCCTGATACTACTCGGAGACAGTAGTCGGATCGCATCATTCCAGAGCGCCCAAGCGTGCGTCAGTAGCCAGCTCCACACGATTCTATCTGAATATGGGTCAACATCTTGTGTACAATCTCCTTAAGAACAATAAACGATAATTGGATAATATTATATTTGTTATATCATTATTAAAATGTATAACAATAAATGCGTAGGTGAATCGTTATTGGGTCTAAAAGTTCACAAAAACTTTTTAATTTTATATCGGTTACTGTTAAAATCGTACTTGGGAATGACTCTACCTTTATGTCACTAAAGGTAATGAAAAACGCGGGAAAACGCAGATGTATATTGGGGATATGAAAGTTGCCAAATTAGATGGCCAAGGCAAACACTCACCAGCTGGTGTACATTGATAAAAATGGACGAGACTAGAAGGTGAGGTTTTACTTTTGGAAATCCCCTATTCCTAAGGTTATAGTTGCTCTATTTCATCTATTTACTTAATTTTAGTTTCCCATTTGCTCGAAGAAGGAATTGTTGTGAAGAGCATCGATGTTAATAGGTACCTAGAAAGCCTTGTGGCAATCGGAGACCTGGTCAAAGTTTCGATTCCCGGTGTTAAGCACCGCTTTACCAGTTTTTCTCGCTTGACAAGCCACATTGTAAGGGAAAATAAATTACACACAACTTACAAATGTTATATAAATTTTCCACCTTATAAAATTTTAGTCAGTGACACAAATGTTTAGGTTTATTTATGAAATCTACATTTATAATTACCACTTGCAGTTACAAATTATAAAATTAACGATTACTTATCAAATTTATAGAATGCACTCTTCTTGATTAGAAATTTAAGACAGCTACTTTAAAATCAACCTCAAATTAATAACCAAAGATGTTTCTAATGAACTTAGAACTACCCATTAAAAAAAGATATCGAATATTGTCACTTTTTGACAGATTTATTAGTCAAAAGTATCAAAGACTCCGGCTAGGAGTAATATTGTTCTGTGATCAAAGATAATCTTGTTTTTATTTTTACATGCTTTATATGAACTTGACCTGTATCTATCTATGTATCTATGTAAAGCAATTTTCAGACTCGATTATTAACCACTTCGAACGATCAAAATAATTTAAAATTTTGCACACTTGTGATCAGAACTGATGACAATACACAAATTTAATCATTTCATCTCATAGTCCATAGCAGGACCATCAGGATTAACGGTTTCTTTTCCTTCTGACGAAACGCCATCTAGCGTTTATTTATTTATTTAAGTTTTAGAGAGACTTACGACTAATAATAACATTTAATAACTTAAAAATAAACACAGAGAAAGTCTTTACAAGTCTCCACTGATAGTAAACTGAAGATGGCGTTAAATTAATAAAAACATTTACCGATTGGGAATTGATAACAAATAATATTTTATAGTTAATCAAATTAAAAAGTTAAAAATAAATTATAGTTAAAAAAATCTAAACAACGCTTTTAAAATAAATCGAACAAAAAAGTAACAAAATAATTATTATTATAATAATAAAATTCCTGACGAGAAAAATAATGTCACTGTATTTTAAAAGCGTGGGGTGCTTTGTACGATATCTTCAAACTAACTTTGCATTTCGTAATGAAACTTGTAAAAAAATATTATTACGATTGATATCGAGCACCCCACGCCTTTTAGAACAGTGACATTTATTTTCTCGTCATAATTTTATTTTTACATTAAGAATTATTTTTTATTATACTTTTTAGATTGATTTATTATAAAAGTGTGTTTTTTAATCACGGTAAAATAATTTTAATCAAGCTATAGGGTGGATTGTTTTGTTGCCTTTTAACGACCTCTTCGGCCGATCCCGGCCGCAGAGGTCAGTATTTTTTCTCCGCGCCTGCATGGATAAAAATAGGTACTCGCTTTAAACAAATAGGCATATTTAGCATCCCAGAGGTTTGACCACAATAGGGCTTCGTTCAAAACGGTACAAACGATCGCTTCACCAATTGGTGGACAACAATAATAAAACTGTATGAATAGTCGGTTTGTACTCTCCTTTGTGATATGAGACGTTAGTTAAGTGATCAAAATTGATCATCCGACCGCCACGTAGTTATTTCATTTAAGTATAAAAACATGTATTTGCAGGATTAAAAGAAATTTATATAAAGCTCACGGGAAAAGCGCTTTTTTTTTATAAATTGTGTTTTTTTGGAAATTACCAATTGATTTTCTTAGTCTAACCTCAAAGCAAACACTCATTGACTTCTTGTTACTTAACAACGCCATCTGCTGGAATAGCTTTAGTGTTGTGTCGTTAAAGCAATTTAAAAAAGCAAGAGTAATTTTTCAGTTTAAATTATTCGCCGATAGATGGCAGGAAGAGTCACATTTTTGTTATTTTTCTTCCAATAAAAAAAGCTAATAAAATGACATTTCTAGAAATGATTCCTAGCTAGATCGATTTATCGCATAATTAGCGCTATAATTAAAAACCTATGCGTTATACAAAAAAAGTCTCAAATAAAAAAGATTGCAAATATTATTATCTACAATAATGATCTCTACAATTTTTGTCGTACGATGCGCGGTTCGCGAGATATTCGGTAAAACGTGTTTTCCAAGATGGCGGCCGAAGTGAACCCAAGCCGCGCCCACTTGGATTTACATTCAAGGGACACCCTTGAACATATTCCAAAAAAATACCAGGTCCCGTACGTTGCATTACAAACCTACTTTTTTTGCTGCGGCGCTTGGATTATCACGTTAGTTTTGTATAATTTGTATGCGGCATATATAATTTAGGTATTGTGCTATCGAGGGCTTGTGAAGTTTTATACATTGATATTAGAACCGTTCTTATTACAATCGTCATCGAGGCAAAGACTTCCAAAGTGTAACGCTTCATGCTTTCGACTGTACCAGGCTTTCATATTTTATATCCTGCATAATATTGCCCCATCCCCCCCCCCCCCCCCAGTCATAAGCTGGCGACGCCCTTGCATATAAATAAAAAAACTATGTTCTTCTCTCATCCGTGCAGGGGCGGAGAAAGAATACTAACCCCTGTGGCCGGGGTCGGCATGTCGTAAAAGGCGACAAAACAACGCAAGCTACGTGGTAGGGCTTCAAGCCCGTCTAGATGGCAACCACCCTTGGTCTTCAGTATGCCATCATAAAAACCTTGTGTTGTGTTCCGGCATGGGTGACCCAGGTTCTAGCCTCCCTTGCCCGAAGGTCTTGAGTGCCCACGAAATTTGAAGTTCGAAACAGACGTGACGATTGGGGTGGGAGTCAGGGAGACCCGATGAAACGGCTGTCCGCTGGCCGCCCGCCAGTCAGTAGGGGACCCGAACCCAGATTATCCGGTCTGGGAGGCTGTCCCGCCAAATGGTGTAAAATCTTTGGAGAGTATCGTCGTGCCGGAGCGGAGACCGGACATGGGCCCAGCGATATTCTCCGGGAGGGATCGGGAGCCCTTCCGTGCCCCGCACCAACTCATCACACAACCTGTGGGTTAGGGTGGGAAGAGCACACTTAATTTGTACCATTTTTCGTAGATACTCTTAGAACTTCCCAAAAACGCCCTTTATGTCTATAAAATGGATCGTCATAAAAGCAGTAAATGTAACGCAACGGACCTCAAATCCACACTCAGAGTGGATTTTTGCAACATCAAAGGTATACACTCAAACCTTAATGCCGTTCACCACCATCTTGAAACGGCAAAGCCTGCTTTACTGTTTTTGACGGAGACACAAATACGAGGGTGACACTGAAAGTTCTTAGAAAATCAAAAACTGAGCAAACTAGCAAGTTATTATTTTTATTATATATTTTCAAAATAGTTTCCATTCACATCAATACATCGCTGCGTTCGATAGAACCACCGAGAAAAGCACTTTGCCCACTGGTCCTTAGGGGTCTCTTCGATGGCCTTCTGGAACGCAGCCACTGCTTCCTTGGCGTCCATAAAATGTTTTCCTCGAAGTTTTTCTTTTATTTTCGGGAATAAATAAAAATCGCAAGGTGCGAGGTCGGGGCTATATGGCGGGTGACCCAGCAATTCCACATCTGACGACGCCAAATAGTCGATCGTTCGCCCGGCGGTGTACGACGAGGCGTGTGTCGTAATGAAGGAGGATCCTACTGCGAGGTCGTTTCTCTCGAACTTTTCCAAGACAAGTGGCAAACATTTGTTAGTATACCACTCTGCAGTAGCTGACTTTTGATCTTCTAAAACAATTGTCGCATAATGACCGGTCCTTCCGAAGAACGAGGCCACCATCTTTTGTCCATCCATACTAATATTATAAATGCGAAAGTAACTCTGTCTGTCTGTTCCTCTTTCACGCCTAAACGGCTGAACGGATTTTGATGAAATTTGGTATGGTGATAGATGATAACCTAGAAATGGTCATAGGCTATAAATAATCACGCCATCGTTCTTAGGGGGTAGGCAGTAGGCAGATAACTAAATTGAGTTAGTGATTTTTTGTGCTTATCCGGTATCTATGAGAATCGGCCAACATCTATTTTTCATCCCCCTAAATGTTAGGGGTGACCCACCCCCAAAAAAAATTTTTTAATTTTTTTATGGCAGAACAACGTTTGCCGGGTCAGCTAGTACTAAATATATTCAAGTTTTGTGTAGGTTTTTAATTAAAAATAATATTTACTTGGTATCTCAATAAAACTGCTAACATTTGTTTACATAGTGTTTACTAATACTAATATTTTGTGTTGTCCTCAGGATTCCTGATAGGCTGATAGTGTTAGCTTTTGAAATTCCCGTGTTTTAAAATACTGTTTTTTTTAAATAACCTGTCACTTTTATAACTTCGACACTAGCAAAGTCGACGCTAGAGGCAATAGAGCATTAAGCATAAAGACTGAACTAAACTGAACACTTGGATATTTTTTTTTCACAAGTTTGCACCAGACATTTTGGTCCCATACCATATCCATTTAGGTCCAAACGGCAACCTTGCGCAGGACATCGGTCAATTGAGCTGGGTTGTCCACTAGGTTTGCCTAGCAGCCTTCTCTCAAAGGGACGTTTACGCCAACGCCCGTCGGTCCTCTCACAAACGTAACCGGCCCATTCCCCTTTTAGCTTGCATATTTTGCGAGCCTCATCGGTTACTTTGGTTCTCATAAGGATTTCCTCATTTCGGACTTGGTCCATAAAACACCCAACGTAGCCCGCTCCATAGTGAGTGGATTAAAAACTAATCCCGTCGTCATATACGTTTAGGCTCCTTTGGTAAATACTGATACACATTGCTCGGAGACGAGAAACTTTAATTAAATATACATTAACAAATTTAAAACCTAATATATTTCATTGTCACCTGAAGATGATGATGACTTATTTTAACACGTGAAATGTTTGCAGGAATGATACATGTAATGGACTCTATATTTGGCTCCTTACCAGCCATTTCCCGCAATGTTCTGTTAAAAAACTTTACTGTATTTGACTAAATTGAAGATTTCACAAGTGATACCAAATAAAAAAAATGTTTCCATTATGGTGGGGGTGAAATCTAATGAGTGCATTCTGATTAAACATATATAATCATCAAATCTATAGAGAAACAACCCCATTGGTTGTCGCAAGAAGTGAACGCTACAAAGCCGATGAGGAACCTATAATACTAAAAAATGTGGTCAAAATCGCAAAACATTCTTTAACTCCGCCATCTAGTGACACAAACTTAGAAATAAATACCTGGCAACTAAATTTAAACAAAGGGGAATGCCAGGTCGCCATAGTAATTTAGGCCCACAGTGCACATTTATACAGACTCATGATAATAATAGCAGTCAATGGCAATAATTAATTAGTAAAAGAAGTTATTTAGAAAAAAGTTGGCATTTTAAAATCATAAATGTATGTAAAATCCCTGTATTAGTTTATCTATTGTTTTATTATATTTATTACTAAAATCTATTAGAAATTAAAAGAAACACATAACATGGCAGATTTATAGCTTTACTCATCAATTTCATAATCATACACCACCAAAACATCATCTAAAAATTGAGCTGGAGGGAAAATGTTACTTTGATGCCATGCCCATCCTAAATACCATATCACTGTCATGACGTGGGCACAGCATCCTACCGTACGACGGCCAACGATGCAGTTACAGCAATACTGCTTTATAGCTGCGCGCCCTGTATCAGCAGTGCTCACTAAAATATACACGAAGTATACCTTGCGACTAACATGACGGCTAGCAATTCTTGCCCACAACAGTGAACAATTAGTTCCAAAAATATGTTGATCCACAATCCTATTTCTAATATTAGAGCATATTTCAATATCATAGCACCATATTAAATCTCCTGTGCTCGCCATAATAGGAGCAAGCTTGTTTAAGTTGGTAAGTCCCACATGCAATCATTAGTAAATCGTTTATATTTAATCTAGGGAATTCTCTTATGTTTTCATGGCTAACATTAATATTTTGAAAATCAGCTCTTACACTATTGAGATTATGATCCCTAACATAATCAGCCAGATCATTATTTATGTACATATTTTGGTTTACTATTTCTAATATTTGAGGAGCATCTTCCCTATCTTGTACTTTCAAATTATATTTATTAATAAGAGCAGCAGCCACAGAAAAATCCATCATTATATGTTTAGAAGCCCTATTGAAAAATTTTTGCCTTAATATTTTAAACTTAGACTTAAAAATGCCATTTACAACCTCCACTACCCAGTGACATAATGTAACAGCTCTTGACTTGCTAATGTAGCATCCCTAGTTGAGAGTTGTGTTTCACCTTCTTCCAGAGACAAAGGGACATGTACATTATAGCCACAACTCCGTAATAATGGCAATGAGTCCCTAAAGCCCCTATCCAAAATAAATACATCCCCTGCTTGGAAAAAACGACGACAAGAGCTGCTTTCATAAGAAATTCATGTTTCATGATCTCTGCATCAGTTGTTGTCGCCGGGTAGGGGCCAAGTCCTGATGCAATATTTTGCGAGCTGTATGCATTAAAGATTCTAATGTGCTTCTAGGCACTCTCAATAAAGATGCAATACGCTTATTACTATCACCTGTTCGCAATTTCATTAAATAGGCTGCAAGTGCAAAAGCTCCTCTATGTTTGCTCGATAGTCTAGGGACTTCTGAGAGAATTTGCTGAAATTGCTGCTTTGAAAATCCTAGATAATAGTGAACAATATGATCTGGCATGCTCTGAATGTTTTCAAAATCTAAATACCTTACCATATTACTTTTCAGTAAAGAAAGTAATTCTTCCATTTGTTCCGAGCTAAATGTTCTAATTGGGTTGTATATTGACTCTAAAAGTAACTCCCACGAGTTACTGGTCAAGTGATATGAACAGATCCTACAATCAGAGGGCACATAATAATTATAGTCGCAAAGTAAACTTACACGTAGTGATGATGGGACTAAGAGTCTTTCAGTTCGATTGCAGCCAGGGAAAAAACATTGGCTTTGTGTATTTGGTGCTCGGATATAATTTGGCAACAATATCTGGTTAATACCAGATACATCTGGGTTTGCTTCCTCTTCTTGTGTAGAAGTGTCAGCAGCTACCTCTTCTAATGCCTGAGGAAGACTTGTTGCTTCTAGTTCCTGTTCTAAAGTAGAACGTGATGCTGCTCTATCAGTCCTTCTCCAACAGTTATGGCAAAGAAGTGTTGTTCTTGGTAACTGTAATACAAAGCATACATACAACTGATTTACCAAATAAAATATTATAAATAAATTATTTTTATTTTTTTATTGTGTATAAATAAAATCAGAACCAATAATTTTAAATTAGAATCAGTATATGTTTTGTTTGTTTATGTTTAATACTAATAATATTACCTGACGGGGTGCAATCTGTTGGCTAATCATGTTTCTAATAGCAGCTTCACGTGGTGTATCTGTATTTAGTTTATGTGAACGTTTCCTTAAAAGTGATGTTCCACAGCTAATACATACACTGATATGACCAACAATAGGTTTAGGGCTTGTTGGATGTCGTATCTCATTCCAGGCATTAGTCCAACATGAATGACACACCAAACTATCACTGGAAACTTGTACCTAAAAGAAAAAATAAAATATATAAAATGTACATACATATGTTATAGTTATTTTTATAAATGGTTAGTCTTTTCATTTCTTAGTCTTTTCATTTTAAGAACTGCACGTTACATATAATAATAGTCTTTAATATGCTGAGGATATTTCCTATTATTATTTACCTGGTGCAATCCAACCCATCGTTGTATTAGACTTCGAACTTCAGCCATTTCCAAAGGGTGTCTGCGGATTCTGGACACATTTAAACCGCAGTTCACACAACGCCGATCTCCACTCACAGCAGTAGATGATGACTGCTGTGAAACACTATGTCCAGGGTGTACACCGGGGTCGTCGGTCGAAGCATCTATTATCAAATCCAAGTTCTCGCTAGTGTTATCATGAGCAACAGAATCTAAATCCATTTTCAAACTGTGGTCGTCGGGTATAGAGGTATCACCAGTCAGTAGTCAGTATTCTGCAAAGCAAAAGTTGTCTATTTAAACCACAAAAGGCAGTTGCAAAACAAGCAATGTTGTTGTTGTTGTTTTAATTTGCCAATCTGGCAGGCAAAGGACTTGGTCCATACAGCCTTGTCAATTGTAATCATTTCCAGAAATTTGTTGGCATATGCCATGTCATAAGTATTCAAAGTTCAAAGTTGCAGCTTTTTAATTTATATTAAAGGCCGAAGCCATGTCAAATGTATTTCAAACCCAGTAATCGTGTAATCAAATAGGCCTAAGCCATGTCACTTGTCTAAGAACTTTCCCAATCCATTTCATATCCTTATAGTTACATCTTCATGTCATAATCCTTCAAAGTTCAATTCCAGACGTTGTCACAAATTTGTAAAGAATAGAATAGGTATCCGAGTTTTTAAGTAGATCCTGGATGGAGCGCGGGATTTCTCCAGGGTTTTTATAAATATGGAGGAGGGAATCTACCAGTATTAATCTAGCCACCGCAAAATAAGTACATTTGAAGAATATATGATCCAGAGTTTGATTTTCAGAATTACAATAATTGCAAATAGATGACGAAACAATTTTCATTCTAGCCAATACAGCATTAACTTTACAATGACCAAGCCTTAATCTGCAAATAGTTGAGTAAAATTTTCGTCCCATGTAAATATCGGGTTTCACAAACCAAGGTGTAACAGGATTGGTAGAATTAACAATAGAAAAGTACCATTGCCCTTTTCCAGTATTGATTATTTCGTTTTTATAATTGGCCCAGTCTTCTTTAATTTTTTGCTTCAAAATGATATAAGAGTCGGTGTAAGGGATGGCAATACCAGGATAGGCGATAATGTCACTCGTCTCGTTATCTGTGATAGCCCTGGCTAAGTAATCCGCGTGCTCGTTTCCAATTACTCCAATATGAGAAGGAGTCCACAAAAATACAATATTAATGTTATCTTCTGTAAGAATCGTCCACAGTCTTTTAATTTCATAAATTATATAATTAACACTAGTGCTCAGCTTACAATTATTGATCGCCGTTAATACACTCATAGAATCTGATATAATCAACCAATCAGAGGTTCCTTTATGGTGCTTTTGCTGTACATACTGAAGGGCAAACAGTACTGCCAGACATTCAGCTGTATAAATACTAACATACGCTGGTAACTTTATTCCATGTCCAATTTTCATGTGAGGTATGTAAAATGCACAAGATACATTGTTATTTCTTTTGGACCCATCAGTGAATATGGCAATATGATTAGGATATCTATTAATCTGCTCATACACTTCTTCTTTACATTTCATTTTATTCTGTATGATAACATTAATTTCTGCAAATTTACTTTTATATGAACCTCTATAGCAGGGCCAGTTAGCATTTGCTCGATATATATTATAATCCTGACCTAATTGTATTATTTCTGAGAAATCTTTAAAAATATAAGGAGCTGAATCATTTATAGGATGAAAGCAATTATAATAATGAAGGATTTTTTTGAATAACGGATGATCCAACATTGAATATAATTTAATTAGAAAGCGATTCTTAAGATATTTAAATCTTAGAGATAAAGGAAGTATATTACATTCCGATTGAAGAGAAATAATTGGAGATGTCCTCATGGCTCCAGTAATAAGTCTTAAGTTATTATTCTGTAACACTTCAAGTTTTTGACAGTGCCTTTTGCTTGACCCAAAACACATAAATGCATATTCGAAATGGCTACGAACAAGAGATTTATATAACATTAGTAATATTTTAGGATCTGCACCCCAGTATGTCCTAGCTATAGCTTTTAAAATATTGAAAGCTTTGGATGCCTTACAAACAATGGAATCCACATAGCTTGTCCATGAAAGATTTTTAGAAAAAGTAACACCAAGAAATTTAACATTATTAGCTATAGGTAAGAGAATCTTGTTATAATACAATTTTACATTAAAGGGTCTAAATTTATTAAATAATACAACCTTACTCTTGTCTGTGCTTATGTCAAGGTTTAGATAAGAAAAGTATGAATTAAGGTTTTTCAAACAGTTATTAAGAGTCTCTACAAGCAATTTTACATTTGTTCCTGATATATAAATAACTAAATCATCAGCATATTGTAAATTGGAGATAGATGGACCTAGAATTGAATTAAGCTTATAAATATACAAAATAAAAATCAAAGGGCTAAGGATACCACCTTGACAGACGCCCTTGTGAGAATATCTTGGTCCGATCAAGTCACCACATGAATTTATTTTAACAAAGACTTCTCTATGATGTAAGAAATTAAAAATCCAATTAATTAATTTCCCAGGTATACCAATAGACCCCAACTCAGATGCAAGAATGTGATGATTAACATTATTGAAAGCGCCCACAATATCAAAGAAGATACCTATCAAGACTTCTTTATTTTTAATGGAATTATAAATATCTAGATGAAGATGTGTAATACTTTCCCTAGCTGATTTACCTCTTCTAAAACCTAACTGGTTTGAAGGTAATAAATGATTACTTTCAATGTAAAATTCAAGACGTGACTTCAACATTTGTTCAAAGATCTTACCCATACATGATGTTAGTGTGATAGGTCTATAAGAGTCTGAAAGTTGAGGGTCTTTTTCTGGTTTCAAAACAGGAACAATAATATCAATTTTCCAATCATCTGGTATAAGAGACTTATCCCATAATAAATTAAAAATATTTAAAACAACATTCCTGCAACACGTTTTCAATTTTTTCAATACTTTGTAAGAAAGGCCATCTAAACCACTGGTAGTATCTTTCCTCGAGTCACATGCAGCATTAAATTCATTAATTGTAAAGGGCTTAGTGAGAAAGTCTATGTCTGCAACATAGACTGAAGAGGTTTTTACAGGAAGTTCGACTGTATCTGGTGTAAATTTGTTTAGGATTTCATAAGCCCACTTAAGATCAGTATGTTTGGTATTCACAGGAGGAATGTAGGTTTTATTGAATTTTCTAATTTTGTTCCAAATCAAAGTCAATGGCGTATTTCTATTTATTGATTCACAAAATTTAATCCAGCTTAAATTTCTTTCTGTTTTTAAAACTAACTTTTTATTTGCCTGCATTCTCTTAAAGTTTATATAATTTGACTCAGTTGGATCATTTTTGAATTTAATGTAAGCTGCCTTGGAACTAGCAACTGCATCATTACACTTTTCACTCCACCATGGCAGAGCTAATTTTCTTTGCTTTCTCGAAGAAGCAGTAAAATTACAAGAATGTTGTTGAAAGGGATGACACTGTGTGATAGCATTTTTAAATAAAAGTATAAGATGACTATAACCTTTCAGGGGATCACTATAATCAAACTGACAGCTATGCAATAAATCATGAATATGTTTGGTATAATTAGTCCAGTTTAGTAGACGATTATTAGAGGAAATTTTTTTATTATTATTTGAGATATTAAAATTTGAATTTTTAAAATAGTATTTTGATATTACAGGGAAATGATAGCTGCCTAAAGAATCATCACCAACATACCACTCTGAAGAAAGGGATAAAGATGGGGAAACTATTGTTAAATCAAGAGCATTTTGACGCCATGTATGAGACCCTACTGTTGTCTTGTCACCATTATTTAGAATGACAAGACCCAAATCATCTACACATTGTAGTACATCATTTCCTCTTGCATCTGTAGAGTCGCAACCCCACACTGTATTTAAAGCATTGAAATCTCCTGCAATAATCATTGGTTCCGAAAGGCTATTGAATAAATTATCTAGTTTAACTTTACTAAAAGGTGGAGAACATTGCTTGGGGCTGTAAAATGATACTAATGTAATTTTTATATTAGCAAAATTTAACTGTATGGCAATATTTTGTAAAGAGTCATCATAAAATGTATCAAGCATGCGATAACTTAATGTATTGTGAATGAAAATAGCAACACCATTATGACTATTACCAGAATCCAAACGAGCTATATTGTATCCATTAATAGAAAAGTTATGATGTGCTTGTAACCAAGTCTCACAAACAAGAGCAACATGTATTTCATTCTCATATAAAAACTGTGTAAATAAATAACGATTACTTATCAAACTCTGAGCATTCCATTGTGTGATTCTTAAACAATCCATTTAGATAATTATTTAGTATTTTTGAAAATATCCATGAGAACATCTTTAATAAACTGAGATGAAATTGATTTATTATTAGTTTTATTTTCTGTTATTATTTTAACAATTGACTTTGTAATAAGATCCATTATATCAACAGAATTAATTAATGAAAGGAACTGTTCTGGCTTAGATTTAGATGGTAATGAAGGAAAAGATTTCTCGTTAAAAAGGTCACTAAATTTTCTTTTTTCTGCCAAATCTTTACTTTCTGCAATCATTTTTTTTTTAATTGGGCAGCTCCCCGAAACACTAACATGTGGACCTTTACAATGTACACATACTGCTTTATCAGTTGAAAGGGTGCACTCTTTGTAAGTATGAGGCCCAGAACATATTGAGCATCTGATAGAATTTTTACAGAATTTAGCCATATGACCGTATCGGAGGCATTTAAAACATTGTTTCACTGGAGGTATGTACGTTAGTAAAGGAAATCGCCATCCATGAATATCTACAAATTCTGGTAATATAGACGATGCAAAGGTAATGACTATAGTGCCTGTAGGCTCCAAAACGAATCCTGAATTTGTATTAATCCTTCTCATAATGCGACGTACGCAAATTATCTTCCTCTGACTTGACAATAAAGTAAAAATTTTAAAGTTAGATAAATTTAGGGGAACGTTTCTAATTACTCCTGATATTTCTGTGCTAAAGGCTGGGATGCTCGCCCGGAACTTATAATCCTGAAGAAAAGTCTTATTGCTCAAGAAAGCATTTGCCAAATGAGACTTATCAAAGTGTACTCCTATCTTGTACTTATTCATTGATTGGAGGTATTTAATTCCTTTAACATATCGTTTTAGGTGGCTAGCTAAGGAAATAATATCCTTAGAACCTATGGGTTTTCCCTCGTCCGCAGACTCCAGGAACACCACAAAGTCAACTAGAGGTGAATCCTCGGGATACCGTCTCGTGTAATCACTAACATAATATGGCTTAAACTTATCTTTTTCTGAAATTTCTGTCTCGTTAGAATCGCTGCTGCCATCGGACGCTTCATCCGCCCAATCACCAGAGGTCCCAGTTAAGGGACGTTTTTTCTTTTTGGGCATGATGCCCTAACTTTAAAATTAATAAAAATTGCAACGATTGTATTAAATTAAATTATTATATATTATATATTAAATAAAAATATTTCTAAAGCGCGCCTTTACACTTTGCCTTCCCGCCTTTTCACAAGCAATGATTTTGACATCTAAGATTTCCGGCTTCTATCGTATCAACATAATATCAAGGGCAGTAATGGTGTTGCCATAAAAACACATAAAATCGATAATAGTTACTTTAACTTAATCAATGCTGTCATACAAAAACAATCATCATTATTATTATAGGTACTTTCTGTGTTATTATATATATTTATACAAAATGAATAGTGAACGATTGAAATAATATATATATGATAGAAAAAATTAAATTATTTTGCCGGTTAATTATCTGTCAATATATTTTTTGTCGGGACAACATTTGTACGGTAATGTACCCTTTCAAGCGTAGTCGTTTAAATGTTTAATATTTTTGGAAAAATATTAGCAACTTGCACAGAATAATGAATACAAGGAAGAACTAGGATAAATATTAATATATTTTTTTAGTGTAACCAAATAACTGTGCAGCTCTGGGCCTAGATCTGGTATGCCCCTTTAGTTGCCAGATAGCAGAAAATTAGGTTTTAAAATTGTAAACCAGTCGGATATTACTGTGGAATGTTTAAACCATTATTATATATTCTATTCTATTTTATTTTATCGTAACCGACATAATCAAAAAAAAAATCACGACGTGGATAGCAATGACGCAAGAATTGTGCGCTTTAGCTTCACCCGGCTTCAACCCTAGTGGATATGAATTAATATGAAAGCATTGGATGCAAGCAAGTTTATTTATTTAATGTTAGAACTGTGTACATTTTGATGTTGGTAAGTACCACAGATCATAGCTAAGTACATTTTGTATCAAAAGTTTAAATGCAAATGTAAGAATGAGTTTTTTTCTTTATTTTATGCGTTGCTCGGATGCTTTAGGCACTGATTTTGCTAATGTCGAGTAAGAAACGGGTGGATTTTTTTTAACTTATTTAAACAAACTTTATGACCGGTAAATTATTTTCCTAAATACTTAAAGGTCAAGCAAAAATAAACTAATTAATGTCTAAACTACATTAAACCTTTGTTTTCCAATTACAGAGCTTAACACGACTCAGTGTCGCCTAATGCCTAATACCGAATTAAGCGGATAATTGGAACGTGAATTAGTTTTCAAATACACCAGCAGAGTGCGCTAAGTTCAGTGTTGAAAAAAAAATAGATAGAATAAAGATTCGAATTCTAAAATGAAATTGTATTCACATTATGCGCTTTCATCATCATCATCATCTCAGCGTTCATCCCGGTTGCAACCCAAACTTCCGCTTCGGTGCCCGGGGTCCGCTTTCCGACTTTTTCTACTCCACTTCGCACGGTCTTCAGCATCCCTGGTAGTGAGCCCATTAGCACGCATGTCACCCCTTACGACGTCAAGCCAGCACTTTTTGGGTCTACCCCTCCTGCCGGGGCCCGGCGGAGGCGGCATGGCCAGACATTTGTTTCCCACGTAATCATCCGGTTGCCGCAAAACGTGGCCGTACCAACGGAGCCGACACTCCTGCAATTTATCCGCAATGTCACGGACATGAAGACTGCCGCGAATGCGGGAGTTCCTAACGCGGTCCTTCCGCGTCACTCCACACATCCACCGCAGCATATTCATCTCCGTGACACGCAGTTCTTGCTTGTGTCTCTCTAACACCGGCCACGCTTCACAGCCGTATAAAAGGACAGGCCTAATGATGGTCTTATAGACCTGTCCCTTCAATTTTACCGGCATCTTGGGGTCACAAATGACACCAGTCACCTCACGCCATTTGGCCCACGCGGCAGCAATGTGTGCCTTGACGTCGTAATCGATGTCACCAGACGCATGAAATACAGATCCCAAGTATTTTACTCGGTCCGTGCGCTCGACCGTGTCACCGCCTATGCGTACGGGTGTGGGATCTGTGGAGTTACAGGCCAAGTACTCGGTCTTCGCCACATTGAGCTTCAGACCACCGTTCTCAAGCGACTCCTTCCACACCTTCACGCGTTGCACGAGCCTACCCCTGTCTGAATCTGTCAGCGCGATATCATCAGCATACATGAGCAACCACGGGGGCTGCTCATGTGAGTTTCTGATGCTGTCTGACAATACGTCTAATACCACGCTGAACAGAAACGGACTAAGGACGGATCCTTGGTGCACCCCAACGGTGATGGGGAAAGGTTTTGTGTCGCCAACAGCGGTCCGAACTACGGAATCGGAGTCATGGTACATGTCTTGGATGATGTCAATATAGGCCTCTGGAACCCTTTTGAATCGCAATGCCCACCAGATTATCGCACGAGGAATACAGTCGAAGGCCTTCTGCAAGTCCAGAAACAGGCAGTGCAGAGGCGTATTCTTCGTCCTGTATTTCTCCGCGACAGTCCTTAGGGCAAAAACTGGGTCCATGGTCCCATGTCCAGGGCGAAACCCATACTGACACCCCGAGACAGTGCACTCCTGCCGAATCCGAGAGTCGATAACCCTCTCGAAGAGCTTCATGGTGTGGGACATGACCTTTATTCCACGGTAGTCACCGCACTCCTGCACCGATCCCTTGCCTTTGAAGACTGGAGTAATGATACTCAGCCTCCATTGGTTCGGGATCGTACCGGTGAGGAGTGTCCGGTTGAAAAGGTTGGTTAAGATGCCCACACCACGAGAGCCCATCGCCTTCCAGGCTTCGATGGGGACTCCATCGGCTCCGACAGCTTTCCGATTTTCCATGCGGCGAAGACAATTCTGGACTTCTGCAGGCGTTACCGGTGGCACTAGTCCTTGATTTGGAGGAAGATCTGGCGGCTGCACCTCTTTATGCTGCTTGTTCAGCAGCTCGTGGAAATACGAGCGCCATCTCTCCTTCACCGCGAGGTCCTCGCATAATAGGTTGCCCCCGGGGTCTTTTACACAGCGGCACTTGGAAATATCCTGTGCCGCTTTGACCCTGGAACGCGCCAACTTATATATGAGCTTCTGCCCCTCAGACGATTCCAACTTATCGTAAAGTGGTTGTAAGTGGTCTCGTCTGGCTCTGGCTACAGCTTTCTTGGTGGTGCGCTTGGCAGCTCTGTATGCGTCGCGATCTTCAGGAGATCTGGACGCTTGCCACTTCTTAAAGAGGGCTTTTTTCGCCCTGGTCTCCCTCTGGACTGAGTCACATTATGCGCTTTAATGCTGTAATTAGAAAACAAGGACATTAAACACGCTCCTGGTTTATATTAAAAAAACACGAACATTAGCATTGCAATACCAAGTTACCAAGATTTATTTTACTTTTCTTACATGGCAATATTGTCACAAAATGTCCGACGGGAATAGCCAAAAAGATAAGTCCATTGTACCTTGCGCGAAAAAAATAAAATTTTACCACGAAAATGAAGATGTTGTGAATGAAAATTCATTGTTACTAAAAGACTTTATCGTCGAGAAGGTGTTAAACAATAATTCCAATAGAAAAATAGTGTGTATACAGGGAAAATTTAAGGACAAAAGTGGTTTAGGGTTAGTTATATTAGAAAAAAATGCGTTTAAAGAGGACGATTTGAACAATAAGGGGTATTTTAGTGAAGATACCGGGCTCCGTACGTTTTTCCAGAACGATATTTACGGGAATTACGAATGCTATCCCCGCCCGACTATTAATGGTGAGTAGATGTCACTTCCTTTGTTATGTCCGATTACACACAGACCGTGTTTGTGCATTAAAATCGTGATTGTCGAATTATTTATGTGATATAATGGTACTAAACATTACAATACATTTAAAATAAGTTTACATATCACCAATGGCGTAATATTTATCGAGATATTTATTAATTTTCGTAACCATATGTGTACTGTTTCCTAGTTTTTTTTATTATGTACAATATTGTAATACCAAAACTTTTGTTCAGTCATTACATTGTAGTAATATACAATTACTGAGGTAGTCACTTTTAATTAGATTTTTTGTTTGATCATTAATCTTATTACAATTGTTTTTTATTGCTGTAGGACAGCAGGCAGGCTGACGGCCCGCTTAGAATTTAACAGTTACCGTCGCCTATGGGTGTTTGTAACGGCAGTGGTATCGCGAACACGCTGCTATCCCATAAGGGTACAGGAATTTGGATCACTAATGCCGGAACACAACACAAGGTTATTATGGCGGCATACTTAAGACCAAAGGTGGTCGCCATCCAGACGGGCTAGGGTGGGTTGTTTTTGTCACCTTTTATGACAGACAGACCCCGGCCACAGAGGTTAGTATTCTTTTTCTACCCCTGCACAGATAAATATAGCACATGAAGTATTTTATATTTAATTTCAAAAGAATAAGGATTTTCATAATTTATGTACATAGGTATTTAATAAATATGTAATATAAAGTAATCACATATTTATTTATTTGAATATTTTTTCTACTTTTACATGCAAATCATTCCTTTTCTTTGAATGCTAAAAATATCTCTGGTTTCAATTAAAATTTATCCAAACTAATACTATAAATGTAGTAACTCTGTCTGTTATGTTTTCACACTTAAACCTCTTAATCAATTTTGATGAATTTTGGTGTAGAGATAAACTGGACCTTGGAGAAGGACATAGGCTACTTTTCGTTGCTAAAATAAAACTTGAAGGGGTTGAATGTTCTGTTTGTTTATGTAGTGGCAGAGTCCCGAAAAGAATTGCTGTATATGAAGCAATTCTTTAAAATAAATAAATTTGTAAGATGCCGATTAACAAGAGTTTATTTTAACAAGACATGACAGAAGTAGAATGAAAAAACAAGTTACGATGTAAAAGTCACTAGAATATTTTTAAAGTATACTTTTAAAACATGCCAGTGCTTTGATTATATAAATATACGAAACAGGCAGGTTTTAACAGTTTATTTATTTATATGGTAAAACAACATTTGCCAGGTCAGCTGTTTATAATAAATAAAGTCATAAAAATGTTAAAAATTACATAGTAAATATGCAAATATATATAAATATACCTCAGTCATCTGTGGTCAGTGATTGTCAAATGGAGAAGGAAAAGCTGGCAAGCATACACCAAGCACCAAAGCAGAAGTTTGGGTTGCAACAGGAGTTTAACACTAAGATGATGATGAAACTTTAGTTCTCTACTAGTTGTATACAGGGGTTGTATACTCTCCTATGAGTGGTATACTCATACATCTATGTTCTCAAATTTATAGTTAAAAATTACTGTTTTATTTCAGGAGTTAAAACAACAATAATATACCCAGCTACTGAAAAACATATAGCTAAATATAGTCAACAGGACGTCTATATTGTATTGGAAACTCCAGAGTTATACGAGAAATTAACTTTACCACATTTGACTGAAGAGCAATTCAATTTACAGGTAAGACCTATCTGTTTTATTAGTTTGTAATTAAGGTCTTCAATACGTTGGCATCCGCATAGGAGAACTGGGTCACTTACGCTGCCATATTTAGAGACCATGGATTATCCATCCAGGTGGGCTTGGAGGCCCACCACCTAGTAAGTTTGACTGAAGCTTGTGATTTTACCCAGGGTCGTATTTTAGCCAGCTATTATTGATTAATATGAATAAGTTACACATGGTGCGACAAAGTTTTTGACATGGATCCTAGTGTATATGCTAGGTGTGCAGGGAAAGGACCTCTGGAGAGATCCTGATACTTGTAAAGGTCTAGGTCTTCGATGAACCTCAACACTTACTTTTGCTACTTGCATTACTCTTTGTCCTGCCAAATTTCATATAGACATGCCAATGTAGTTGTAGATTCTCATTCTAGACTAGATTTTGACAAGCTTAGTACCTACATTAATTGTTTTTTTTTTTTTGGAAAAGGTTGAGTACCCCTACTATTAGATAGAAAACACATTATATCCACTTTTTATCAGAGTGGTACAAATAATCACGAACGTGCAAGTACGAAAGGGTGCATGTTGATAGTGTAGAATTAGTGCTGTACCACCCTCGTGTAGAAATCAGCTATCTTCTTAAGACTATCTACGAAGGCAAACGGCATAGCCATATTTGTTATTTTATTTGTAAGGCTGTCTATGGCTCATAACTTCACAGTTTCATTGCTATTATACAAAATGGCTCTTTAAAATGCTAATTTTGTGAATGCTTTAGATATGAAATGTATTTCTGCTGGAAGTTATCAAACTATGCTTACTACCTTGTCACGAGAAAGGCAGGATGCTGTGTGATCTGCTTGTTTATTTATAAAAAGTTTCTATTAAATATTCACACAAACTAGGAGGAACACACAGAGCATGAAGCAGTTGCTTTTTTCAGACTGTGTTTTTGTGTCAACTACCTGCAGTTTTATACATGACATTTACATATTTCCAAGTGTAAACGTTATCCTTTTTTCAATTGCAGTGGGTTTACAATATTCTTGAAGGAAAAAGTGAACAAGAGCGTATCATTTATAATAATACGTCAGAAACAGATGGTTTTGTGTTACTCCCAGATCTCAAATGGGACGGCATAGCTAAGGAAACATTGTACTTATTGGCCATAGTGAGGCAAAGAGGGATTAAGTCATTGAGGGACTTGGATGATAGTCATTTACCATTGTTGAAGAGAGTTCGGGACGAGGGAAAGGTAATGTCAAACATAAAATTGTTATTTTTTTATTTCGGTTACATGATGAGGTGGATGATTTGTTAACCGAGTTTCCTTCTGCGAGACGTTCATGTCCACGAAGAAACTGCAGAAAAGGAAAGGGGTTCCGCTCGCGCAGTGCCATTCGTCGCCTTAGAGGGCGTTCAAGTATTACGTATCGCAATTTTAGAAGATTTTTCTGTATAATTCTCACTCCAAAAGTTACATAACATTTAAGTAATTATTTTTTACCTAAAATTCATATTTATGTTGCGTAAATTAATGGAAAGTTGCTAAAATAACAAAATAAAAATGACGTACAATACAGTCGTGGGACTTCCCGTAAAATGTAAAAGAAAACAAAATGTTATGCATTGTCGATATCCGTTCCACCCTTGTAACACATTATAATGTTTTAAAATATTTCTCCGCCCCCCCAAATTTCACTACGCAATACTTGAACGTCCCCTTGATTTGTCCCTCATAGTAATCAGTAATGAGCGCGCGCGACCCTTGAGCAAGGGCCCACACTCACAACCCAATAACTATGTTTTATCTTTTTCAGAAAAAGATTTTTGAGAAATACAACGTACCTGGCTCACAACTTCGTATCTACTTCCACTATCAGCCATCCTTCTACCATCTACATATCCATTTCACATATCTAAGACACGAAGCGCCCGGGATTTATGTCGAGAAATCACATTTACTCGATACGGTCATTGATAATATTGAAATGATGGGAAATTATTATAAAATGGCAACACTGCCCTTCACTGTCAGGGAAATGGATGGTATTTTTAATGTTTATGAAACAAATGGTCATATTAATAGAATTGATATTAAATCGGATAATATTGAACTTATTGATAAGTAATAATTGATATTTAGTGTTAATTTTTGTAAAAAGGAGGGTAGTTGATAATTTTTTGTAATATTTTTTTCTTAAGTACCTAAAATGTTGGTTGAAAGCATTTTTATGGAGCTGCGCTCTAGATTGCGTAGTTGCAATGTGTTTATAACCACAGGGATCGATTTTAGTAAGAATTGTAATCTGAAAATTAGTATTCAGTCGAATTGTATTGTATTGAACTACTACAACGACGAGTGTCGTCCGAAAAGGCGCGACAGCCTCTCTTCCATCGAAAGTCTATCTGATTGCTGTTCCGAAGACGATACAGACGTCTCCGCAGTCATTCCAATAAATGATTATTGCAAAATCATCCCAAACTCGATGTCATGTCTCAAAATTGACAAAAATACGATATCCTTTCGCATTTTGACTGAACCGAAAAATGGTGGTAATTTTTATAACGAATTCCTATCCGCTGATCGTTCAGAAACTTCTAGCAATTCTAATAAATTGAAGATTAACATAAAAGTTGATGAAAATGTCAAGATTTTATGCTCGAATTGCTCAAATCCTATTTCTGGGGAGGTTAAGTTTGACAGAGTACTAGAGTTGCCATCAGCGAATTTAGATATGACCGAATGGTTCTGTCATGGACACAGTCATGGGGATAGTTCCCATAGTGACGTGATTTTAAAACCGTTAAAAAATGATTTTCTGTACCGTATGACATATTTTGTAATAGATTTTTCATTATTGTCCCAGAAGAGTAATAAATTTAATGCCAAGCGTGAAATATACCATTGCAACCGTTGCCTGGCATGGTTAGGTTTAAAAAATAAAGAGCGAGTGCAATTTTTCAATTCGGAAATTAAATTCCAACAAAATGGCGGTGATAAACAAGCTTTTTCGCACAAAAGTGGTTTGGAAAATATTCACACAAACGATTTCGTTTACACAATTGAAAATATGACCAAAGAGTTTAATTTAGGCTTGCAATACACGGTCATGTGCAAGATGGTACTAGAATGTTCTATATCGACGGGAAAGAAGCAATTCCTATTAATTTGGGTGATGGATAAGGAGTTGCAAGTGTTAAGAGATAACGGGGAGCATATACTTAACGATAAAATTAAGTTACAATCGACATCGCTTACTAAAATACTTTATAAGGTAGAGCTTTCTCTAAATGAAGAGGTTGAGTCGTGGTTGTCTGACCCTACTGTGGTTTCTACGGATATATCGAAAAGTATGTTCTCACAAGGCGTAGAACATTTGCAGAGGATGTCGTTAAAAGTTCCTGAATCTTTCCGAAGCACGAATGGGTATAATGTAAGCTATTTAAAAGTATAATGCAATAAATATTATTTGCTATTATTGAACTGTGTTTTTTTATACCTCGCGACCAAACAATATAAAAAAGATACAAAGTAGGTAACTACGAAAGCGGACCCCGGGCAGCGAAACGGAAGTGTTTAGGTTGCAAGCGGAATACAACGCTTAGATGATGACAAAGTAACTACGAAAAATCAGAACTTGTTCTGAGGGACGAATTATTCGATTTAAAATCGACTTCTCAGTAACCCCTTTTTGTAGTGGAAATGGTTTGAAAACTAGCAACGGGGTTGTGTGGGACTTCCCCCAGACGCGCCCGTACACCCCCAATGACGTTGCTGCGACGCCAGTGATTGTAGCCCTTTGTGAAGATCCCAATTCAAAAGGAAACAGTGTACAAACAGGATTAGTATTATTAGTTCAGGATCTTGCTAAATGTCATTTTACACGAGCCATTGCAGTTTGACTTTACATGACCCTGTTCACTACCAAACGGTTACTCTATACCGGTCTAATTAAAAAAGAAATATGCCGATCCTCTACTGAGGTCATATCATCATTCTAGGATTAAATCTTAGTTGAAACCCAAACTTCCGTTTCTGGGTTCACTTTCCGGCTTTTCCTTTTTGAAAAAGATCCCCTACTGAGGTATTAACAAAACCGAAAGTAACGTAATGTTGGGTTAGCATACTGTCTTAACGCCGCGCGCTGGGGTGGAAATTTGGACTCCTGTCGCACGTGGAAGGGGCTCGCCCTGACATAAGGGAGGGGTAGGTTGTACGGGCCACGAAGGGCCAGTTTATCCGTGCACCCAGGCGACAGATCAGTGCGATTTTTTAGTGAGTAGTTGGACGGTGAACATTTCTCCCGGAGTCCCACATACTCCTCGACCGTAACGCATTTCTTAGAAATATCAGAATCGCTATTAAACATATATGCGTGAAGTAACATCAGCCTGATATCTTGGCTTTACCCGCTGTCAACCCAAAGGTGAAAAAAATTCCAATAATTAAGTAACAAGACATTGCAAGTTACAAATAATTGTGCTGCAGCCATAACGCCAAATTCTTTTAGGAAATGGCATGACACGACTTGTTCATTTTGCCAATGAAACGATGTACGAAATACCAACCTCAAAGCCTTAGTATTATGAATAATACCTAAGGCTTAATAAATAATATTTATTTTGGGGTGTAAGGGACCCTACCAACAACCTCTGGGCCCAAGTCAACCTCACCTGCAAGTCGGTGCACCTTGCTGAATAACGGAAGAAGCCCTACGACGACTTTCCTTTTGGGGTTGGGGGATCAGACGGCAGTCGATAAGATGCTGGTGATAACCTACAAGAGCGAGAGGAATGCTACCCAAATCGACTTCCTACTCACTAGGAGACACCACCACATCAGCAGTGGCCAACTACAAGGTCATACCCGATGAGTCTCACTGTACAACATCGTCTTCTTGTCATGGACCTCTGTGCTATGCCTAAAGACACGCATGCCGAGCGCTTTCAGCGCCGAATCAGGTGGTGGCTGCTTGATGATGAAGTCACGTCCCAGGAGTTCGCCTTAGCCGTCGGTGACAAGTGCGCCGGTGGTATGGGCGAACCAGTTCAGGCTTACTGTGACAAGATTCAGGCGGCTATTGGGTCGGCGAAGGTGGTGCTTGGGGTGTCTAAGGGTGGTCGTAACTCGCAAGTGTGACAAGGAGACATGGTGGTGGAACGACATAGTCCAGAGAGGGACTAGAGTGAAGAAAACCCTCTTTAAGACATGGCAAGCGTCCAGATCTGAAGATCGCAACGCATACCGGGTGGCATAGCGCGCCACTAAGAGAGCTCAGGAGGAGGGGTAGACCCAAAAAGTGCTGGTTTGACGTCGTAGGGGTTGATATGCGTGCCAATGGACTAACCACCAGGGATGCTGAAGACCGTGCGAAGTGGAGAAGAAAAAGTCGGAAAGCGGACCCCGGGCGCCGAAGCGAGAGTTTGGGCTGCAACCGGGAATTAACGCAGAGATGATGATGATGATATTGACAGCATTCGAGACATGTACCGTGATTCAGATTCCGTGGTTCGGACCACTGTTGGTGACACAAAATCCTTCCCCATCACTGTCGGAGCCCCCATGGTTGCTCATGTATTCAGATGATATCGCGCTGGCAGATTCGGACAGGCAGATTGGTGGGACGTGAAGGCGTGGAAGGAATCGCTTGAGATCGGTGGTCTGAAACTCAATGTGGCAAAAACCGAGTACTTGTTCTGCAACTCTACAGATCCCACACTCGTGCGCATAGGCGGCGATACGGAACAGGTGAAATACCTGGGATCTGCATTTTACGCGTCTGGTGACATTGATTGCGATGTAAAGCACGCATTGCTGCCACGTGGGCCAAATGGCGTGAGGTGACTGGTGTCATCTGTGATCCTAAAATACCGGTTAAATTGAAAGGACAGGTCTATTAGACCATCATTAGGCTTGTCCTTTTATACGGATGTGAAACGTGGCCGATGCTGGAGCGACGCAAGCAGGCACTGCGAGTCACGTAGATGACGGAGTTCCTAACGCGGAAGGACAGCGTTAGGAACTCTCGCATTCGCGACAGCCTTCATGTCCGTGACATAGCGGATAAATTACAGGAGTGTCGCCTTCGCTGGTATGGCCACGTTTTACGGCAACCGGCTACTTATGTGGGGAACAAATGTCTGGCCATGCTGCCACCGTTGGGCCCCGGTAGGAGGGGTGGACCCAAAAAGTGCTGGCTTGACGTCGTAGGGGTTGATATGCGTGCCAATGGACTGACCACCAGAGATGCCGAAGGTCGTGCGAAGTGGAGAAGCAAGTCGGAAAGCGGACCTCGGGCGCCGAAGCGAGTTTGTGCTGCAACCGGGATTATAAGGTATTTAGTATATGTATATGCTTTTTGCTTAATCCCCAGGTTCACAGAATTTACTGGCAAAATTTTCTTATAAATCTTAGTTTATAATCTGTCACTCTCTAACACGCTACAACACTGACAAAATCAATGCCAAAAGCATTGGTGCCAAACAATTAAAAGAAGGGTAATGCATATTAATGCACTTAAACATAATGCATATATATATATGCGCGTAAATAAAACCATCTTTACTAATAATATAACAAATTTATTAACCATTTATTAACATTTTTAAACATCAACAATTGCTATTTTAGAATTTTAATTCAATTTGAACATACATTTTAATAATAGGAATGTAATCAAGTAACATGCAATCAACTTTATTATATATTTTATTAGTTGTATCCATGATGGAAAACGTCGTTAGGAAACTGCGTATTTAAATCACCGGTATGTGTTCGCTATTCCTTCTTGGACATGTGACGAGCACATTATTAGATTCCTAGACAAGGAAACCTGCATTGGGACGTTATGAACAGATACCACTATCGTTATTATGTTAATAAATGCCGTAGACATTCTAGAGGGTAAAAGATTATTGTGGGTAGTTACGATTTTTAAGATACTTTTGTATAAAACCAGTGTCACAATGTCTCATTTATTAAAACCACAACATTAATTTTTTTTATAGTTCTACGATGAGGTTTGTCCGACTTTTATGGTTTCATACTTTAAAAAACTAGCAAAAGAAATCTTATTACATAGAAAAAGAGTATTTCGGGTATGACTGGCAATTCATTTTTTTCTCTGTGAAGGTGCGAAGTAACAACACACCTGCGATCGGGTTTAGCCTGTCGTGACGGGCGTCGTAACAACCCTAGCTAGGTGGAAGGGTGATATTGTATTCTGGCATAAATGACTTAGATATCAGTTTCCTTCCACGGATGGCAGCGTGTTAGCGGTGGCTCTGGTGTCTCAAATATTCAGACGACTCTCCCGCGCATTTAGTCCCGCGAGCGGGCGTACGCGGTAATGCCGCCACGTACCTATCCCTCGATATACATTGAAGATAGGTTCCTGACAAAATCGTGAAAATAAAATCTTTGATTTTGTTATGTAAAACGAAACAAAAT
Organism: Malacosoma neustria; assembly: GCA_963693495.1. Taxonomy (NCBI): domain Eukaryota; kingdom Metazoa; phylum Arthropoda; class Insecta; order Lepidoptera; family Lasiocampidae; genus Malacosoma; species Malacosoma neustria. The sequence continues at coordinate 2,566,432 of OY856397.1, forward strand.
TAGTTAATTTACCAACCGTGTAAATCGAGGGGTAGGAGTATTTTGTGTTGCGTAGGCCAGAAAACTTATTTTATCAATTTACCACATTACCACAGAAAGTTAGAAAAAACTCATATTTGCCTTTTTTAATAAGCAGCAAATTTGAGCGAATCACATAATATGTGGGTTTGACTTTGGTGACACAGGATTACATGATCACCTAATTAGCCACTGAACCAGAATATTAACCTATAATTAAAAGTTGTAAAAATGCTTTGCTTTTGGTATAATTTCGTGCTTCACGAGTCCACATTAAAACTGTTAACTTACAGTAGATTGTCTTTATATTCATAACATTTGCTCAGCATGCTGTGAAGAACTCCGTAACTGTGAGATTCCATTGAGCACAATGGAATAGTTGAAGTACCAGAACAATCCAAAGAGTGTTACCATGAGGACCTCTGCATATCTTAGTTAAGGATATTTTTTAATAAGTTTATCACTACATTTTCTTAGCTTACCTTTACCAGATTATTAGATAGAACCTGTCAAAACAAAGTGATTTAAAACCTCTGAAATATAATAATTTAAGTACATATTGCCTTATTTAGAACTTCTTCTTTTAGAAAATTATTGGTTCCAACACAAGAGGCATTGCTTTGCCAACTTCAAAGTATACAAAAAAATTCCAGGTGTAAAGATATTTATAAATAGAGAATATAAATTTGGACAGTATTATAATTTCTGTGAACCTGGAGACAATGCAACACTTAAGTTAGAATTTTAAATAAACTACAGTTAAAACATTTTATAACACGAAATTGTTTAGAACAACATACTGGTTACACTAACATCAAAGATCCCGGCTGAATTTGCACTTCGAAAACATTACCGCTTGTTATGACTATCTGTTTTTATGACTAAATTTAAATGCTCCCTTCCATGTCATTACATCAGGTTTTGACTATATTCTAAAACTCAAATTTTTTAATCAAAATAAATTCCTAGCTAGAGCATTTTTTGAAAGTCAAATATATATAATTTGTAGCAGGCATAGCAAAACTTTAAACACTAGATATCTAAATAACTGTACTTCTTAAATATTAGAATTGCTAATTGGTTCAGTTACCTTGATATTCATTAAAATGCAGAATGTCCAATTATAGGGAGTTTCTGACGACCTGTGTGGCATAATGGCTAACACTATCAGTATACTTTCGGAGGTCACGGGTTCGATTCCCATCAAGCATCTGCTTGTTTATGTATTTCTTTAAAAAAAATGTGTTTAGTATATTAGTCGTCTAGTACCCACAATACAAGTGCTTTGGGACTAAATGGTGATAGTCACAGTATAGTTTTTCATCTTAAAGAAAAGCACTGATGTAATTCAACATATCAGATCTGTCACAACATTTAGCAGCGTATCACAATCTCCGAAATATAAGCTTCGGATGTATTACTAGTAAGATATCTTAGATTTGAAACCCTGAGAACCACTTTTCTAGTTTTTCGCGAATTTTCAGCAACCTTATAAGTGAGAACTATGCGTAACTTTTGAAGCACTGATATTTCAACGCATTGTAATATCAAAAGGATACGGACTGTAATCTTCTCCCATGTGTCCACCATGTACAATTCAGTCACCAACAGGTATCTAATATACCAGTATTTGATAAATTCTTGAATGTTCTTCACGATGCCCATGTTTTCTGAAGTATATCGTGTTTTAGCTCTTTAGAATAAACAATGTTGAAGTAAAGCCTATATTTGTTGCTGTTTTTATGGGTTGTAATTTTCGTATACTGAAATTCGATGAAATTGAATAATAATTATAACTAACCAAGATATGAGAACCAAATTAATTCCTACTGAATTTTTTTTCGTAACGACGACGTTGACATTATTTCCATGTATTGACATTGACAGACACTTATAAAAAAATATGAATGAGCAATGAGCATTAGAGTTGAAGCATACCGAATTATTCCTTACTCATCAATAATACATTTTACCGATGGTGTCAGTTTGTGTCAGTATACGAATTGATTCAACCGTTTCAGTTCCAGAAGTTAGCTTTAAAAGACGTTCGATATTTTGTATTTTATAGCACGTTCATGTAATTTTTTCTACGAAGAACGAATACTGAAGGAGTCAAAAATATACATGTTACTAATCGATCGCAGTTATATGAGATTACGGAGGGTACACGACAAACTGTTTTAAAATTATCATTTGAACAAATTGTTCCAACTTTATCAGGAAGGATGAGAAATAAAATGCACAAATAAATTCATACATAATTTTATATTCGTTAGGTTAATAATGTGACCACAACTAACAATAGATTGGTATCAGCCGCTTAGATCTACGACAAAATTACAAAACATTATTCTAAACACTGGTACGATTCGATATCGGTTCATTACAATGACATTCGATATCGGTTCATTACATTCATTACAACAACATCACATATTGTACTTATCGAAATATATTTCAAACTACTTTTCCTTATTTCGAAACATTTAAAAACACACACCATTAAAATCATTGGATAGACACCATTTAATAAGTACTGGAATAGTGGAGTGAGAGGTACCACCAAAACTGATACGGTAAACCCTTAAGTTAAGCTAACTTGCATCCTGGTTATCGAGCAGGCTTCAACGCATTACTTAACGGTCACCGCTGTATTAACTTGAATGGTATTGACAAATTTCGGTTTTCATTGTTTCCAGTTTGCAACCATTAATAAACGGTGGTTAACAAAATATTAACATTTTAACGAAATAATTGAACGCTGCACGAATTAACGATGAATTATCTTTAACAATGTAGCCTCCAATATGTAAATTTTTTCCATTACAATCACATTTGTGGGTAGATCTGATTTATGATACAGTTCAGTTAGTCTCGGATGCTCGTGTATCATTGACATGCCAACATAACATGGCGCAGCCGGTATGACAGTTATTTTAAATTTGTTCCAACGATGGCCACCTTGAATTAAATAGCAATCTAACTAGAAACGAAATTCCCTCTGGGAACGTGGTACGTATTTTACCGACTGCGCCATGTTATGTATAACATAGACGAGCGTGTGAGACTAACAGAATTTTATTATATACTAGCCGTTTCCGCCCGCTTCGCTGGTCGAATAACAGAAAAAAGTGAATCAAAAAGTTTTCGTTCGTATGCGCGCTACAACGCTTGCCCCATTTCTCCGCGGCATGAAAACATATGTTCCTTTAAACTTTAATAGCTTTATATTAAAGGAAGATATCGCAATATTTTTTTTAGATAAGGCCCAAGTGTCAAGTTTAATTGAAATCTATTCAGTAGTTTTGCCGTGATGCGCGCACAACTGCGTACCTCTGTCATTTTTTTTATAGAGAAGATTAGATCTACCCACAGCATTCATCGATAAGACCCAGAGAACATTTTTTATTAATATTTTATAGACTCATTTTATTGGAAATATAATATAGTTTGGAAATTCATTTTATTTAAAATGGTAATAACAAATTATTAATTAAGTTTATTAAAAATAAACATGCATTTCAATTTAAATGCTTCATACATCCATAATCATATCAACGCCTGAAAGGCAACCTTTACTAAGCGATTTGAAGTTCAATATTCAGAAAAATAGTTGATTTAGAAAAAAAAATCCAACAGATACTAAATAATCTGTGTAAAAATAAATATAAGTGAGTTATAATATTTTTTTCTAAATATTTGAACTTTAAATCACTTTACTCGAAAATTCACTGTCAAGGTCCAATGTCTCTTAGTAAATAAAGGCTGCCTTTCAAGCGTCGTTATGGATAATAATTAAAAACGGAGCCGCCAGTGTAAAGATAGCATGCCCAATAAATTAATAGTTGCCATTACATAAACTCATCAATGAAAAATTCCACGGCTCTCATTTAAAAGAGATTATCAGAAATAATTTTCTTTAACCTGTGTTTTTAATACGAGTACACCAAAACAAATTGTCTTAGTTAATTATTTATTACCTATTTCTTTTTTTAAGACAGGCACTGACTGCACTATGTGACACATTTGAAATATCAAAGAAGTTAAGAACATCACTAGTAGTTTATTTTCTTTTGACTTATGCAATTCTGGTCGATTATGGACTCATTTGTCCTTGTCTAAGGATTTATTTTAGATTTAGGTTAAATATTTGTTTTGTTCGTCTATGTATGTATTAACCCATATACATTTCATCACAAACTGAAGAAAACAGTATCTTAGAGAAATAATTTTAATAAAAACTCGCATTAAGAACGCAGATTTCCAACGATACAACATATGTTTTTATAAAGTACTTAAATTATAATAAAATGGTAACGTATTTTATAATCGAATTCATTTATTAGTAATTAATTCATACGAAACATTTCATATTGTTAAAATTTTACCTTTAAATTATATATAATATAATATACAAGAAATATTTATAAATATATTTCGAGACGATTATTAATTGAATTTAATATAATAATTGCTATTTTAATTGCAAAGAAAGCTACAAAGAATTCGAATGATTTTCATTTACTCAGTCTTTTACAAGGCACCGATTTAAAATTCAATTATATTATATATTTCTGTTGTAAATATATGTTTAAAAGTTACCTCGTTTGAATTATTGTACATTTCATAATTGGCACGATTTTTGATACTTTCATTAATATTCTTATAAATTCTAAATTTATATATAAATATAATTATATTAAAAAATTCTAACGTATTAAAAATACTGCAATACATGGTTCACTTCACAATCACATTCAATTCATACGCAAAATATTATGTATATTAGGCTAAAAGGCCTCGATATCTAATATTTCATAGATATAGCTTCATCAAAAAAATATTCCATTATGTAATAGTGAAATTACATACGATTATTTAGTCGATCATATTTTTAATCGATATCATAAATATAGCAACACATTTTTATATCGTTATAATATTAAATAAAAATGTTAACGTGACAAAGACCATTGTGGACTGTTTTTAATGGAGGTATTTTCACGTTATAGTTGTCATAATTCATAATTTTTTTTGAGTCAAGATAACCAAAAATAAAAATGACCTCCATTTCATCCTGGCATCATCGAGGGTCAAAAGCAGTTCTCGTTTTAAAAATAAAATTTGGTCTCACTACTGAGCTTCGAAGACTTTAAGCCTGCTCAATATGTCATGAGCAACTTAAGTTTGTTTAGAACGTTTTATTATAGCACTCATTACAAAATGAGCGACACTTGAGGAAAAAGGAAAATTTCTGAGCTCACTCATTACGAGATGTGCACTTTTAAGATTAAATTTATTAAGATGAAACACGTTTAAAAGTTCACTCAGAAAAAAATTAGCCATTACTAGAGCGCACTCATAATGAGATGTGGATTCTTAAGGTAATTCATAAATATGTGAACATTATCTGAGCTCACTCAAAATGAATTGAGTCATTTTTAAACGCACTCATGTTGAAATGATCATTTCAAAAGCTCATTTATGATGAGGTGCACAATATCTAAGCGCACTCAAGATGAATTGAGCCATTTTTAAATGCACTCATAATGAAATGAGCATTTTGAAGTTTCTTTTATGACTAAGTGGACACCGTGTCAGCTCATTCGTAAGTATATTCAATGTTTTTATGTCGAATAAACCCAATAGTAAATATCATTCAAGATATTCCGTATACCCTTGCGCCCCCGTGAATATGACGTCAATCCAGATCCGAGCGGCTTCGCCAGAGGGCGCCATCAGGTAATACCTACGCTGGCGCGTTTTCACAATGAACGTTGTCTGAGGATTTGGCGATTTAGAAGTGTTGCCATGGTCTAAGTAGACCTCCTCAATTACCTAAAAAAAAAATACAAGTTAAATTAACGTTTTTCTTTACACATATATACAGGAATATAAATACATAATAATATTTAAATATACTGAAACAATTCACACAGCGCCATCTAGTCCCAAAATAAGTAGCATAAACTTGTGTTATGGGTACGAACTAATATAATTCATATATACTTTATTTTTTTGGTAAATAAATACAAATTATATATATAGACCCAGACGCGAAGTGGGATTCGAATCCATAACCTTCGCAAGAGTACCGAAGAGCGTTAGCCGGTACGCCTCGGAGGTCGACGTTACATGAAAATACCAAGCACGAATGAGATGGAAGAATATCTTATTAGTTACTAAGACGCATGTGTACTACAAGGTAGAAGAGTTAAGCAGATGGATGGATTGCAGGCCGTATGGCTAAAATGGGCATTAATTTTAAAATTTTCATGGAGAAGAGTAGAATTGGGTTAAAGACCGCGATATCTCATTCTATCCGTGCAGGGGCGGAGAAAGAATACTAACCTCTGCGGCCGGGGTCGGCCTGTCGTAAAAGCCGACAAAACAACCCACCCTAGCTACGTGGTAGGGCCTCAAGCCCGTCTGGATGGCGACCACCTTCGGTCTTAAGTATGCCGCCATAATAACCTTGTGTTGTGTTCCGGCATTAGTGACCCAAGTTCCTGTACCCTTATGGGACAGCAGCGTGTTCGCAATGCCACTGGCGTTGCAAACACCCATAGGCGACGGTAACTGCTAAATTCTAAGCGGGCCGTCAGCCTGTTTGCTGTTCTACAGGAATAAAAAATAATAAATTGAGAGGCTACAAATTCTTGCTTGGTCAGAAACAATTTGTTCAGAATCGAGATATTGTGTATATATCAATTATATCGAATGTATTTTTAGTGTTGTGAATAAAATTATAAATGAATTGTTTTCTATGTTAAATATAATAATACAAAAGGTATTTTGTTGGAGCGATATGACTGAGAAAGGCTTGAATGCTGATGATACCCACCTGGAAGTAGGCCCCTCCGCGCGGCTTCTTCTCACTCTTGTCCCAGTAGTAGACGAACGTTTTCGTTTCTCTATCGAAAACGAACCACCTGAAAGACAATCAAATAAATTAAACATGAAAGAATACGGTAGCCTCATCGATCATGCCCAGTGCTTAAAGATGAGTGACTTCGAGCGATGCGTCTTACCCGCCTTGATTTACACAGGTGAGACGTGAATACTAACGGTGCAACTAAATCACAAATTTGAAGACACTTAACTGCGTTGGGCAAATGCGAATCCATAGAAGAATCAAAATAAGCGAATAGCTCGCAAAATATGCAAGCTGAAGTGGCTGTGGGCATGTCGTAGGACCGATGGGAAATGTAGCTAACGAGCCATAGAGTGGAGACCGAGTTGGTAAAGGTAGTGTAGAATGCCCCACCCCGGCTTGGTGGCCCGAGGACAAGCAAAAGGTTGCCGGTCGGAGAAGAACGGGACGAAGGAGCTACGTCCAACAGTGGACAACGATTGGCTGACGACGACGATGATAGACGAATGGTATCATGCCCGATACGCAGCTCAGTGATGAGGGATATACGATTTTTAAAATGGCGTGCATCTTAAATCCACTATTACACGACTTATATACGTATGTGTTATACGGTATATAGCAAAAAATTATCACATCAATAGTACTTTCCATTCAAAACATGCGTATACATACCTTTTGGACCACGCGTGGAATTTTGCGCCCAATTTGTGCAAGTAGCCCCGACACGAAGTGGAAGTTATGCTCACGTACGGGCACAACTCGATTTGGTGACCTGTTAATTTAAAAACATATTTTTAACTATTTCTTCTTAATGTAGGTACTTCTTATAAGCACCCGAAGCTGTCTTAGATATACGGCTACATTTTCAGCTAATTCTGACAGTACCCTTCAGTGAGATATCATTGTCCTTAATGAGGATAGATTAACAGACCTGACTGATGGCAGTCGTCCTTGTACAGTAAAAGTACACGGATTACTGGTATCTGAATCAACAACCCGCAAGAAAGACCTAATGCTGATATTTCTGTTTGTGAAATAACAAGGACTGCTTAAATTGTCTTTCTTTACGACTAACAACGTAATATACGGCAGGTTTATTTTTAATTTTAGCAGGGCTCACACGGCTGTACGATTACAAATACATTTATAGAAGATGTGCCAAGACCACAAACATGCATATATAGCATAACAACACAAGTACCATTTTATAAATATATATATAAGACTCAGATACTTTCGAGATTACCGTTTGAGCAGATTATTCAGTAATGACGCGACGCGAATATAAACGCGCACCAAAAAAGTGAATGTCTTAAAATAGTACTACGCCATACATCACCATAATCGTGTACAAATAATTAACTCACCAGCAGATTCGACGTGCCTCCTCAGGTCGAAATCATCGCGGTCCACCGGTAAGTACCTTGTCAAAGGCCGCTGCGATTCACTGTAGGGCGCAATGCCGCGTCGGCTGCGACGTGGGGCGTTGCTCAACGAATCTGAGAAACAAAACACAGAAAAAAATAAAAACTCTTAGTTTACTCTACTTTAAACGTTTTAACTTGAAGTTTTCTATCAGCAAAAAGTTTACTTATAACTTATTGCTGAAAAACTGTAATAAGTTTTTTCTACGGTTGTATAGTGATAATAGGCGGAGACTAGCTAGTCTTTTTGTGTGTCATTATATATTTGACACAGCCTAAGATTTCAATCAAAGGTTAGCAGAAACGGACCTAAAATGTAGCCTTGTGGTATACCTGCTTATATCTAGATAGAGATACATCCCTTTAACATATATTTTCACTTTCAACATCATTTTATTGGTAATCTTGTTATAAACGTTGTTCTAATTTTAAAGCAATACACGTGATTTAGGTTATCAAATGCTTTAGTTATGATGAAATAATATTTTGCAGACTTAATTAGATACTATAACTAAGATAACAGAACTCATTTGATTAGTAAAATATTTTTTTATTACATTTTTTATTCTATAATACGAGAAGTAATGAAATGAGCATACTTGCTAAACGTTTCTTGTAATAAGTTATTTTGTTTTTCAAACTTATAAAAATCTAGCTGTCTACATGTCTATCTTCGCAACTTTTTGTTCCTCAGCAATAAATTAAAATAAATGTTTTGGTATATTAAAAAAGTCATGTAACCTTAGCTATAAGATAGCTTTTTTTATTGCTGTAGAACAGCAGACAGGCTGACGGCCCACATAGAGTTTAGTAGTTACCGTCGCCTATGGGTGTTTGCAACGCCAGTGGCATCGTGAACACGCTGTTATCCCATAAGGGTACAGGAACTTGGGTCACTAATGCCGGAACAACACACAGTTACTATGGCGGCATAATTAAGACCAAAGGTGGTGGTCGCCATCCAGACAGGCTTGGAGCCCTCTTACGTAGCTAGGGTGGGTTGTTTAGTCGCCTTTTACGACAGGCCGACCCCAGCCGTAGAGGTCAGTATTCTTTCTCCTCCCCTGCACGGATAAAATCTTAAATTGTTTTTAATATCAGTAGCAAGTCTTGTTTTGAAAAAGTAAATGTTAATAGCTAAGACAGTAAGTAATATATTTAAAATATTCGATTTTAAAGTGAAATTCATATATCAAACATTTTTATATGTTTGTGAGTGATAAAATTCTAACCGCTGCGACCAGTCAGGTGTCAACCATCAAGTTTATTATTGTTTTTTAACATCTTCTACAGCAATAAAACTATTTTAAAATACATCAGTTTTAAAATACGTTGCAAACATAGTTTTTTTGTAAACTACATTACAAATGATTGTGCTATTGTTAACCACCTTACTAGGAGATTAAAGTATATACAGCAGAACCTCTGTAAGTCCAACTTAAACATCACAGTGCTCACAACAGTTTATGTTTATAATATCCGGATGACCGAGCTTTGCTCGGTATTTTTTTTTTATAAATTGTGTTTTTTGGAAATTAACAATTGATTTTCTTAGTCTAACCTCAAAGCAAACACTCATTGACTTCGTGTTACTTAACAACGCCATCTGCTGGAATAGCTTTAGTGTTGTTGTGTCGTTAAAGCAATTTTAAAAAAATAGTATATTATTCGCCGATAGATGTCAGGAAGAGTCATTTTTCAGTTTAAATTGGGACTACTTAAACGCCACCTTTTGACATTTTCTAGAAATGATTCCTAGCTAGATCGATTTATCGCCCCCGAAACCCCCCGTATACTAAATTTCATGAAAATTGTTGGAGCCGATTCCGAGATTCCAATTATATATATATATATATATATATATATATATATATATATATATATATATATATATATATATATAAAATTGCTCGTTTAAAGATATAAGATTTAAGATCGTATTTAGCCAATAGTTAGCAACTTGATTTTTAACTCACGTGAAGACATTGGATGTATCCTAATTTTTTTTATTTATCTTATTGTACACAGTGATTGATGATTTATAGCATTGTTTTTTGCAAATGCTATATGGTACACTGGGATGGGAAAAAACATTTGTGCCAGGGCGTGTATTTTTAAAAGGACCATCATAGGCTTACGAAGTTGTTGCTTAAATTATCATGTTTATAATGGTATTCCTATTATAGTCGATTAAATATTGTATCTTTTCTCTTGTCTCTTTCTTTCTCATATATTTATATTATTTATTCAATCAAATTATATCTTTAAAGGTATGACCGCACTTGGTGGAGATCAAGTGTGCAGTTGTACAATCTTGTTGGGTCAGGAAATCTAACTGAGATGGAAATAATACCATTTGAGACTCACATATATTATCCCTGCTAAAATCAGACGCGTGGCTGAGAGGTCTACTGTCATCACTGCGCTTCTCATCCTCTGTCGACTCAGTCCGTGAATTTCGCACTTGCAACTGAAACAAAATTAAAATCTAAATAAAAATGGCATGCTTTTAACCTGAAACCTGCGAGCAATTTGCAGTATGTCCAATGTTAGTGGCCCCTTGTCCAACAACGTGCTGTTAAGATCCATCTATGTGCTATCCCTGCTTGCCACGATGCCCTTCGCCGAAGGTTATGTATTGTTTTGAAAAGAAGCCGCGATTTTCAAGGCCTCTAACTTGCCAAGAGGAAAATTGCTGTAAGCCACCACCAAAATATATGAAGATGGACGCATTGTGCGCAAGTTGCCTATGTCTGCATTCAAGCGCAACGGAATGCAGGACCAAGAGCATTCGAAGACACTCGGCACTGCCAATTTCCTATTTAGAAGCCCTCGTGACGTAGTTGTCGAATGTGAATTGTGCACGGACCCCGTAAAAGTCGGCAACCTGGCAAAAGTGCCACCCTGCACACCCAAACCGACAAAAGGATGACAGATTTTGCCCAAAAAGGGGTTAACGTAACGAAGACGGCCGGTTGTAAAAACTAAGCCATAACTATTACAACATGTGCCGACCCCATATAATGTGGGATAAGGGCAGGAGGAAGAACTTTACCCCGTGTAAGTGCGGAGTAAGAATACTAAGTCCTGCGGCCGAAGTCGGCCTATCATAGAAGTCGAATAAATAACCCTTGTTACGTGGTAGGACCCCATACCCGTATGGATTGCAACCACCCTTGGTATATATCTAAGTATGCTGTCATAATAGTCTTGTGTTGTGTTCGGGCATTAGTGACCCAGGTACCAGTACCCCTATACGGACAGCAGCGTGTTCGCGGTGCCCCTGACGTTGCAAACATCCATAGGCGACGGTAACTGCTTACTATTAAGTAGGCCGTCAGCCTGTCTGCTGTTTCTCAGCAATAAAAATGAAATGTATTCGTTGTATATGACGGTCTTGCACAATCGTTGCTGTGGGTTCGATTCCTCCTAATATTCTCACGATGTGCTCTCATGTGCTTTCGTGTGTTACAACACCTGCGATGATCGCGGGTTCTAATCCCATCACGAGTCTGGGTGTTTAATAACCATGTATTTATTTACAAAAAATCACCAGTATCAGTTGTCTAGCCCATGACACAAGCTCTTTGATTTTTACTTAGATACTAGATGGCGCTGTGTGAATTGTCTCAGAATATTTATTTACTTACAAAGACAGGCTTCGGCGCACACGCCAGGCCCCAATGCGAGCTCTTTATAAGAGTCAACCAGACGGACATCGTGTAATTTTTATTTATATACTCGTCGACATTGATCTCTCACATACGCACTATATTTATTTATGTTTCACTTTAGATTAGAAATTAACATTTGTTATCCGGCTCGAAGGACCATGTTGGGCCTTATTTAAAAATATTTAACACACAGTTCAACATGATATATTCGATTATTATCTAACACTTTTTTATGATTTTAATAAATAGTTCAGATAATTTAGTTGAGGAATATTGCTTACGGGTTTTCTACGTCATAAATATTCTACATATATACATATACCCTAAAGACACAGCAGCGTGTTCGCGATGCCACTGGCGTTGCGGGCACCCATAGGTGACGGTAACTGTTAAATTCTAAGCGGGCCGTCAGCTTGTCTGCTGTCCTACAGCAATAAAAAATAAATATAAATGACAAAGGTCTCTGCAGTTGTGCGCGCATCACGGCGAAACTACTAAATAAGATTTCAATTAAATTTTCTAAGTTTTATATCTAAGGCAGTTGGTCCCTTATCTAAAAAAAAAATGTTGCGATATCTTCATTTAATATAAAGTTATTAAAGTTTCAAGAAACGTGTGTCTGCTTGTGAATCCCGGTTGCTACCCGTCCGTTACCAAGCGTCACCATTTACGACGTCAAGCCAGAACTTTTTGGGTTCACACAGTGGAGGTTTTCAAGACCACGTGAAACTGCCTGAACGGCTTACATAGTCTGCGTATATTAGAGGCTCACGGAGGGTAAGTATAGGACTGCCGTGCAATACGCTCGTGAACCTCCATAATCAACTAGTAGGTATACTAAAACCACCCCTGTGTTCTACTAGTGACAGATGCCCGGACGGAGTGAAATACTTCCGCGTGCGCCGCCGATCCGAGCCGGCTGAACCGACCAGGGCGACGTGGGCCGGCTTCTCCTGTGTAGTGTAGTAGATACATGGTCTATGTATCTGGCTTCGCTTATTCATAACACCGTCTAAATATAAAGCGATTGTGGTCCGCCACGCCCACAACGAAATATCACGAGTTAATAAATTAGTTTCCACCGTGTTTTATTAAAAACACTCGCATTCTTTAATATGTTACAACACAGTAGAGCTAAGAGCACACGTATTGTTTATTATAACTAATATAATAGTAGGCCACAACCTATATAATAATATTCCACTATTGGGCTTCGTGATTTCCTCTAGTGGCAACGGAGATTATGAGCTGAGGAACAGTAGACAGGCTGACAGCCTACTTAATAGTAAATAGTTACCGCCGCCTATGGATGTTTGCGACGCTAAGGGCACCGCGATCACGCTGCTGTCCCACACAATACAAGGTTATTATGGCGGTATACTTATAGACCCAGTGTGGTTGATATCCAGACGGGCTTCGGGCAGTTTTGTTTTGTCACCTTTTACGACAGGCCGAACCCGGCCGCAGGGGTTAGTATTCTTGCTCCGCCCCTGCACGGAAGAAACAGTTTTCTATCACTAGTAATAAAGTAATGGCTAGTGCACGTTGTTGCGCATGTGGAGGTATCTGGTTCGATTTCCGTCCCGCGTCTGGGTGTTTATGTAATATGTATTTATTTACAAATATACAATTTATTTATCTTTTGTAAATAACTAAATACAATAAATAAGTAGCCAGACTAGATTATAGAATCGATCCCGCGACCCCGGCTAGGGTACCAATGTGCTTTATCCGTTGCATCAGGGACTACTTGATATAATCTAAATTTATGAATGGTGTATCTCATTAAAAAAAACACAAAGCTGTTACACACTTAAGTACTTCTTCTAAGATCTCACGAGATAGGAGATCATTGACAGCGCCTCTAATAGTGATGCATTGTGTACTCATACGTATACACGTTTACATTGTTTATGGTTATGAATAATGCTTTATGCGTGTAACAATGGAATTTGTGGATCTGGTGTTTTGTCCACTTTCGCGGTGTGTTTATAGCTACTGAAGTACATAAACCTTATTATAAAGTGAGAATATAAAATATATCCACTCATACTTAATATTATAAATGTGAAAGTAACTCTGTTACGTTTTCACGCCTAAACTGCTGAGCCAATTTTGGTATAGAGATAGATTGGACCTTGGGGAGGACGTGTGCTACTTTTTGTCGCGAAAACGAAATTTGAAAGGGGTGAACGAAATTAAGTTCTGTTTTTTTGTTTTAAAATTTAACTATATATCAAAACAATGCTAGCCGGCTTTTGAAACACAGTGTATTCTTCTCTCCGTGCATAGGCGGGGTAAAAATATTAACCCCTGCGGCCGCGGTTGGATAAAATAACCCTAGCTACGTGGTAAGGCGCCAAGCACGTCAGGATGGCCACTACCCTTGTTCCGACATTAGTGACCCAGGTTTCTGTACCCTTATGGGACAGCAGCGTGTATGCGGTGCCTTTGGCGTCGCAAACATCCATAGGCGACGGTAACTGTTTACTATTAATAAGTGAGACCTCAGCCTGTCTGCGGTTCCCCAGCAATAATTTTTTTTTAATATCGGCTACCGTACGAAATGCTGCACACAATACGTCTGTATACAGCTTTATATAAAAATTCAACAATATTCGAGATCTTTAACGCAATATGTCATTCGCACACTAGGTGGCGTCGCACTATTTCGGTACCAACGTTACATCTGTGTAACTCGTGCTATTGACATTGAAACTAGCACATTACATATTATGTCTTCATTTTTAGGACAAGGTGTTTGTAATATATTAGACTCAATAAAATAATAATTTTTGAAATAAATATTTTTTAACGTACTTATTAAGAAAAAAATAGTAGCTTGTTTTACCAAAACCAATACTATTTATTGTATCATATATACTATTATAAAGAGGAAAGATTTGATTGTTTGTTTGTTTGCTTTGAATAGGCTCCGAAACTACTGACCCGATTTAAAAAATTCTTTCATTGTTGGGAAGCTACACTATCCCCGGGTGACATAGGCTATATTATATTTTCAAAAAAATTAGGAATCCTTACTAAAACTCCAATAATGTAACCCAAAGTGTAAAAAAATTACCTAAAATATTATTTAAATCGCGTGCGTTGCGAAAACTATTGATGATAGAATAAAATAATGTACTACAACTTTACAGAACACATCATTATTTACAAAAAGTGTCGCGACAGCATATGTCTAACTATTATAGTTATGCCACAATAAGTCTTCTTTTATTTTAAAAATTTAATTGAAATGCCGCCCCTAGAAAAGACTCTTTATTTGGATCTTGGTATTAATCCTTATCAAAATAAATTACTTCATATTCAAAACTGTTTCAATACCTTTATATAACTTTTTGAATTATTCAATTCGGATATTCCATTCGAAAGATATCACGAGTTTAAAAATGTAAGTATTAGAAAAATATTGCGTGGTAGCCGCTCACCCTGTTCGGCTAGCTAGGCAGCACCTTATGCAATGTAGGCGTGCGTCACTGGGGTCTTTACAAAAATTAGAATACTTATTAAAAAATAACGAAAAATAAATAAAAAGTAATAACAAAAAAATCATTAAAATAAAAGCTCATAGAAATAATAATATTCAAAATTTCTTTATAATTTTATTTTTTTAGTAACCTGACGCAAATAGAAGGGTTTGCCCTCAGGGGCGCTCCTCTGTCCGAGGAGTGCACGGGTGTGCGTACCCGAGGTGCCCGAGCATCCGTCGCTTCACTCCCCTCTTCGTTCGAGGCGACAGAGTCCTACCTTTCTTTCCGTCTACCTCTTACATCCTTTCCAACTTAGCTCTCTGTTCGTGGCGTGGTCCCCGGTGGGATGATTGCGAATACTGATTGGGGTCCCGGGTTCTACCCTGGGACCTGATTTGGTAGTCGAAACCATGCCTATTTCGACTGCGCCTGCACAGAGTGTTCATGGGGCGGGAATTGCATCCTCGCTGTTCGTTGGTCTTGCTGGGCCGGCTACGACGTCAGGCGACTCTGCTTTTTCTGGAGTGTCGTCTGGTAGTCGTACCCACGCCTGACTAGCACGTGACGGGGATGCGAGTCCCGTCCGGAATTGGCCGCGGACCTGTCACTCCCGGCCCTGGTTCTGTCCATGGTCGGGGGCGATCCTGGATGGACGGCCGTCGCCTCCTTTTGCGAGGCAGTAGTGTCTGCAAGGGAGGCGGCGGAACGGGAGCGGGAGTCCGCCACCGCACTCCCCTCCCGCCAACGTAGGCCGCGTCGTCGGCGCCGGAGGGCGGGCAACGATCTCCGGCCGACGTAGAAAACGGCCGCGGGCGGCCCCTCGGGGGAGGATCCGCCGCCCGCACTACTGCCGCGAGGGAGAAGGCCGCGTGCTGTTCCACAGCCCCCATCAACTCCTAGAGTTGTTACAAGAGAGCGCCGGGCGGACGAAACCCTGACCCCCTGGCGCCAGCACTTTAGAAGGGGCCCGCTTTAAGACAAAGCGTGGGCCGGCGCCGGCCCGGGCCACGAGATCGGCAAGCCATATATCCGTGGGCCCGGGCGTAGACGATAGGATAACAGCGGGGTTTTTAGTGGGTTGAACATCTTTTCCGGAGTCCCTTATATCCCTCGGTCCCCCCGGGCCGGGATAACCCGTCAAGAGAGGTTTTTCCCCTAGACCGAAAAAAAATAGAAGGGTTTAATTTTAATTTTTTGTTAAATACCCATGCGAAGCTGGGACGGGCTGCTAGTATCATATATTTCAGTTTTAGATTTTTTTTTACCAATGGAGAGCTCTTCAATTCCGAGTACGATTTCATACATCCATCATTATTTGAGTTAGAATAATTTGGCCACGTAGTAATATCGAGGTGGGTTTAGTAGGTATACCAGCCACATATTGGACACGGACACCCCCATAACTTCTTAAATAAATATTATTTTATCTATTAATTATGAAAAAAAAAAATATTGTTTGACTTACTCGAAAAAACTAATACTATTAAAATATAGATAAAGGAATTAAAATAGTTTAGCCGGGCGACAGGCCGTGGTCAGAGCCAATTCACGTCCGCTACCGGAGCTCCAGACGTATGGAGGTACGTCGCAGATCCTGCAACGCCTCCGAGTAAGGGCGATTGTGCACTACAAGGAATTTTACTGTCCGGCAGCCCGATTATTTACGGTCCGATATGGCACAATTGGCTATGTATATACTCGTTTGTGCACTATACGTAATTTTACCGTCCGACATTTTACTTTTCCCCATTCCGGACGTTCCAAGAAACTCATTGTTCCTAGCGTAATTACGCGTGCGTGGCTAAACTGCGCCGCACCGATCTGAGTAAGGACGGACAAGTGCATAAGCCAATCATCCGTTTTTGTCATGACATATCGGACCGTAAAAAATCGGGCTGCCGGACAGTAAAATTCCTTGTAGTGCACAATCGCCCTAAGGCTTTCGGGTTTTAGTCGGTATGCCATTGCGGATGCCGTTGGATATAATAGCTCGGACTGCAAAGACATAAACAAAGGCGGCAATCGTAGGGTTAGAACGGTTAAGACTGACATAACCACGTCGTCATCTCGGGGTTCCGGAGTGGTACTGGTCATTCGATTTCCTCGGGAAATAAAAAAAGACATATGAAGTGCGTCGGGGTGGTTTATGTGGATATGCCAGCGACATATTGCACGGGAGTCCTCTATTAACCCGCGGCGCGTTTCCCCCTTTCTGCTCAACCCACCCTACGGGGAGATCTAGAAGGATACGAACAGAATACACGTCACGCTTTTTTAAGGCGCATTAATTTTTTTATATTAACCAGTGATTTTTGTTTGCAGTTCTCATTCTCAAGACATCTCCTTCACGGTCCGTACGTGGCAATTATATTCAAATGTCCATATTAGGCAAAAAAGTGACTACGCGGTGCACACCATCGTTGGAATCTTGTTTCGCTTCGTCCACTTTCATTATTCCCTTCATACATGCCCTTCGGTTTAGGATACTCTTGACCTGGCCTTTTTTCAAGACGTCCCTGATCTGGTCTCGAAACGTCCGCCTAGGTCTACCCCTTCCAACACTTCCATTCACACTCGCCTTATACACTTTTTTCGTCAATCGTTCTTCATTCATTCTCTCGACATGACCAAACCATCTCAGCATACCTTTCTTAATTTTTGTCACTACATGTTCTTTCAGACCACAACGTTTCCTTATCTCACTTTTTCTTATCCTGTCACTCAGTTTAACTCCTATCATACTTCTTAATGCTCTCATCTCAACTGCATTTATTCTGCTTTCATGTTTCTTCTGTCATACCCAACTTTCACTTCCGTACATGAGTGTATTTTTTTTAAACATAGTTGTACAAATACAAAAACGTTTACTACGAAGGCTATAAGTGTGTGTGTGTACGCGCGCGTGTGGGTTTGTGCGTGTATGTGCGCATGCACGAGGGCGCGCGCGCGCATGTTTGTGTGTGTGCAGAGATGTGAATATTAAATATATAATAAATAAATAAATAAAGGTACAATAATTACGAAAATAAGTTGTTAAGTTTGAATTTTTAAAAAGTTTTCCGTTTCATCATAGTCAATAAGACAAAAGCCGATTTACATTTTATGAAAAAATTATTCACACACACATAACTCGTTTACACAGAAATATGAGAAATGATGAATATACACGTCGGCCGTATCAAAAGCAACATCATCGTACGTTTAATATTATTCTGTTTGTTTATAAAATGAAACATTTCATCTACCGCAGCTATGTGATGACGCAAGTCAGGTTTATCTTGAGTAGAATGGGACGAACTAATTGTCTAGTGGTTCTTATACACTCGAGTTTTCATCGAACAGATATATATAAATTCGATGCTTATTTGTACAGCTGCATTCAGGTTCTAGTACCCGGAAGCGGACAGCAAACATGCGTCGCATATATCCATGCGAATCAATAAACAGAACTGTCATTCATCACCTTTACTTAGTAATAAAGGCAACATTTTCCACAAATTACGGCAACTATACGTACTATCTCTGTCAGATTTTGGCAGAAAAGTAAAGTATCGATCAAGAGCTCACATAGTAGTCCGGCATAATAAATATAGAAATGGACACTTCTGTAAAGGTTGTATGAACCAAATCCTTTGGCCATAAAAGGGAATGTTATTAACATATCTATGAACTGCATTCTTTTATTTATATCGACATAGCATACATGATGTCCGCATGACAATGGATTACCAATTATTACCTTTTGTGAGGTGATCGTGATCCCGTATGGTTCCAGAATCCAGACCAGATTAATATTATTACTACAGCTTGCTTTACCTACAGTAAAAGATGTAAACCGTTTGGTCTACTTAAGGGCTTGTGAAAATTTATTTCTGTCACCTTTTTTCAAGTTTTTCTTATGCCTTCATAAAAGAAGGATTAATGCCAAAAGGTGCGCTTAAGGTGGAACCCTGTGACGGTACTCCAAAAACAGTAGGCTAGGCTACAAAGTTTGAAGAGGCCCGCTAAAGTGAGCCAGCGCGCCCGTCGGGGCTACGGCCGGACTAGTTTTTCGCGTCTGGCAGCCTCGGCACTCACGGCGTGCGAAGGAACACCTGGGTGGTTTTAGTGGGTATACAGGCGACTTGCGTCTACCAGCTCCGAGAAGGGGGCGTAGGGGCGCATTGCGCGAGGAGTCCTACACTACCCCACCGCCCGTTCCCACGCAGCGGGATGTGCGTCATGCATTTCCACCTCAAAAAAAAGTCTAGGCAAAGTGCACTCGGATAGTGACAAACCCCACGGGAATTGGCAAGTCTTTTGGCAGCCATTTTGGCAAATGTGACATTAGTATCGTAGACAATTTAAAAAACAAAAAATATTCGAAATTTAAAATTCATTTCCACGCAATTTACGAGGGCGGGCAGATTGAAATGTTACATTGAAAAATTTCATATACATTGTGACGCGTGGACGCAGGTACATGTTTTGTTTGTTTGCTATTACCGCTAGTGAAGCTATTATATACATATATTCTACAATAGATATTTCTGTTTTCATTTGTCGCCCTATACTTCCCAGGATGGTGACAACCTACTATAGGGTGAGCTGTTTGCCTTTCTGCCGATAGGGTCATATCCTTAAGTTTCAGTTTGTGTACTGGAAAGGACCTTAAGACTTTTTTGAAGAAAAAACAGAAATTAAAGGAAAATTGGTTTAATTAAAAAATTGGTTTTAACAATAGACACAAACTTTATGCAAGGGTTTATTTATGTTTTAATAAGGTGTATTACCTCCACGTGCGCTTATTACGGATTCTAATCGGTTCCGCATTGATTTTATTAGGGTTATTAAAAGATCTTGCGGAATATTGTCCAATATATTGAACCAATCTAGAGGTTTCAATTTAAATCTGTATAGAAAGTTTGCATACTTGGTTAAATATTTATTTCAAAGTCGTCTATTACTTTGATGCAGTTTATGAGTCCGTCAATGTAGATAGTATACTTTACTTTTGTAAATAAATACATATTATACATAAACACCAAGACGCGGGACGGGAATCGAACCCGTGACCTCCGCAAGCATACGGACATACGCTAGCCGTTACGCCATAGAGATCGTCAAAACATTAAACCTGATGTCTTCTGGAATTACTCAAGTATTAAAATTATGTAACTGATGTAGAGAAACCGTTCTAGTTCAGTGTATATTGATTAATAAGACGATTTTCTGGAAACGTTGTGGTCTGAAAAAAGATGTAGTGACAAAAATTGAAAAATGTATGCTGAGATGGCCATGTCCAGAGAATGAATGAAGAACGATTGACGAAAAAAGTGTATAAGGCGAGTGTGAATGAAAGTGTTGGAAGGGGTAGACCTAGGCGGACGTTTCAAGACCAAATCAGGGACGTCTTGAAAAAAGGCCAGGTATGAAGGGAATAATGAAAGTGGACGAAGCGAAACAAGTATGTAAGGATCGTAGCAAGTGGAAAGAAGTGGTCTCTGCCTACCCCTACGGGAAAGAGGCGTGATTATATGTATGTATGTATTTTCTGGAATAAATCACTATTAGTGATAAGACCGCCTATTGTACATTTTTACGTAGTTATAAGTTTTTTTTCTATGTGCAATAAATAATATTATATTCCATCAAAATTATCATGTACTTATAATGTGTAACTAATAGTTGTCTTATCATTATATTTCTTCACAAAATTGTAATAAATTGGAAATTATGGTGTGAATAATCGAAGCTAAAATATATTCGTCATAAATTATCCGTTGGAAGCCGAGCCTATGGGGCTCTCTCGAGTTGGGCGCGAAGAGCTACTACTACTCTAAATAGCTACTATTGAAGACCTCCGTGGTGCAACGGAAAACGCACGTCGGCACGCAGGGGTCACGGGTTGAAATCCCGTCCCGCTTTTTTATGTATAATATCTATTTATTTACTAGTACACATGTATACTCCTTTTGGGACTACTATATTGGCGATATTTATACGTATTAAAGGAAGTGGCTACACATTCGATTTAAAAGGCGGTAGAGGCGACAAAACAACTCACCCTAGCTACGTGGTAGGGCTTCAAGTCCGTCTGGATGACGACCACCTTTGGTCTTAAGTATGCCACCATAATAACCTTGTGTTGTGTTCCAGCATTAGTGACCCAAGTTCCTGTACCTTTATGGGACAGCAGCGTGTTCGCAATGCCACTGGCGTTGCAAACACCGTTAAGCCTGTTTGCTGTACTATTGCAATAAAAAAAGACTTTATTATGAAAAAGCTCATCAATTCATAAATGAAAATTATTGCGTACTCATAAAATATTTGGCAAATAGACAAAATACGACAGTAATTTCGCTTTGTTTTAAACATTTTATGCGGCATTGTTAAGAAAATATGGCAGCCATGTTGTAGTAGGAATGCGTATAAAATTTTGTTATTTTTTTTTCTTCAAATCACTAACACAGAGTGTGACACCAACAAAATAGAAATAACGTCGAAATTTAAGTGATTTCAGCTAAAAACAAGTTTCAGTTTAAACCTTTTCAATTAATTAAGTTAAATATTATATAACTAGCTGACCCGGCAGACGTTGTTCTGGTACATGTAAAAAAATAGAACCTAATTACGTTCGCCCCTATTTCACCCCCTTAAAGTTTCATTTTCGCGACAAAAAACCGCCTATGTCTTTCTCCAAGATCTGTGCGTGTAAATAACACACTTCACTTAGACACCAATTGCCTTAATCGTCTACAACGTTAAGTTGCGTACGAGAGCGTCGGAAACGGTTACATTTTAAGAGTTTGGGGTTAAAACATTGGGTCGGTCATTGGCAAAGAGCCTCTTTAGCCTCTTTCTAAGTGGCTCGATAAAGTCATCTGTGAAGAGAGCGCTGGCTCTTATTCCACGATGTAAAAACGTTCCTCACTGGCAGTGAGTGATCTGTTACACGTAAATTTTTTCATGATTCTTTTAATTTTTTTAATTGTGTTAAATTTTATTATCCTTAAACAATTTTAAAAGTTACAGTTCAAGCGTAAATGTAATTTTTTTTTATTGCTGTGGGGCAGCAGGCAGGCTGACGGCCCGCTTAGAATTTAGCAGTTACCGTCGCCTATGGGTGTTTGCAATACCAGTGGCATCGCGAACACGCTGTTCTCATAAACAGGAACTTGGATCACTAATGCCGGAACACAACACAAGGTTATTATGGCGGCATACTTAAGACCAAAGGTGGTCGCCATCCAGACGGGCTTGGGGCCCTACCACGTAGCTGGGGTGGGTTGATTTGTCGCCTTTTACGACAGGCCGACCCCGGCCGCAGAGGTTAGTATTCTTTCTCCGCCCCTGCACGGATAAAATGAATAATAATCATTATGCACATAATAATAGATAGGACAATTCGACCACACTCGTATATATCGTCGTGGTAATAGGTCGTATGTCAAAAAAATTCCATTTTTACTTTTTTTGCATGTAGGTATCAAAAACATGCTTCCGTAACGTTTACAAAAACTCCTATCTACCTTATAATTATATAGCTAATTTTAGTACAAAATTAATTAATACAAATATTATATAGCTAACATAACAAAAAATAAACAGTTTTTAGTCCTTCCTGTAAAGTGTTACCTGGCTGACATTCGACCTATTGCATGTACCGCGACGATATTTTGTTATTTTTCGTATATATATTATCCATTATTAGAATTCTCTTAACAGATTTGAAGCATATGTTTACTTGGATAAATATTAACTACTTATAAATATTTTAAGAAACTTCTTAAAATATAGATACAAAAAAAAAAAAACGTAGAAAACCGATAAAACTTGTTTTATAACAAAATACCTCAAATAATAAACGTTAAACACAAAATCAAACAAATCCCTGAACGTCACTAAGTTTTTTTTTTTTAAATCAGTAACAAAAGAAAATCGCGAAAACAAATTAAATTTTCCGTCACATTTATAAATGTGAATGTATATAAAACGGTTTATACGCGTTTTTTTAAACGTAGCCGAGGCGACGATCGCGCTGCCACCGTGAGACTGGCCCGCGTAGATACAAACTTTAATTGTATCAACATAAAACTATCGACGCGTTTTTTTAATCAAATTATCGATATTTTTAATAATATTAAATTATATCAGCCCAAATGTGCTACTGATGGGCTCAAGTATTCCTCTAGAGGGAATGAAGTACTCTTCGTCACGTTATTAAAAAGAAACATTATTACATATTTTATACATAAAACTAATTTTCATATCTATTATCTCTGCCCGATTGAAAATCTTAAAATTGAAATTGATATTCTAGAACTAATCTTAAATATTAGTAGTAGTCTCATACGTAAATACTAAACAATCGCATTTAATATTCTCCTCCTCCTCTTCTCGCATTCCTCATATCTGAGGGCCGTGACCATTTCCTTCCGTTATCTACCTGTGGATGATATTTCGTCGTCTTCCTCTGTTTTCAACAGCGTTTAACGCATTGTAGACTGTAGTGTCTAGAGCAGTGCGTATTTCGTCAGACCACGAGGTCTCTTGCCAGTTATTATCAACTTTTCAAGATTGTCACCGTTTTTCTGACAATGTAGTCGAAGAACTCGAGAATTCTTTTTAGACAAATGGTAGAAAGCCTAGTTTTAATATTGAGCTGCCTTAATATGGATACATTGGTACGATTTGCTGTCCAAGGGATACGCAACATCTTCCTCCAGCACCACATTTCGAAGGCATCTATGCGGTGGCAGTCAGCAGATCTCAGAGTCCATGTCTCAGCACCATAGATATTTAATATTACACATACAAATTATAAATATCAACATCATCATCGTCAGCCTGTTGAAGTCCACATCTGAACATAGACCTTTAGGCATCCCACAGGGCCCTATCTCCGGCTCACCCCACCTCACCACTAGGCGTCTTAAACTGTGTTAGCCATGACGCGGTCTCCATTCGAGAACTTGTTTACCAGAACCGTCTATAAGTTCTACGACAGATATGGCCGGCTCCCTGCCACTTCAGCTTGCTCACCCGAGAAGCGATGTCGGTGACTTTGTTTTTCTGATGGCTTCATTACAAATGCGAACCTAATAGAGAAACCCCGAGCATTGCTCTCTCGATAGCTCACTGAGCGGCTTTATAATAATTAATAAATATGCCCTTATGGGACAGCGGCGTGTTCGCGATGCCACTGGCGTTGCAAGCACCTATAGGCGACGGTAACTGCTAAATCCTAAGCAGGCCGTTAGCCTGTCTGCTGTCCTACAGCAATAAAAAAAATTAATAAACATGCATATAATTTATATATTACTAGCTGACCCGGCAAACGTTGCTCTACTAATTAAATTTAAAAAAAAGTAGCCCATGTCCTTCTTCAACCTCCAATCTATCTCTATATCGAAATTCATCAAAACTGATTAAGCGGTTTAAGCGTAAAAACAATTGTAAATAAAAATTACTCCTCAATATACTCTCCAAAATTATTCAATTAGTCGACAGTAGCTCAACACTAGTTCGAAATTCAAATTTATAAAAATTACGTTTATTTTTGGTCACCATCAAACATGGCGTAGGCGAGACCGAGTGTTAACGAATACAATGTTTGGTGACACGCCTTTTTGAATGACATTTCCTTTATATCCACATTTGGAAAATGTTACACACGTTTGTAAGAGATCAATGAGGTGGAGAAGAATCACAAAAAAAAACCGAGAGTGTAGAAATATTATGAAAAAAAAAGAGAGGAACCAGCCGATTCACTTGACTTGGCAATAGCGGACACAGAGTACGAAATGCATGTATAATTTGTAACGCATAATTTTTTTATTTTTTTTATTGTCCTAGAGGACAGCAGACAGGCTTGATGGACCGCTTAGAATTTAGCAGTTACCGCCGCCTATGGGTGTTTGTAACGCCAGTCGCATCGCGAACACGCTGCTGTCCCATAAGGGTACAGGAACTTTGGTTACTAATGCCGGAACACAACAGAAAGTTATTATGGCGGCATACTTAAGACCAAAGGTGGTCGCCATCCAGACGGGCTTGGAGCCCTACCACGTAGCTGGGGTGGGTTGTTTTGTCGCCTTTTATGACAGGCCGACCCCAGCCGCAAAGATCAGTATTCTTTCTCCGTCCCTGTACGGATACATTTACTTATATTGTTTTGATAGTATATGTAATCATGGCGCGAAATCGGAGTTATATTGAGAACACGACTGCCAAAAAGCCCTCTGAAGAACTTTGGCTGAGGATCTCACAACAGTATTCTATTGAAGGCCAGGAACTCCTTCCTGCACCTCCAAATCATAAATATGGACTATAAAGTTACCTAAAAGGTGTTTTCTTCCTCACCAACTGTTTCCAGTTCGATACCACTTGCTCACCACATAAAACACATTCTCAAGAAAAATATTAACGCAAGCAAACTGTCGGAGCACGGTCCAATCCACAGCATAATCTCTTATCCAATTTGATAGATTTATGAACGGGAAATTTTTTAACATCCAACTAAATGCGAACTTTAGAATTAATAGCTTACTTTTTGTAAACCGACGCCGGCGCTGATGTACGTCTTGTAAACACAACGTCACGTATATAAGAATTTGTTACGTGCATGATTATCCGGTAGATATATTATGTGTAAATGTGAAAGTACAGAGTTTTATCCGTGCAGACGCGAAGAAAGAATACTAACCTCTGCGGCCGGGGTCGACATGTCGTAAACGGCGAGAATACAACCCACCCTAGCTACGTGGTAGGGCCCCAAGCCCGTCTGGATGGCGACTACCTTTGGTATTAAGTATGCCGCCATAATAACCTTGTGTTGTGTTTCGTCACTAGTGACCCAAATTCCAGCATCCTTTTATGCGACAGTAGCGTGTTCGCGATGCCACTGGCGTTGCAAACACCCATAGGCGACGGTAACTACTAAATTCTAAGCGGACCGTCAGCTTGTCTGCTGTCCTACAGCAATAAAAAGAGCTACTTTACTCTGTAACATTTTCATACCTAAACCGCTGAACAAATTTAGATGAATTTCGGTATAGAGATAGTTTACACCTTGGAGAAGGACATAGGCTACTTTTTAAAATTTATATGTCATAACATTCGATTGGTTAGCTAGTCCTTATTAAATTCCTCTATCATCATTTACTTTCACACCATTCAAACAATCAGTTACTGTAAAGTGGAAGTGATAAGAATACAAATTGGACCCTAAGCATCAGAGCAGAAGTTTGAAATGCAACCGGGTTTAACGATAAGATTAAAAACAAATATTGGTAAATCTTGGAAAATATAAACAAGAAAATAGGTCGAGGAACGTTCTATCAGACACAATGGAAAAGATATTGTCTAAAATTATAGCAAGAGATTATAACCTGTCATGTCAGTTTAAAAAACAAATTATTTTTATAAAAACTGAACCCACAACGACGTTACTCATCCGGGTACAGTATTTTCAAACATTAAACTGCAACGTTATGCACTGAAACCCGAACTTGTAATAATAAAAAACGAGTTGTTCTTTCCGCACTAGAATAGTGCACTCGTAGACATCGCTTACGAGTGCGTATTACAAGCTGGCACTCGTTACAAACAACGACGTCTTCCGTACAGAAGTGAACTTATAACTGTCTATTCATTGTGTATACAATATGCGTCCCACACCAATATAAGTATACATATGTAATCAGTGTTATATTTATTTTTAATCCTTAAAGTACGCATTAAAAATACTTTTAACATTCGTCAAATTGGATGTTTGTAGGCGACTTAAAGGAAAAATATGCAAGTAAACTTGAAAACAGGCAAATAAAAGTTCGGACACATCTTTCTTTTGTTTAAAATACATCGAACGTAACCATTCTTTATAAACTGTAATGACAATATAAATTTAAAAACAAAACTCACCGCTTTTTTATACATTACAGTATTTGTATTTTGTTTACTTGTAAACATAACTGCAGAATATACGAAAAATTGGCACAAAATAAATGTTTACTTGTAGAATTTTGTGAATATACTTTTATCCTTCATAATAAACGGTGGCATTAAACCCACTGAAGTCATACATCGTAGAAATCATATCGGGTCGATGAAATAATCGCAGCGATAGTTGACTTCAGGTGTACTCAACCGTAGGTGCAAATTATATAGTAAAAAAAGCGAACTGTTTGTTTATTGTGACAGTTACAATATAATAATAAGTCTGTCTCCAAAAGTAACGTTATACATATTAACACGTTTGATAAGGATTAATTGGGCGCAAATTTATACCGACGCGACGGAGCCAAAAATATATATATGTAGTCGGAAAAAATAAACCATAAAACAAAAAACATCCGTTTCCGCATTCTCCGTGCAGAGACGGAGAAATAATACCTAACCTCTGCGGCTGGGGTCAGCCTGTCGTAAAAGGCAACAAAACAATCCACCCTAACTACGTGGTAGGGCCCCAAGCCCGTCTGGATGGCGACCACCTTTGGTTTTAAATATACCGCCATAATAATCTTGTGTTGTATTCCGCCATTAGTGACCCAAATTCTGACTCACCCTTGTAAGAAGGAATAGACATTAAAAATATAATATGGTCGGTTTGCGACATCTGCAATATTTTGAGAGTATTTATATCAATTTGCAATTATGATAATGCGATAAGATACTATAACGTGTTAATGGATTTTTAAAACGTGTTTATATATCTATTTTTATTGAGCCAATAAATTATATCCGGGTGTATAAAATAAAGAAAGACTCAAAAATATTATAATAATATAATACTCCGTGTAGGAGCGGCGTACGAGTACTGACCGCTGCGACCGGTGTCACCACACAACCACCCCTGGTGTATAAGTGTACCATAATAACCTTGATAACCTTGTGTTGTGTTCCACCATTAATGACCCAGGTTCCTGTACTCCTTTGGGACAGCTGCTTATTTCCGATGCCTCTAGTGTCACAAACATCCATAGGAGACGGTAACTGCTTACGTGTAACTGGGTGGTCAGCCTGTCTATTATTCCTCAGTAATAAAATTAAAAAATAGGTTATTAACGTATTTGGAATGAAATCGGAAGTTAACTTCACTGAATTTTTTAATATTTTAATGATGGTATATTAGGTTTTCGATGACTTGATTATTAAATAAGAAAGTCAATTGAAGTTTTCTATATACTACGAGTATATACCCTAGGGTGGGTCAAAAAAATCGTTTATTTTTATTTTTTGATCCGACACACGAAAATTTGTTTAGCTAGCTATCTCTAGAAAGTACTCACCAAATATGAGCTCTTAATATTACTGGGAAGATTATCCTCATCATAGATTTGCATTTTCAATTTAGTCTCATCTACAAATGGTCATATCTCATCACCAACATGCTATTTAATCTGCACCATCAATAATATTTATAGGAAATTAAGCGCTCTACAAAAAGGTCCCTTATGATTTTTTGATAAATCTAACCATTCAAAAGATATTCAAGGTTAAAAATTTTATGAAAAAAAACTTTTAGTTTGGAATTTTATAACTTACTAAAAAATAATTATTAACAATTGAACTTCTATTATTTCTATAGGAAATTAAACGCTCTACAAAAAAGGTCTGTTGTAGTTTATCGATTATTCCAACCGTTTCAAAGATATTGGATTGATATTCCAATGCGAATTTTGTAGAGCGTTTAATTTCCTATAAGTATTATTGATGGTGCAGGTTAAATAGCATGTTGGTGATGAGATATGACCATCTGTAGATGAGACTAAATTGAAAATGCAAATCTATGATGAGCATAATCTTCCCAGTAATATTAATATCTCATATTTGTTGAGTACTTTCTAGAGATACCTAGCAACAAGTTTTCGTGTGTCGGATCAAAAAATAAAAATAAACGATTTTTTTTGACCCACCCTAATATACCCATCACTAAAACCACAAATATAGATACTTTTTAACCATTGAATATCGTGATTCGTACGGTTAATATTAGTCGCCTATTCCCTCCTCTAGGTCCATTTCCTTTCCGGCCTCAAAACCTAGTCTTCCCTTCTTCACTGTAACCTATATCTGAATCAAGAGCTATTGGTATCAACATGGTCGCAGTTTTTTTCTTCTCATTGCTGAGAAAGAAAGATAGGCTGATAATGGCTTACTTAATAGTAAGGAGTTAGCGTCGCCTGTGGAACATGCTGCTGACCGCACTGGGATCTGTGTCACTAACGCACAGAACTCAATACAAGGTTATTAGGGCGGAATACTTATAAATAGATCAGGGGTGGTGTCGTACCACTTAGGGTTGTTCTTTCGCCTTTTGCGACAGGTCGATCCCGGCCGCAGGAGTTAGTATTGTCACTCCACCCCTGCACGGAGGATATTTATCGTAGATCAAACCGATTTAGTGATGAGCAAAATCTGTCTTGTTCTTGCAAAATCGCAAGACCAAGATCATACAAACACTAGCAAGACCAAGACCGAGAATGCAAGACCAAGATTAAAATGCAAGACTAAACTAAAAATTATAACTTCCGTTGTAAATAAGATTTATAAGAATGTTTGTCACAACTTCTATATATATTTTTATCGGAACAAAACATTTTGTGTTTAAAATTTCGAGTTTATTCCACTAAATTTAAACACCGAATATAAAAAAGGCATCGGTAAACTTTACCATTGTCTGAAAAAAAGGATTTACAAGAATATTCTTGAAGTTACTATTCTTTTTCGATGTCTGGTTAACACATGGTTGATGTAGAGCTAAGCTACTTTTTATATTTGTACTTTCTTCGAGTACTTTGTACTTTTTTTTCTTACAGTAAAAGGTTAATTTATGCGTCCAAGAATTGTAAGGTGTGGTGTATGGTTCCGGGTTTGCATATGTTAAACGACGGGTTATACATTTTAAAACAGTTTATTTAAAATATCGAGGAAAACGTTTACAAGAATTAAATAACAAGACTATTTGAGCAAGATCAAGACTGAATACGCAAGACCAAGACCAAGACCGGAGAAGTAAGACCAAGACCGTTACCAAGACGGACTTGGTCTTGCTTTACTCAGCACTAAACCGATTCGAAGATAGCAAGATATATACTATTTCAAATCTGTTTCTTATAAATAAGCTAAACTAAAAAGTTGGAAAAAAGGAAGTTATAATTTACACGACATCGCCATCTTAAAAGGATTTAAATATCAAACGGTGCACTTGTTTAACGAAATGTGTTGCCACTTATTTGATATTTGTATTAAAGTGTGAATTTTCACTGAAAAATTTTTGAGTGTTCATTTAATGAATTTTATTTAATTTGTTCACAATTAACTCTTCAAGTAATAATTTGCTATTATTATGTCATTTTAATTTTTTTTAATATGAAATACATATACTGAGACATTTCACACAGCGCCCTCTAATACGAAAGCATGCAGACCGCTTATGTTACGCCTACTTCGTAGTGAAACGTCTGTGTCATTTATTGTAGGTTGGAATCCCGACTCGAGTCTGGGTATTCTCGTATAAAATGTATTTATCTAGAAAAGTGTATGAGTTGTCTAGTAACCATAACACAAACACTCTGTTGCCTACTCTGGAACTAGATGGCGAAATATCACAGTATATTTATTTATTCTTATTTCAAAACGGGGCAACATGGAGAAATCTGTTAATTATTTATTTAGTTTCCTTACAAAAATATTCTGCTTTGAAATTTAACGTTATTACCACACATGTAAAGAACCGTTTCCATTACGAATGATCTAATTTGACTCATCCTGTCCTGAACTAGAGGAAACGATCATTTATCTTTTCCATTCCCGTCTTGTTTCATGTAAGTTATTTTTGGACGAATTGTAAAGAGGGCCTTTTTCGCGGTGGTTACTACGTACCCTCCGCCGTGAGAATTGGCTGTAGGATAGTGTAGAAATCTTTGCTTCCCTGCCTCCTGGTTAGGAGGCACACGTCGCTGGTATACCCACTAGAACCACATCGACGTTCCTTTGTTCAACCTAGAGCGCCATCACCGCAATTCCGGGATCTTCAATTTCCCGTAGGATGAGCTACGCACGCGAACACTGATGTGCCTTCTCTTCAGCCATCTGTCGATACATGCTTTTACCAAGGTTGTAGGTACCTTATACCGGGGAAAACTAATGTAGTTTCCACCAGTGTCAGGGGGGAAGGCTGATGGAGAGTGTGGGATTACCTCTAATGGGGGATCCTTGCTCCCCTTGGGCGGACCGGGGGTGGAAGGCCACCGGCCCTATCTACTTAAGACCTCAATCGTTACTCTCGGCCTTAATGGGGGCTTTGCAGGATCGCCGTTTTGAAGATTATAAAAATCTCACCTGTCAGTTTTTTTATTGCTGTAGGACAGCAGACAGGCTGACGGCCCCCTTAGAATTTAGCAGTTACCGTCGCCTATGAGTGTTTGCAACGCCAGTGGCATCGCGAATACGCTACTGTCCTATAAGGGTACAGGAATTTGGGTCACGGAACACAACATAAGGTTATTATGGCGGCATACTTAAGACCAAAGGTGGTCGCCATCTAGACGGGCTTGAAGCCCTACCACGTAGCTGGGTGGGTTTTTTTGTTGGCTTTTACGATAGGCCGCAGAGGTTAGTATTCTTTCTCCGTCCCTGCACGGATGATAAAATGATGAGACCATGTTGCTGCTAAATAACTGAAAATACTCCATGGTGGTCAGGCAGCAGTTATTACTGTGAAGCTTTCTTGACTTGACGTCGTAAAGAGGCCCGTGGCAATGGATTCACCATCAGCGATGACGAAGAACGTGCGAAGTGCAGATAGGCACGTAAACCTATGCGTCGGTTCATTTAGTTCATAGCTGACTTCATCGCTAACCTGATGATGAATGATATTGACTCGCGTTTTTAATCATCTGAAGATTTTATACCCTCCAGAATTCCAGGAATACAGTCTATCAATGTCACTATTTTTTAATTGACTTTTGGTTTTAATTACGTCTCTCGAGTCACCTTTCATCTATGGTTTAACGATCGGTTCTATATTTAGATACTCGTAATTTAGGAGTTCGATTACCGCGCCAATAATAATATTTAGATAGTTTTTTTTTATGGTATGTCAGGTGGAGCGTGTATGAGACCATGTTGCGCCGTTTCAAACCATTGATTTATGGAAGAATTTGTATGGATAATTTTTGTAAAATTATCGGCGAAGAGGCTCCTTGAAGCCACTCGCATGAGAGAGAGAGAGCCGAAATAAAGAAAATAAATTTATTTGATGGAACAATTTTACAACGAATAATTGTAAATTGTATTAACAATAATAATTATTCGTTGGTTTTAGTTTTGATGTTAATTGCAGTAAGGTGTTAATTATTATTATTTTAAGTTTGTTCTTTATTAATTTACTAGCTGACCCGGCAAAAATTGTTTTGCCATATAAATTTAAAAAAAAAACAATATTAAAAGTATAGTAAGCCTATGTCCTTCTTCAAGGTTCACTCTATCTCTATACCATAATTCATCAAAATTGGTTCAGCCACCGCGGACACTTTTATCGATCTTTTTAAGATATACTTAACGTAGTATATTAATTTAATCTATTTCGTAAGGTTTAGCCAGGGTTTGCGATTTAAGCGCACAAAAATATCTTCAAAAAAGGCGTTATAAAATTTCTTCGAGACCGGCAGCGCGTTGGTGGTGCCTCTGGTGCTGCAAACGTCCATAGGCGACGGTGACCACCTGCCAGGGTGGGCCGTTTGCCTGTCTGCTGAACTTTAGCTATAAAAAAAAAATTACAAATCTTTGAATTTTTCGGCTATTCTGTATTATAACATGTACGTATTATACATATAAACCTTCTTGAATCACTGTATCTATTTAAAAAAAACCGCATCAAAATCCGTTACGTAGTTTTTAAAGATCTAAATGCTTATATGTATGTATGCACATAGGGACAGACAGCGAGAAGCGACTTTGTTTTATACTATGTAGCGATAATAACAATGTAATGGAGTTTTTCTAAGACGTTTTATTTTTTTTGTTATTGCTGTCGCACAGCAGGCAGGCTGAAGGCCTACTTATAATTTATCAGTTACCATCGCCTATTGGTGTTTGCAACGCCAGAGGCATCGCGGACACGCTGCTGTCCCATAAGGGTACAGGAACTTGGGTCACTAATGCCGGATCATAACATAGTCATAATGGCGGCATACTTAAGACCAAGGGTGGTCGCCATCCAGATGGGCTTGAGGCCCTACCTACCACGTAGCTAGGTGTTTTGTCGCTTTTTACGACAGGTCGACCCTGGCCGCAGAGGTTAGTATTCTTTATCCGCCCCTGCACGGATAGTCTATACAAATAAATAAAATTGGAGTGTCTGTTTGTAATATTAAAATAGCCGCTTTTTACTAAGTGCATATGGATTTATACACGGTAAATATACCAAAACAAATTTTTTTACAATTTTTGTCTGTCTGTCTGTTTTTTCCGGCTAATTTCTGAAATGGCTGGACCGATTTTGATGTAACTTTCACTGGCAGATAGCTGATGTAACAAGGAGTGACTTAGGATACTTTTATTTTAGAAAAAATTAGTTTTAGTTAAAAATGACCAGTTTCAAAAATTTAAAAATCAATTTAAGTTGACCTAAAATTTATATCACCAATCATATGAAATAGGGTTTAGCTTAGGCTGGACTTTGTAGGTTCGAACGCACGTATTCCGGAGGCGCATGGCATAACATTTGTATTCGATAACACTGACTGTTTGCATATTTCATTTTTAGGGTTATTTACGTAGGGTATTTTTTGGGTTATTTATATTTTAGGGTTTATAGGGTTCGTAATCCAAAATAAACCATAAGATATATCCAAAAAATGCTACCCAGTCACTATTCTACGCGGACGGAGTCGCGGGCACGGCTAGTAAATAATATAATAAACTGTCATTAAGTAAGCATTTAGAATTTATTTTAATAAATTAAATCAAATGCTTTGCCAACAATAATATTTGTACGCCTAAAGGCAAAAAATGCATTGGTATTTTTTTTGTATATAACATCATGTAATAATAACTTGTATTTTAACAAATAAAGATTTATGGTTGTGATCCACCAAATGAGATCAGCACGATGCTGTATCCAGGGCTGGTTTTCAGTGCTTGTTACAATATGGTACCGCGCTGTGGGCACGTGCTGCTGACTGGGAGGTGTGTTCCGCATGCAAAAGAGAGCCGTGCGTGCTATTATGGGTATACCTACCCTGGACTGAGTCAGCTAGGGTACCCTTTCAAACGCTGGCTATCCTCACCCTGCCTTGTATACTAATATACTAGGTTGCCCTATACGCGGGGTGTACATGAAACATTTCCCACCTTAAGAACAACTAAAATTGGTTCAATTACGTCGAAATCTTCGTAGGCAAGGGAACCGGACAACAGATTGTTTTCGCAAGAAATGAACCCTGAACAAACATACGAGTACAACAATGTTAACAGAGACAGTTGTTTAGAAAATATTAAATCACTCACCTCCTCGATCGATGACGACGCCAACCCAGAACTGTGAACAAAAATAATCAATTATAAATATAGGTAACAATTAAATATGCAATTTTTATTAATATAGTCCAATTTGGTGGGATATGCTAATAGAGCAGGGTAGATCAGTATTACCCCTCAGGGGCGCTCCTCTGTCCGAGGAGTGCACGGGTGGGCGTGCCCGAGGTGCCCGAGCATCCCTGGCG
Source organism: Malacosoma neustria (assembly GCA_963693495.1). NCBI lineage: Eukaryota > Metazoa > Arthropoda > Insecta > Lepidoptera > Lasiocampidae > Malacosoma > Malacosoma neustria. The sequence goes on from OY856397.1 coordinate 2,601,628, forward strand.
TCAACTCTTTAGAAGTGGCCCGCCTTGAGAAATTGCGGGCCGGCGCCGGCCCGGGCCACGAGATCGACAGGCCACATTTCCGTAGGCTCGAGCGTAGGCGATAGGAGAAAAGCGGGGTTTTTTAGTGGGTAGTCGGATGGCCGAACATCTTTCCCGGAGTCCCACATATCCCTCGGCCCCCCCGGGCCGGGGGAAATGAGAGGAGAGGGTTTTTCCCCGAGACCAAAAAAAAGGGGTAGATCAGTATTACAATCGGAGAACAATCAAGAGTTCCCGGCTTCGAATCTTACGGTAGCATTCATTATACAGCTTAGGCAGTTTTTCTCGCATAATGTAAAACTGTGAGGAAATCTACACGCCAAAATCACTGTAATGTAATGTGTAACCCGCCAATCCGCCTTGGACAAGCGTGGCAGGTCCGGTCCGACGACACGGTCCGTTCGCTCTAGAGAAGTCCCAAATCCAGTGGGGCGTTATTTTTTTTTAAATCAAAAATCATTTATTTCGGCACTATACAATTTAAATACAGTATTTACAGGGATATCGTTGCTACGCATAAGTAAAAACATACTGCGCTGCAGTAGCAACGTTCACCTCATTTCATCACAACTACTTACATTGATATTATATCCAAAGTAGTCAGACTCTGCGGCCGGGGTCGGCCTGTCGTAAAAGGCGACAAAACAACCCTGACTACGTGGTAGGGTCCCAAGCCCGTCTGGATGGCGACCACCTTTGGTCTTAAGTATGCCGCCGTAATAACCTAGTGTTGTGTTCCGGCACTAGCGACCCAAGTTCCTGTACCTTTATGGGACAGCAGCGTATTCGCGATACCACTGGCGTTGCAAACACCCATAGGCGATGGTAACTGCTAAATTCTAAGTGGGCCGTCAGCCTGTCTACTGTCCTACAGCTATAAAAAAAGGTTCACTGCAGGTAACCGTCATTATGGGTGTACCATAATCGCAGTTTGCGTCATCTACTAATAGCGTGTATATATCAGTCATTTTTTTTATAGGTAGCTGACGAACAGCAGATAGTGTGACGATCCACATAATAATACAAAACAGTTGCCGTCACATATGAATGTTTGCGATGCCAGGGGCACCGCGAACACGCTGCTCTCCCATAGGGGTAATGGACTTGATTCTAAGGGAGTTGTGACACATTCTCGGATACGATCGCTGGGCTCGGACCTGTGAGAACCGACAGTATATCCACCACGCTTATTCAAGGCGGACTGGCGGGTTACACATACCGGCAATCTCGGTATGCAGGAAGTGTAAATCTCTACGAGTAAATTACGTAGCTACCACGTACTATTTGCTTATTGTAATATTACGAAACTAATACGCGTCTCGTTGGATAACTCAGACATCGTCCTTTTAAGAAATATAATATGCAATATTTAGAAAATTGTTTATAGAGAAGACTACTACCCAAACTTCACATCCCCAAATCTATAACCATGTCGTCAAAACGTTGTTGTCAAACTAATATCTGCTATGTGCTTTTTGAGATTTCAACATTTTGACTATTATGACTAGTTTGCCAGCCAAACTTTGTGATTCTATCATTACATTACTCGCTTTAGAAATTGTTTCTTATAAAATTTTACATGATAATGTTTTTACTACATATCTGAAAGTTAAACTTTTTGCACATACCAGATATTGGTTTGATAACGACAAAATATTGTGTCTATAATATATTTACTTATTATGGTATAAATAATATTGTCTGTCCTCAAATAAACAATTTTCTTTCTTTCTACACCGTTGCTTATATCAGGTGATAGATGAGACGAACTTTCATCCTTGAAGGTCTTAATACGTTTCCACAAATAAAAGAAGATTAAAAACAGATAAAACATTATTAACAGATATTCATCGACATAATAACTATTTAAACAATAAAATATGAATATAAACTCTTTATTGAGGTCGAATCTATCCAATGTCAAATATATTGAGAAATGACTGTTGTTATTAAGAATGTGTATATTCTCAAATTCGGCGGCAATTACGCCATTGGTTTTACCGCCATGACAGAATAAACTGTACAAAGTAAAGAACGAAATTAAAAAACAAATAAAATATACTATGACAATTCACTCGGCGCCAGTTAGTTCCGAAATACGCAACAGTGCGTTTGTTTTATGAGTACTAGACAACTGATATATTAAATATATAATTTCGTTTTGTAAATAAAACATATTATACATAAATACCCATATACAGGACGAGAATAGAGTCCGTACCCCTACAAGCGTGCCAACGGGCGAAAGCCGTTACGCCACCAAAGGCTCTTCCCTGGAGTTCCAACGTGGTACTGATAAAACGGCTCGAGACAAAGAAGGGCACTATAACGATTTCCTTGGTTCTACGGCTTTCGTACGTCGAAACGCTTGAGATGAGAGAGAATGTCTGTGTTTGATTCCCGTCCCGAGGCTAGGCTTTTATTTATACATAAAAGAAAAGTATATAAATAGTATTATAGTTATATAGGTATTAGTCTCATATCTATGTATAACAAGTAATCTGCTTCCTCTGGACTACATGTCGCAATATCAATTATCACAGTAAATTTCTTAAAACTTGTTTTTTACTCTACGAGCAAGCTATTCATTTGTAAACTTGACTAGATCTTTAACAGAAGGAAAGAGATTCACTATCCGTTTCTAGGGGATCACGTGATCGACCTCTACTGCGGTTTAGTACAATGATTTCTTTTATATCGAAAGACGACAACTTACCAGCACAGCAACGAGGTGGTCTTCTCCGTTTTGGCCATATTCGGTTATGGATGATACAGTTATGATTATGTTAAATCATCACTATAATATTACACGTGTGGGCGATCACCTACCCGTTGGTATGATCAAATCAAATTGATAACCGGGCTTACTGTTTCCACTGTTCCGAAGACAGAGTGGTGTGGAAGCAGCTCGTCACCGATTCCGTCAAAGCGTTTCAAGACGGGCACGACCTTCAGATATGATTATTAATGACAGTTAAAAATAGTTTAATTATATATATGGTATAATATCGAGTTTTTCCACAGAGATAAAAACTTAATCTTTTAATGACAGATTTATTGCCATTTAAAAATAGAGTTTAGTATCACGTTTTATCAATATATCGTGTGAACATTGTATAATACTACAGTAATGTTATTGTAGCAGCACCGCATTTATTCGGCGTGCGACACGATACGCACTAATCTTCCATCTCACTCACACATTTGTATTGTAACGTAGTAACATAGCATCTATTGATAGACAATTCATTTTCACAAATACCTAGTCAGGTCATAAGTATTGTCACACAGTAAAAACTTTTCTTTTAGAATGCTGGCCACAAAAAAGTTTATTGAATTCGAATTTCGAATTGTTCATGAAAATAAAAAAGGTATACTTTTAGAATTTTACTCATTTTTAAATATGGAGTGGACGCTTAAAGAAGACCGTGTTGCAGTTATTGCGTTCCATCGTTGCAGTTACGCGCCAATTCAAATTTTTAACATACTGAAAAATTTGAATATAACCAAAAGATTCGTTTATCGTACCATCAAACGATACAATGAAGACTCTAGTGTAGATGACAGGTCAAGAAATAGTCGCCCTCGGTCTGTTAGGACTCCAGCAGTGATAAAAGCTGTGAAGGCACGAATTCAAAGAAATCCCAAACGTAAGCAGAAACTGTTGGCCCTTCAGATGGGGTTAAGCAGAACCACGGTGAAAAGGGTGTTAAATGAAGACTTAGGGCTTCGGGCATATCGAAGAAAAACAGGACATCGTTTGAATGCTCGTCTAATGGACCTGAGACTGAAGAGATGCCGCGCTTTGTTGAAGCGGTACGCGGGAAAAAAATACCGGGAAATTCTTTTTTCGGATGAAAAAATGTTTACCGTAGAAGAGAGCTACAACAAACAAAATGATAAGGTGTACGCACACAGTAGTGAAGAAGCGAGCAACCGTATTCCGCGTGTCCAACGAGGTCATTTTCCATCCTCGCTAATGGTATGGTTGGGAGTTTCTTATTGGGGCTTAACAGAGGTACATTTTTGTGAGAAAGGTGTAAAAACGAATGCTGTTGTGTATCAAAATACAGTCCTGACGAACCTTGTGGAACCTGTTTCTCATACCATGTTCAATAACAGGCACTGGGTATTCCAACAAGATTCGGCGCCAGCTCATAGAGCGAAGAGCACACAAGACTGGCTGGCGGCGCGTGAAATCGACTTCATCCGGCACGAAGACTGGCCCTCCTCCAGTCCAGATTTGAATCCGTTAGATTACAAGATATGGCAACACTTGGAGGAAAAGGCGTGCTCAAAGCCTCATCCCAATTTGGAGTCACTCAAGACATCCTTGATTAAGGCAGCCGCCGATATTGACATGGACCTCGTTCGTGCTGCGATAGACGACTGGCCGCGCAGATTGAAGGCCTGTATTCAAAACCACGGAGGTCATTTTGAATAAACTTTAATGTCATAAGAATCTATGTTTTGTTAAGTTCATTTTGGTATATGAATGGTTACATAATGAATAAACTTGTTACAATTATTTTACATTAAACATGTGACAGAATTTATGACCTGACTAGGTATATACAGCGCAGTTTTTCAAAATCCTAGAAAAGAATTTTATTGGAACACTAACCCCAAAAAGACCTCCGAAGAAGAACTCTGCCTCAACAACAAACCTATTATGGTGAAAAAGTATATGAATATTAAGATGACGGTTAACAGAGGAGAGTGGAAGGGGGTTCTCCCCTTCCACTCTCTGTTGTGTCGACCCCACATAACGTGGGACAAGGACAGGTAAAAGACTACAGGTGACAATTGCTTCTAATGCAAAAAAGACCGCGCAAGTTTGGATGCAGGTGGAACAAAAAGCTTGTGTGCATATCATCATCATCATCATCTAAGCGTAGTATCCCGGTTGCAACCTAAACTACCGTTGCGGTGCCCGGGGTCCGTTTTCCGACTCTTTCTACTCCACTTCGCACGGTCTTCGGCATCTCTGGTGGTCAGTCCATTGGCACGCATATCAACCCCTACGACGTCAAGCCAGCACTTTTTGGGTCTACCCCTCCTACCGGGGCCCGACGGTGGCGGCATGGCCAGACATTTGTTCCCCATACAAGTAGCCGGTTGCCGTAAAACGTGGCCATACCAGCGAAGGCGAAACTCCTGCAATTTATCCGCTATGTATAATATGAAACTAAATCGGCTAGGAAAAGTTGGCCAGAACTTGGCTGATCATGGTGCCACGTGCTTCACAAGTTATATAGTGAATCATGCTTATTTAATAAGGGTGTCCTAATTACGTGTGTAATATCAATTCGATCCGAGTCACGCTTATTAAATAGTCTAAATGACATCATTGTACTATAAGTTGCCAGGTTTTAAAAATCCGATTGTATGTTATATTTTAAAGTTACATTTAGCTAAAGATCCCGTTTTGGTGTTTTGCGTTAATTTCCTAGTTGTCCTCCGCTTTGCACGGTTTTTGTCATCCCTGGTGATGAGGAACAGCAGACAGGCTGACGGCCGACTTAATAGTAAGCAGTTACCGTCGTCTATGGATGTTTGCGATGCTGGGGGCACCGCAAATACGCCGCTGTCCATACATAAGGATACTGGAACCTGGATCACTAATGCCGGAACACAACACAATGGCACACTATGTTCTCTTCTTCTACTCCTCTATTAGTCATCATAAATGAACATTCACACCTTTTTATGTCATGTCATCTTTTACACAATCCATCCATCTTTTCTTTGGCCTACTTATCCTTTTGTATTTATACAAGGTTATTATGGCAGTATATTTAGAGACCAAGGGTGATTGTCATCCAGACGGGAAGGGGTCAGTATTCTTGCTCCGCCCCGACATGAAGAAAATGTATGTGAAAATGTTTAGCAATACTATTTTTTTTAATTGTTGTAGGACAGCAGACAGACTGACGCCCATTTAGAATTTAGCAGTTATCGCCGCCTATGGGTGTTTGCAACGCCAGTGGCATCACGAATACGCTGCTGTCCCATAATGGCATGCTTAAGACCAAAGGTGGTCGCCATCCGGACGAGCTTGGGGCCCTACTACGTAGGTGGGTTGTTTTATCGCCTTTTACGACAGGCCGACCCCGGCCGCAGAGGTCAGTATTCTTTCTCCGCCCCTACACGGATAAATTATTTGCTAATTATTCTCAATATCAAAAGTAACATATATTCCGATTTTTGGAATATATACACATTACATTTATATTTCTAACTTATACATATAGCTATTAAAGAATTAGTAAAATAATATTTCGGACTTATTTCCGTATATGTGGCAACACAATTACGCTTTATCATAGTTACAAGGAACAAATTCAATGTGACATAGATTACCGATGCGATACCGCACCGGGGAACAGGGAAAAGGGCTATCCATATCTCTAGCATAGATAAGGACTACATTTTTAGACATCGTGTTTCAGGAAATCGACAATCGCGATTACAGAGATTCGCACAAACAGTGCGACGCCATAGTTTTGTTCCGGAGTCATATTATCCGATTTAGTGGTGGGATGAGAAGAATCTAAAAGCCAATTTATAATTATTTCTTTCAAGGATCAGATAGGATTTTTGCAGAGCTAGGGACTACGCGAACTGGCTGTTGTCCTATAGGAGTACAGGAACCTGGGTCACTAATGCCGGAAAAAACACAAAGCTATTATGGCGGCACACTTATACGCCTGGTGTGGATGTAATCTACACGGGCTTGATGATACCTATATATATATATATATATATATATATATATATATATATATATATATATATATATATATATATATATATATATATATATATATATATATATATATATATATATATATATATATATATATATATATATATATATATATATATATATATATATATATATATATATAATATCATTTCTCTCCATTTAAATACTTTCTCTATAACGCCGTTCTATCCGCGCAGGGGCGGAGAAAGAATACTAACCTCTGCGGCCGGGGCCGGCCTGTCGTAAAAGGCGACAAAACAACCCACCCTAGCTACGTGGTAGGACTTCAATCGTGTCTGGATGGCGACCACATTTGGTCTTAAGTATGCCGCCTTAATAACCTTGTGTTGTGTTCCGGCATTAGTGACCCGAGTTCCTGTACCTTATGGGACGACGGTAACTGCTAAATTCTAAGCGGGCTGTCAGTCTGTTTGCTGTCCTACGCAATAAAAAAATAAATAAAACGCCGAAAAATGCTCAGTCCGTTAAGTGCCGTTATATACAGTTCACACTGTAGTTGTACATCGGTATATTCAGTTGTGAATATTAAGGGGGCACTTTTTAAACCTCGTTTCTATGACACATATATGCAAAACGAACAGCTGTGTGTGAACGATTAGTTTATTACAATAGTGCGCAGACGCCACCGTCGCCAGACAATTGCTCAATAACTAATTTAAATGGCCCGAGCACATGAAATATGTCAGTTTTGTTTTTAATTATTATATTTTGTACAAGAAAATCTACTAGCCCCGGCTTTACATCATCTAAGTGGTAATTTAAGTGAGATTACATTTAAGCTAGCTATTTCTCCGTGCAGTGGCGGCGTAAGAATACTAACCTCAGCGGCCGGGGTCGGCTTGTCGTAAAAAACAACCCTAGCTACGTGATAGGGCCCAAGCTCGTCGGGATGGCAACCACCCTTCGTCTAAATTATGCCGCTATAATAATATTGTGTTGTGTTCCGGCATTAGCGACCCAGGCTCCTGTACCCTTATGGGACAGCAGCGTGTTCGCAATGCCACTGGCGTTGCAAACACCCATAGGCGATGGTAACAGCTTATTATTAAGTGGGCCGTCAGCCAGTCTGGTGTTCCTCAGCAATAAAAAAAAGCTATTCATAAGTTTTATATAATTACATCAACTTATAAATAATGTAATGAAAAATAACTAATATCATTTCCTTTGTTTTGTAACTGTGATTGATGTGACTGGCGGGGTCTCTTACATTATTGATTAAATACGTACGCGCCGAAAAAAATGAGAAAGACAATGGAATCTTTGGAAAATTCCGCGTCAAATAACTGAAAGTCCCATCCCGATATGTTTTGTAGTTTTGAAGTGATGGTGCGTCTAAGGAACTCTATTTTCCTTTTATATACATATATAGATAAATAATTGTATTGTCTTGTAAAATAATCTTTCATCAATTATGTAATATATATTTTATCGTTTATATTTTTGTTGTACGTTCTGACACAAAAATACTACTTTCTTTGTTTAGAGGTCGGGTTCAATATAGTTGTGAAACAAAAGCACTCCGTGTTAGTTGTGTTTGTGACAAATCCCTGCTGGGGAAGAAGCCAAGCAACAAGCCACACTTGTCCAAGACATATTAGCGGGTTATACGCTCCGTTGATGTGTGTATACAGGTTTTCTTATAAAGATTTCCCTCACCATCTGTACACGACAATATGCATATTATACGAATAAAAACTGCCTAAGCGATGTATGACATCATGGGATTCGAAACCGCGTCTTATAGAATTTCACCTAATCGCAAACGGTCTTCAAGAATGTATGAAAATAAATATAGGTACATATGCCAAGTACACACTGCACGCTATTATCAAAACACACGACACATAGAACAGTAAATAACCGCACACATGTGCGTGTCAACGCGGCTAGGGTTTAACTGATTGCCTCTTTATCTTATCGGTGTATTGTTACATGTAATCAGGGCTGGCAGGAGGTTTAATAGATCCGACAACTAGGATGAGTCCAATCCATCTCATAATTAACGACTGATAATAAAATAAAATAAATTAATGTATTCAAATTCAGTGATACACACATTTCATTACAATTGGGTTAGCTTTGGCGTTTAAGGCAAGAGTTTAACTGGACATGCGCCACGGCAGCAGACAGGCAAATTGCCCACCCTAAAGCAGGTGCAGCAACACCAGAGATATTACCAACGCGCTGCCAGTCTCGAAGAAATTTTGACAGCCCTAACTTAACGAGTGTGTGAAGTGAATCATTGTGTACCCAGCTTTATGCAATGTCTCGGACGACTAGAGCTGCGCGAGCGCTTTCATTGTGCGGCTTACGTAAATAATGAAAGTGAGAATATTTGTAATATTATATCTCTTGGTTTTTTTATTAAAGTTGAATATAATAAATTTGTATCAGGTTCATATTTGGTTTGCGTAAATATGACCATGTTTCAGAATTTCGCACAAAACTCAAGTGGTTACCTATCTACCTTCGCCGGAAAACTCATATCCTTTTTCACTCGTTTACAAATTTATCTTTATTCCAAACGCCCCTATTTACCTGAGGAATCAATTCGAGTTTTATAACTCGTTTGGCCTCCAAAATTTGCGCACATCTATTGAACTATCTCTCAAAACTCCTGTTCATACTTCTTCTTTTTATAATAACTCCTTCATTGTTCATGCTATCAAACTCTGGAACGCACTGCCTATTACTATAAGACAAGCTAAGTCACTACCAACTTTTAAAAAATTGGTTTAAAATCACTACTTACCTTTAGTGTAACAACAAAACAAATATTTATTTATTCTACAAATATAGATAATATACTACAATATAAGATTTTATATATTATATGTACTATTAAATTTTCTATTTATTCTGTAAATAAAATATTATTTATTGCCAAACCTCCCTTCTACATCAATATCAAAGTAATAATGTCCTATAGCCCGGCTTGCCTGGAAGAGATCGCTCTGTAGCGATAAGGCCGCCCATTGTAAGTCAAGTACATATTGATTGTGTAAATAATTTTCATAGTTTTTGTAAGTTATTTAGTTTACAATAAAGTGTTATCTATCTATACAACTATACAAATAAATAAAATTGGAGTGTCTGTTTGTAATATTAAAATAACCGCTTTTTACTAAGTGCATTTGGATGTATACACGGTACATATACCAAAACAACATTTTTTTACAATTTTTGTCTCTCTGTCTGTTTGTTCCGGCTAATCTCTGAAACGGCTGGACCGATTTTAACGGGACTTTCACTGGCAGATAGCTGATGTAAGAAGGAGTAACTTACACACTTACACTTAGGCTACTTTTATTTTAGAAAAAAAAAATAGTTTTAGCTAAAAATGATCAGTTTCGGAAATTTTTATGATATGTGGGACTGCCGATCTCGTGGACCAGGCCGGCACCAGTCCATCCTTTGTGTCGCGGCGGGCCTTTTCCATAGTTTTGGCGCCAGGGGGTCATGGTTTCGTCCCCCCGACGCTCTCCTATATCGACTCGAGGAGTTGAGGGGGGCCGCGGAACAGCACGCGGCCGTCACCCTCGCGGCCATAGTGCGGGCGGCGGATCCTCCCCCGAGGGGCCCATTGTGGTCTGGTTCTATGTTTGTGCCAAGACTACACAAGGTTGTGCGACCAATAATTTTTATATATTTCATTCAGGCAAAGAATAAAGTCTTAAAATGTGACAATTCAAAACTTTTTTATCGTTCGCAAAACAGTAGGAGATTCTATTCTCTTATCACGGTTCAAGGACAGGGCCGCCTGTCCTCGAACCCGAGTGCCGAGTCAACCTTGAAAAAATTAGTCCTATTATTAGCTGGATAGCATCATACCTCGCTTCTAAATATATGTTTAATTTTGAACTTACCTCTCATCGAAAATAGAATTGGCGATGAAACTATCATCCACGGTGGAGTCTTCCACCGGGCCGTAGACCTTATCTTCCTTCCTCGGCAGCACCGGCGGCAGGCTCTGACAGTGGTCACCGTCGAACGATCTGTTCTGCTCCCTGTATTTCTGATCCCACAGCTTCCTCGTTTCGTCCTGAGCGCGGCGTTTCAGTTCGGAGATTTTCTCTCGTTCGTTTTCTATCACTTGGCAACCTGAGTGATTGATATATTTTTAACAAATCAATCGATATCCGAATTAATTTGATGACATTACTAATCGAACGTTTAGTGTTGTCTACTCTGAGTAATACTGAAATGCTGTGTATCAGCGCGTTGGCAATGCCCGTGGCTACTATCCGTGCAGAGGCGGAGAAAGAACACTAACCTCTACAGCCGGGGTCGGCCTGTCGTAAAAGGCGACAAAACAACCCAGCCCAGCTACGTGGTAAGGCGCCAAGCCCGTCTGGATGGCGACCACCTTTGATCTTAAGTATGCCGCTATAATAACCTTGTGTTGTGTTCCGGCATTAGTGACCCAAATTTCTGTACCCTTATGGGACAGCAGCATGTTCTCGATGCCACTGGCGTTGCAAACACCCATAGGCGACGGTAACTGCTACATTCTAAGCGGGCCGACAGCCTGTCTGCTGTCCTACAGCAATAAAAAAAATACCCCTAGTGTTGTAGTGACAATCAGCTATCGGGTGGAGCGTTTGACTGTTCGCTGAACTCTCACTATAAAAAAACTTACACCTATTTAACAGCCCATAGCATCCCTGGGTTCAAGCCTCCCCTAGAGAGAACAGATACAACTACGCTTGTCTAAGGCGGATTGGGTGCTCACATATAAATAATCACGGTATGCAAGGTTTCCTCACAGTGTTTACCTTCACCGTTGTCCGCCACCATGGGATTAGAACCCGGATCGTTTCCACTTGTAATATCACTCACTGAGTTAAAAAGTACCTAATAGTTACGATATAAAGTAGATATAATGAAATCCCTAATTTATCGATTTGAATTATTTTTGACGACCTCTCAGATAAAGTATTAGCCGTGTAGATAAAGAATGGGATTAGAAATGGCGGCCATTACAACTGGACTGTTACGAATACAAAAGACGGTCATCATAACGGTTTTGTGTTGTTGTCCGTACCGCAGTGTGCGAGCGAGAGGTAAACAGAAGCGACCCCATTGTCAATCCCATTCTTAGTAGTAATAAGAGTATTGTTGAATTCGATTTTTAGCAGAGTAGATCTAGATACGATCTTTCTAAGGTAAGGTTTATTTTCTAAGGTGTAGATAATTTAGGATTTGTGCACAAAGATCATTGCATATAACATGAGCAATTAAAAAAGAAACTATCATAGCTACCTTGTTCCTCTAACATCTCAAGCCGCTTTCTTTCGACCTCCATAAGGCTATCCAAGGTTCGTTTCCCAAGCGAGTTAACATCTGCATCGGTAGATAAAATCGGCGCATCTATCGTCACTTTCGATATTCTATCAATATCGTCTTGAGACGGAATTTTGTCAGCCATTTTTCCTTCTATCTTAACACTAGGCTCATCACCACAGCTCTTTCTATGTAATACTTTAGCATGTTTAACACCAACTTTAGTATTCTCAAAAGTAACTTTCATCTTAGCTGGCTCGTCTTCAACTTTATCCGGTGAAAGTGATTTAGCTTTCACGTATTTATTATCAACATTAACCGGCTTGGAGTTTTTAATATACCTATTTTTACCATCATCTTCTTTAATAGTGTTTTCTTTAGATTTCTTACCAAATGAATCTTTTTTCATTATTTTCCCTAATGCCGCAAAAGTTGGTATTTTTGACGAAGAATTACTTTTGATGGGACCTTGCTCTTTTTTTTTCGAATTGCGCAAACTATTAAATCGTTCTAACGTATCTGCTTCGATGTTATTATTGAAGAATATATTCTCGTTTAAACTTTGCGACATAATATCCACCTTTTCCGGGGATTTTGGTTTCTTTTTACGTTTTAACGAATCGAAATTGCGCTCCCAGAAACCTTTCTTTTCCTTTGAGGATGTAGATGATTTTGACGGACTTTCGCTGTATTTATTAACCTCTAAATCAACAGTCATCGATTGTGACATTTGGTCTATAGAGTTGAATTTATCGCTGATCAGTTTTGTGTGGTCTTCGAAATTAGTTTTTACGTCTACTTCATCGCTATCGGAGCTTTGTGGGGAATATCCAAATTCACCTGATTTAGCTCTAGTATCCGTATAAAACGCACTATCTGGCGATTGTGTTCTTTCTATATAATTTAATTTGACAACAATAGGTTTTAATTCTTTTTCTATACTTTGCACTTTACTAGTTAGTTCCTCTACTTGGTTTAATAGTCTAACATATTCAGCGTGTAGTATTTTAGTCTCATCTAACGCGGATGTTAAATTATTATTTGCTTCAGATTTAAGAGTGAGGATTCTAGTTTTTTGTGCTTCTATTTTTTTGGTTAAAAGAATGATTTCATTTTGGACATCTTCTCTATTTGATAACCTGGCAAGGAAAGAGATTATTAAACAAAATTTTCAAAGTAAATACAGCGCTGTTGGACTCGGACCGAATTTAAAAGCGGACATTCACCCACGCTTATCTGGTGCTACATTCATTATCTGTAGTACGCTGGATATGAAAGAATTTAGTTTGTATACATTAAATACTCACAACTCTGACTCTTCTTCCAAATGTTGGAATTCTAGGTCTTCAAAAAGTTTCGTTTCGTTGTCCAATATGTCATGAGCGTTTTGAAGTTCTTCCAACGTAGCCGCGTCTTCTTTGATATCTTTCTGTATCCTGTAGTAAATATATTTATGATGATTCACTGCATGTTAGTAATGTTATACTGTTTTTTTTAATTTAATTCAAGTTCTAAAGTTTGGTTAATAAAAAAAGCACCGAAGTACATGAATACTTAGAGATGGATACTGTGAAAGAAACAATAAGGAAAATATGCTCGAAATACAAAATCCACGTGAATGTGTTGGCGTGAAATAGTCACGTGAATGTGACACAACACATAATACTGTCCGCCTCAGGACATGTCATCGAGCTCGACGAGAGACAATGAGTCGAACAAATTTAAAGACTTCATATAGAGTAGCACATCACTGGATGTACTGCTCTCAACGCCTAACTAGCCAACAACCCTTCTGATTATAGCCGATAATGATGGCTGATTGCAGAAAGAAACAAAAATGAAAAATATAAAAGTTCTAAAGTTGGTTGCTCTTCGGAACACAGGTCGCATTTTCTATTTTCTTCTAAACTACGCATTTTCAGTAACCCTGGTATCGATTTTAACAGTATGAACGTAATCTTTTACTACTTCAAGTCAGTATTTTTTAGGTTTACCACTCTTGTCGTTGCTTGGTAAGACTGGCATGGTAATACAGTTACGTCGTGGACTTGAAGACTGCTGTGGCTGTGAGATTACGCAGTCTTCACTCGCACGACATTCGATTCAACCGTTTCATAGTCGTATGAAAATGAACAGATTAAAAGAGCCTCTTTAAATTAACCGACATTTTGGGGTCTCAAATAAAAACAGTAACATGACAACTTTCCGATGTATATGTATATAACTTACAAATTATGGAAGAAAAATGGCCACTTTTCGAAATATTGGTCGATTAATAACAAAATAATTAATAATAAGAAACCAAATTGAAATTGTATTACAAACTTGGTAATTTAAAAAGTTTCTACAAAATTAGAAGGATTCAAGTTAACCTTTTTCATATTGAATTAATGCAAATATAAAACCAAACACTAGCAAATACTTACTTTTGTACTTTAACCGTAGCAATATCTACCCTCTCTTTCATCTCATTCTGCCTCGACTCTTGTTTCTCTTTCAACTGTTTTATTTCTTCTTCAATGCTCTTAGCTTTTTCTGTTAACTCTATCTTTTTCTTTTGTTCTATATTTAAAATCGCTATTTCTGAATCGTATTCTCCTTTTATTAACGCTTTTTCCATTTCAAGCTGAAATTTAAAAAAAAACGGTGTTATTTTACCACACACCACAATCCAAATACATTATACATAATACTTCCAATGATGCCGTATAACTATTATTTGCCTGGCACCGCTTTTAAATTTTCCTATCTTGATTTTAATGTGCGAGAATCAAAAAACATTCCTCTACATGTAATGCTTATTAAGCTCGACAAAACGGCACTTTTTTCTCTGTGCAGGGGCGGAACAAGAATACATAACCTTTGCGGCCGGGGCAGGCTTGTCCTAAAAGGCGACAAGACAACCATATCTACGTAGTAGGGCCTCGAGCCCGTCTGGGTGACAACTACCCTTGGTCTTTTTGTAGTATACCGCCATAATAACCTTGTGTTGTTCCGGCGTTAATGAACCAGGTTCCTGTACCCCTTTGGGACAGCAGTGTATTCACTCAGTGTCGCAAAAATCCATAGGCGACGGTAACGTTTTACTATTAAGTAGGCCGTCAGCCTGTCTGTTGTTCTTCAGCATTATAAAACAAATAGATCGGATAGTGGGAAACTTAGTAAATGGGTCTCATAGATAATTCCAACAGTATAAATTAAATAGGAATACACGTGACTTTACGACTCCTAAGAACGATCGGATTAGCTTATTTTCCTCGTTGGACAGTACTATACGACCAGTTAAGTTTTTAAAGCTTACCTCTCTCAATATATCGTCTTCCTGCGACCGGATTTCAGACATTTTATTCTTGATTTCGTGTATTTCCGCCATCAATTTCTTTCTTTCATCCTTCAATTTGTCGTATCTAGTCTTCAAATCATCCACATTGTCATTGAAAACTGCACTGTCTATTGAATCAGCCTCATCCATTTTCTTAATATCTTCAGTTATATTTTTAATAATTTTATCTCTTTTATTATTTTTCAAATCTTTCTCGAACTCTTCCAATTCTGGTATATCGGCCATTAATTCTTTTTTGACGTCATCAAAACTTTGGTTCTTCATTAAAATAGGTTCTAGCGTTTCTTCAGTTATTATTTTTGAATATCTAAATTCTAAATCATTTGTTATATTCGTATCGTCAATCATCGGGATCTCTTCTTCGAGACTTAGTTGCTTTTCTATGCCTCCTCCATTACTCTCTGATTGTTTATTATCTTTTTCCTTCTGTTCATTTTCAGTATTAGCTTTAGGCGTAGGAAATATAAAATATTGCGGTGACGGCAAATTTTTATGAGCAAAACTAGTTTTAATTCTAGTCCTAGGACTCTGCGTATTAGGCGATTTAGGCTTGTTATAAATATTATTCCTGAAATATACATTTTCGTATGGACTACCTATAGGTGATCCTACAGGCATTTTAATTTCAGAACTTTGGTTAACAGCCTTTCTAATCATAATCGGACTAGATACATCTGGAACATTCTCGAAAACTGGTATCCCAATTTCGTCCATTCTACCCACATTTTCATAATTGTTCGGGCTAGATATTGCGACTTCGGGTGTGAGTTGTTCTATTTGGGTGGGTGACGTAGACAGGTCGAAGTTCTCGTAGCTGGACAGATTTCTTTGTATTGGTAGAGATTTGCTAATTGAATTGTTACGTGAATGACTAGTATCGAACCTGGAATAGAAAAATATAGCCTTATTCAAATAATCACAATAATTTTTGGGTTATAAATATAGCGTAGCTGAATTCATCCACACAACATTATGTGTAAAAATTAAGTATATACAACGAAAAATCTCTGTAGATGAATTTACTCTGCCGGATGTGTTCCGGGCACAAGCTTGAGGGTAAACACTCGAAGCTCTCCACTCCACTTATTAGGAGCGGATTGAATCATATTTTAGGATACAAAGATAAATGCATAGTTATCGTTCAAATTTTATTCACAAACTCCACTCCAAGTGCATACATTATTGGAAAAAAAATCATATTTTAAAGACTACCTTACGTCTGAAATAACTCAATAATATGTCCCCACAAACATAACCATGCAGCAGTAGAGTCAGTTACAACCGGCAAAGAGTTATTATATTTAATTTTATTCTTGTATTCTACCTATAATATAAAAAAAAAATCTCCTCACTTATAATATCCATCGCTTGTTTGGACAAAGTTGGGATTGTTGAGAGCAACACTCCTCGGTAGAGAGCCATTCGTTATTATTTTATTATGGGGTCTCTTCTCCGTCGGTGTTATTGGTATACCTGGAATATAATACATTTCAATTGGATATACCTACATTTTTATAAATGGAATATTTTAAATCAATTTTTTAAATATTAATTTTAATGGAAAGTTTTCTTTTCTAAATTTGTTGTCAGTATTAAAATTAATAGATGTGGTCAGAAATACTTTACTTTTTAGTTTCTCAACAGTAGAGTTCGGTTTTCATTTACATATTTGAGGTTCAGACGGCAATCATCTGTGTAAAAACTACATCTTTTTACATTTATAAGAATTTTATCACAGTTGCATCTGAAGCTTGTACTTCGTAACCACTTTTTATTGAATTATTCAGATATTCTAAAAGTAAGTTTGAATCTTACCTGAAGATATCTGCCTTTCGTATTCTGCGCACATATTTAGTATTTCCTCGAGACGCGCCGTTTCTGCTTCCTTCTGTTCTTCTTCTTTAATCCGGTCCTGATAAGCCTGAAACAAAAAATAAAAGTGTTCATAATAAAGAACATAAGCCAAAGCTAAAATTAGTCGACTGTGAGATGTGACCAAACAATTCCTTTTAATTAATCTATAATGACGGATATTGATACGGTGGTTAGAAAGAAGTATTAGAGAACGTAGAATTAGAAGCGGATTGGATGAAGAACGGTACGGCGAAAGAAGCGAATGTTTCCTAGCTTATAGAGCATCTCATAATTAGCAGGTGTAAACATGGTAAGCAAATGAATGGAATGATGGAGAAATTAGAAAAAACTGATTTCGATAAGGGAAATTGTAAATGAATGATTTTAATGGAGAATCAGGACATACGAATCATTACTTCATCTAAACAACTCACTTGATACAGTTTTGATATGGTCTCAATAATTGTGAAATCGAATGTTCGAGCAATGTTATGGTTAAGCTTTATAGAGCGAAGATGGAAGAGTAAAGGAGACAGGAACATTTTTGGAACAAATTGAGGAAAATGTTTATACCAAGCCCTGTGATATAGGCTTTAAAGTAACGAAGTGTCCTTTTATAGAGTATAAGCAAATTCATGGAACAATCATAATTTATAATATCCACAATATGTGATAAACCATTTCTGCCATCTGATGAACTTAAATACTAACAAGGAATAATGTACGTAGTCGTATTAGCTATTACACGGAAGATATATTTAATAAAGGATTATCCAAAATCAGAAATGTTTATATAAAATGGTAAAATGCAATTGAATATAATTAATACTTATAACACATATGGATAACGTTGAAACCAACCTTTACTGTATTAATGAATTTTAATTAAATATAATTTTAAAACACGTATCAAAACACCGGTAACCTAAATACCTAATACAAATATAACGCATCAACACCTTTATCAAACTTACCATACTACAAAACAATTTATCTATCTTCTTGATAATATTATTGTACATTTCATTTCTAATGTACAATTCGTTGAATTGGTTACTCCGAAAATCGTTTCCAATAACGTAAACATTGCTATTCTTTATCTGTGATGACATATTTTGAAACAACGAATTATTCTGACTGGCAACATTAATGTTTGCTAGGTTGTGAGTAGCAACGTGTAACATGGCGGCCATTTTTACTAGTTCTTCTTTCAAATCTTTATACGACTGTTTTGATTCTATTTCCAACTTCATCATCTTCGCTTGGATGCTATTCTCGTGATTTTTTGTTTCTTTTATATAATGATTAGTTAGTATAGTATTAATTGTTTTATATATTTTAATATCGTTTCTTAGCTTTTTGATACCGTCGAGTTTTTCATTGACTGACGTCGAAATTTCGATAATTTTCTCGTAGTTGTCGTTTCGTTTGTGTTTACAATCGAGGCTCGTTTTCAATTCTTTCAGTAACAGGGTGTTCTTCTTTAGGTTGTCGATGAAGAGTTTCAGCAGGCGCTTGTGTGACGGTTCCTTCTTTATCACTGTCATTTTTCTAACTATTCCTTTATCTGTAATAACTATCCCAGATGGGTAATATTTTTGATGCACTGATTTTTTTATTAAAATTTATGTCTTTAAACACTGTTTTTATTTATTATTAAATAAACTAAAATTTATCATATTATTTAATTTAGGCGTCTCATTTAATACGTTTATGTAGTTTTTTGTTTTACTTTTTGGATATTAATAATCAGCATTATCTTCAATTTGATTTGCTATCGATAATTTTTTTATTTTTAATATGTTTTTGTTTTTTAATTGAATATAAAGCCTGGCGAGGAATATTCAATGTAACATATGTATGTATTGTTGCAGTTATGTTAACTGGTTAAGATAATTAAGTAAATTCATTTTTATTATAATATGTACTATGTTATTTATGCACAAGCAAATAACGGTTGAGACACAACTGCAGTCTTCAGTAAATCTTCAACCTTGATCTTGACTTGACCGCATTCTAGTTCGCGTAAATGTAACGGTGTCAAAGCCTACTTGGCGATTTACAGCGAAAACCGTTTAGCACTACATAATTGTTCGCGAACTTTGTGCGTTTCGTGTCACGAGAAATGGAAGGATGTTGTTCTCTTTGTTTACGGACTTTGTAAGGGGCTATAACAATACTTTTTTTGTTAGATTATAGTCGCTCGTAAAAAACCGAATTTAGTGAAATACACACAGAGTAATCCACCTTATATATAACACGGTTCTCTTACAACGCGTTTTATGTCTCTCGTTTAATACGTGTTTTCCCCCATTTCCCACGTTACATTACTGTATTGTGAAATTTATAATGATTTGTACAGTTCATAAACAATTTTGGGCACGTCTGCATATTGTTCCAAATGTGTTCGTATAAAATTAAATTATTATTAGTTTTAAAACCGAACCGTTTTAACGAGAAAAGTTAAACGTGAATCATTTGTTTTTCCTTCGTGCAGGGGCGGAGTAAGTATACTAACCCTTGCGGCCAGGGTCAGCTTGTCGTAAAAGGCGACTAAACAACCCTAGCTAGCTACGTGGTAGGGCCTCAAGCCCGTCTGGATGGCAACCACCCTTGTTCTATAAATATACCGCCCTAATTACCTTGTACTGTGTTTGGCCATTAGTGACCAAGGTTCCTGTACCCTTGTCGCAAACATCCATAGGGGACGTTAACTTTGTATCCGTGCAGGGGCGGAGAAAGAATACTAACCTCTGTGGCCGAGGTCGGCCTGTCGTAAAAGGCGACAAAACAACCCACCCTAGCTACGTGGTAGGGCCTCAAGCCCGTCTGGATGGCGACCACCTTTGGTCTTAAGTATGCCGCCATAATAACCTTGTGTTGTGTTCCGGCATTAGTGACCCAAGTTCATGTACCATTATGGTACAGCAGCGTGTTAGCGATGCCACTGGCATTACAAACACCTATAGGCGACGGTAACTGCTAAAATCTAAGCGGGCTGTCAGCCTGTCTGCTGTCCTACAGCAATTAAAAAAAAACATACTGCGTTATATGTAGTCATACGAGCGCGTTATACGAGAATGCTCGTACGAGTTTTTCTATAACGCGGCGGAACTAACCTACCGTGTTGTTAGACTGTATTTATTTATATGAACATATGTATTATAATTATAAAATATATTGGGGCACGGGGCTATGTATTCCCAAAATAAGCAAAAATACGTTTGTGTAATGCATACTTATGTAATGCATAATTAATGTACTATTTATTCACTCTTGTTTTTTAAATACACCTTTTATATAGATAAAATTTGTGCGCGCAAAGTAACTAATTAAAGTTGTAAGATACAACGATATAAATATATAAGCACTACGTGTTCAGTGTTGTGGGTTTCTTGCCGCGGAGAAATGGGGCAAGCGGGTAGCGCACATGTGTAGGAGAGGGAAAGTCTCTTCTGCCTCTGCGTCATGACGAAAACTTTGTTAATATATCAAGCAACGCGCACGAAATCGTTGGTGTCAGCTAGTATTATACCATATATAAACACTCAGACTCGGGAATCGGACCGGTGACAGGGGTTTTTACATGAGTTAGCAAATCCTAGGCTCTTAATTGAAATTCGACAACCTTCACTGCGTAGTGTCTAACGCTTACGGAGCTCACGGGGTCAGTTAATTCTCGTATTTACTTGTCTAATACCCACGGTACAAGTGCTATGCTACTTTGGGCTATATAGATTAATAAGTAAGCAATAATAAACATAATTATAAATAAATTGTACGTTTTAGAGCACAGTTCTATTATTTATCAACACATTATCACCATGATTATTGTAACAATTCAACAAAAGCACTTCCCTAAACAGAACACAAACGCTTCCCACCAAACTTAAACAAGAACTAAACAAACTTTTGTTTTCATTTTAAAATGGAAAGTGGTAATGGTGTACGGCATTGACACGCCGTATCACGTATCAATCCGATTCGATATGGTTCTTTTTCTTATGGTACAGTGTTTTGTCGTTTCATTATTTATTGAAAAAATTCATTGCAGAATCACAAAATGATATATTTTTTTATTACTGTAGAACAGCAGGGGCGGAAAAAGAATACTAACCTCTGCGGCCGGGGTCGGCCTGTCGTAAAAAATGATAAGATAACCCTAGCTACAGCACGGAGAGACGAACGTATGAATGAAAAGAACGAGAACGTACTATTGTCATTCCGGGAGGACGCGAGAGAGCTGATGAAGAGGAGGAAAGCCTACCGCCAGGTTTCCCTCCGATACGACAGGTTTTCGTCACTCTTCGCTCAATTCAATGAGAAGTGAAGTCCCGCATCCAGGGACTCAGCAATCAACGTTGGGAAAATTTGTTGTTAGAGATCTGTCTAATCAAACCAGTCGTACTGCAGACGGGCGAGATACCTTCTCTAAAGAGACCGAATGTCCCGTCGAGTCTCTAAGGTCGCGAACGCAGATCCTCCCTTCCCGAGGAAGACTCACTCGAGCCGGTCACGGTGAAAGAAGTACAAGACCTGATCTATATCCCAGAAATCTTTCTGCGAGATGAATGAAACAACAGGCTCATTCAGCTAAACCTCTTAATGCATATTTATTTAATTTTGCCATAGCATTTTCAATTCTATTTTTTTTTTTATTAATTACTTTTGAATGACTTTATTGTTGACTTACATATATTTAAATTACAAATAAAATATAAAAAAAGTGTGCATCTCGGGACGTCCGACAGAAATAATTAAACTTAAACTAATCTAAGTTGAACTATTTGATATTGAAATTGTTTAGCTTGAGAAAAGCTTAGGTTATTACTTATATTTTATATATATTAATATGATAATGTAAGGAAAGGTTATTTATTAATAAAACTAAAAATAATTCAAAAATAACTAAAGTTTACGAATTTCCAATGTTCGCAAAAACTGTTTCTACATGTTATTAAATTAAATTATTCCCTAATGTAAATTCTTTATAAAAAGAAATAAAAAACTGTATTTAATTGTAATAAAGTCGCAATTCGAATAGATCTAACGCTGTGGGTTAGATTGAGAGAGGAGGAGAGCCTGCCTACCGCTTCCGTATGCGTGAGCGAAAGGGTAGCCAGACTGGCACCGTAACGCGTTACGTAACGAAGAGGTTAACCTCCCATAAGAGGTTAACCTTTTACTTATTAACCTATTGGCACGTATACGAAATTATGGGGCAACCCTAATCTATTTTCCGATCGGGACCACGTGGGTATAATAAATAATAGAACTGTCTGAATCTAATGTTAAAAATACCACATTTAAAAATTTTTTTCGTGGATAAACTCATTTTGGTGTCCTATTGACCGAGAGCAAGTCGGGGAGTTTGTGTGAAGCGAAATAATCTACTAAGATCCCTTTGTTCTCCTATCGTCTATGCATTAATGCCAAGGCCGACGGACAACTAGCCTGTCAATTTCATATTCAAGGCCGATATTTAAAAATGTATTTCAACTATTTGTTAGCGTATTAATTTAAGTAACAATTATCACAATTTCATTATTCACAGCACAAGTATTAGATGTATACACTTTTTAGCACTAGTACATTTAAAAAAAAAATCTCACAGATAATATACTCTAATGTAAATTGCCGCAGCGAGACTGCAGCGGCGATATTTTACGTGCGTAAAATTTTATCTACAAGTAAATATCTGCTTTTGATTTTGCTTGCATCAATTATGTTTCAATATCATAAGCAGGTTTAGATTTGGTTACTTCAGGGTCTCCATAGAAGTCACTCGCCAAATGTACTGTTTTAAGCAACTTCCTTTGGATCAGCAGTCGATAATATCTATACTAATATTATGAAAGTAACTCTGCATGTCTGTTACGTTTTCACACCTAAACCGCGAAACCAATTTTGATGAATAGAGATAGATATATTTTGATGAATAGACAGAGAAAAAAAAATATATTACAGAACAACGTTTGCCGGATCAGCTGGTCATAAATAAATTCAGTCATATTTCATTTAACGACCTCCATTCCACAACAGCTTTTCGGAACGCCCGCGGGCGTCACACGTTCGATTCCCGTTCCCATTGCGAGTACCCTACGCATTACATAAATTACATTATTAACGATGGTGGTGTACGCCATTTAAATAAACAAACCTACATCAACTCATTACCACCATATATTGTTTCTTATCAAAAGATTAGTATTGTTTCCTTAGTTTTCAATTATGACCAACTTATCAGACTGAAATGATAAAATTAAAATATGTTTTGCTTCGCTTTATTCACATTGACTTGAAGGTTATTAGATTCATTAGTTTGATTCTAGACTGTGTACGTAGGTCTAGACAACGGCACCGGACGACTTAGGGAAAGTAGTGTATTTCTCCGTGCAGGGGCGGAGTAAGAATACAAACCCCTGCGGCCAGGGTCGGCCTGTCGTAAAAGGCGACCAAACACTCCACCTAGGTGGCTCTAAGCCCGTCTGGGTGGCAATCATCGCTGGTGTATAAGTATGCCGCCATAGTAACCTTGTGCTGTGTTGCGCCATTAGTGACCCAGGTTTCAGTACCTCTTCGAGGCCGGCGGCCCGTTGGCAATGATGCCTCTGGTTTTCCAAACGTCCATAGGTGACGTTAACTGTTTACTATTAAGTGGGCTGTCAGGCAATCTGCTATCCCCCTTCTTCATCGTGTTCTTCATTCCTGAAGTTCGTGGCCGTCTTGATAAGCCTTTACGGAGACTTTGACCAACTGCTTCCACACCACTCTGTCCTCGACCTGTTTCAGAGCTGCAGGCAAAGTGAGCCCCGTGATTGCCTTAATTTGATCCGACCATCTGATTGGCGACCGTCCTCTGGGCCTTTTCCCCTATATTTTGCCCAGCACTATCAGTTTCTCGAGGTTGTCTGAGCCCCTTCGAGCTTCGAGGTTGTGAGAGTCCCTTCGAGCGTATGGCCAAAATATCCGAGTACTCGCTGGTAGCAGGTCGTGGACAATCTGGTTCTGACATTCAGCTGGTCGAGAATGGATGTGTTGGTTCTTTTTGCTTACTTTGTTCTTTTGCTGTCCCACAGCAATTAAAATAATACTATTTTTTGGCAAATGTACAGTAAGTCACCCTTCAGACTGTTGGATGATGTTAAATCAGAGTCCGGAAATATATGTACGATATACGATGTTGGATGTTTTTTTTTTATTGCTGAGGAACATCAGACAGGCTGACAGCATTGTAAGCAGTTACCGCCGCCTATGGATGTTTGCGACACTAGGGACATCGCGAACACGCTGCTGTCCAATAGGGGTACAAGAATCTAGGTCACTAATGCCGGAACACAACACAACGTTATTATGGCGCCATCCAGACGGGCCCTGTAGCTACGTATCTAGGGTAGGTTGTTTTGTCGCCTTTTATGACAAGCCGACCCCAGCCGCAGAGATTAGAAATCTTCCTCCGCCCCTGCACGGGGAAATAATGTATGAGAAAATAGACCAAGTGTTATGGTTGTGAGTTTGGGAGGCCTATATCCAGCAATGGGAGATGGAGATACATCGTCCTCAGTGATGATGTTATTTTTTTTTAATTACTGACGTTATGTCACTGATGTAAGACTACTAAGAATCCTGTTTACCCTTACCAAATGAGCTATAGGCGTTACGATTGTGTTCATACCGATCATCCATTAGCAAAGATAGATTCGAACTCAGGACCTTTTGAAATGGAGTTTACACACTTTAATTAACATTTCTCTATTCAATTAATGTAATATAAAGTAATTTTGCATTTTTTTTTGTTGCATTGCTGTACCAACCACCACTGTGAACACCACTTAATAAAAAGCAGTTACCGTCGCCTATGGATGTTTGCGACGCCAGGGGTACCGGTAACACGCTGCTAACATACCCTAAATTATTTTTTGTACATACCCTGACTCTTCGATTTTCAGCGTCTGCGCTTCTTTCATATAGGGTGTTGGCATTGGCGTATACTGGGGAGTACTTCGGATTCCTGTCATATGCTGTTGAGGGCAGACAGACAACTCTGTCGATACTCTTGTATTGAGTTATTTCTTCTTGTACTTCTGGAAAAGGATGTTATAGGTTAAAATCGAATTCATGACAGTCTACAGGTACTCTGTGCACCAAAAGAATATTTAAAAAGAGGATTTAAAAAATATGAACTTTATAATCTATATAAACGAACTCCAAGGCGCAACTTCAGCACAGTAACATAAAAGAAAATTATTTAAGTAGAATATCAGTTATCCAGTATCCATAACATAAGCGCTTTGTTGGCTCCTTTGGGATTAGAGGGCGCTGTGTCAATTGTCAAATAATAAAAATCTAATATACAATATATTTGATATTTATAAGACTGCCGTTTAAAACCCATATGTCTAAAGAAAAAACAGTATAGTCATATAACGTCATATATCATTATTTTTAAAGTAATAATAATAATGCTAGGACAAGAATGTCATAAAACACGAAAAAAGCTAGACATTAGAGTAGGATATGGATGGATTGTGTAAAAGGTGATATGGCAAAAAAGGTGTAAATGTTCAGATGACGACCCCACATAGTTTGGGATAAGGGCTGGAATAAGAAGACCCCTAATGAAAAACAATATGGTGCCATCAATGGCTTCCATAGAAATGACATGCGAGAGCCCTATTATTTTAGCAACCTTTGAGATAACTCAGAAAGAGAAGATAACCAGAATACTGGCATTATTAACACAATCATTAGATTATATGTAAACAATGAAAACTCAGTTGGCTGAGTGGCTACCGAAGACGTTACAGAGCAATGCCAAAAAGTTGGTTCTTCGAAGCTTCCCCACATGACTCTGGGTGGCGACGGGGATTTGTGGCAATGTCGGCACCCAGACAAGTGGCCGCAGAACGACAGTAACCCTGAACAACCTCACAGGCTTCCCCTAGAGCTGCACTAGTATGGAGTTCGTCTAAGCACAAATGACGCGCCCCACTACCATATTTACGCACACCTGAAAATTTTAAATATGGACGCATTGGATTTGTTGTACAACTATCCATAGTTTGTCAGAACGTGCGAGAGAGCGGACTCTCTTGTCCCATACAAAGCGCCGTTGGATTTATCACGCGACTAGTCAAGCGCGACGATCGCAGACAGATCATAGTGTACCCACACACCTGAAGTGTCACTATTGATATTTGCACTCACACATCTAAATCGGCTAATTAAGTAGTGGGGCGCGTCATTTGCGCTTAGACGAGCTCTACAAAAACCAATTCTGGTACAGTCGCGTTTTTTGGTTCTATACTCACGAAAAACAAATTTGTATGATTCAATTAGTTTGTTTCCATTAGAGTCCTCATAAAAATTACCCACGACATAATAATTACATTATTTAAAGCGACTCATTAAAAAGGGAAAACTACCTTCAATTTTTCTATCAACATTAATCTTCCCGTAAACATGTTCCTGTTGATCGTTATTGATTTTCTTCGGCAACTTATTGTCAATGTCAAAATTTTTGACAATATCATCTATTTTGCGACATCTCATATTAGCATAAGCTTTATCCGTTGAGTTATTATCATTTAGCATATTATCTTTATTCAGTTTTGGATAATTATTTCCAGCGTACGAGTTCTTAGCATCAAACGAATTATCATTTACAGCTTCTTTATGAATTATCTTCTGATATTCCATATTTTTTTCTATCGCATATGCATTTTTGGCTTCACTATCACTTAGCGACACATCTTTGTTATGTATTTTATCATATTCAATATTATCTATAACGTTCATAGCATTTAGCATATTATTAGCATTTATCATTTGATCTTTACCCTTATGATATTCTGCATGTTCAATGTTTTTATTATGGCTTTTATTTTTTATATAAGTTGGCACAGCCTTCTCTCCTAAAACGTCTTTAGCTGGAGTATTCACCGTTAACGAGTTTGCACTAAATACTTTCGGAGATATCTCATTTTCGTTAGTGTAAAATTGACTACGACCAACTTTCTGTTGTTTCGCATAGTATTCGAATTTTGATACCTTCTGCATTATACTTGATACTTTAGGTTTCTCGTTGTCTGAGTTTGAGTCTGGTTCCGGGTAAGGCTTTTTGGGTATTGCCGGCGGTTTTCTTTTGGATATTTCTTTTATTGTTAGGTCTAGTTCTTGATCTAATTGGGTGAGAGAGTTATCTTTGTACATGTTTTGTTGGTAACATTGCGTTTCTATGCTGTTTGTGTAGCCTGAAAGTAAAGGATATAGTATTTGAGCAAATTATAAGAGACTAACAGAATCTATGCAATTAATTCTATTTACATTCTGATCTGCACCGACTCACTCTTTTGTTTTATGTGTTCCCAATAGTTCATATACATACATACACATTATATATATACCCCTCTCAAAACTAAAAGCTTCCGTCAGAGTCTTATCCTCAATTGCCACCAGCTGGCAGATGAGCTTAGGCAGAAAGACCTTGATCTAGTTAGATAGCAAATATATAATATACACAACTTACTACTAGATAACATTTGTTCACTATGAAACTGTATGGGCGCCATAGATACATGGCCAGAGGGCAGCACTGACTTCATCAACTTCGCTTCCGCCGGATGATTAAAACGTAGGTAGTTCGAACGGCCTATAGTTAGCATGCTACCTGCATTCGAAAACAATAGTTAATACACAGGCGGTAAAAAAAACTGTAGCGTTAGTAAATTTAGTTATTAATTAAGTGAGAATTTTTTAAAGATAATATCATGATATTACTTATATTTTTGGAGTTTACTCCTTAAGAATCGATTTTCATATATAAGGCGCCCGGTATGAGAAAAATGTGAGAGTAAAATCTACTAATGAATGACCTCGTTACGTTTTCGGTGCGCGTGCACCGGAACACACTAAACAAAACAAAACGATGTATCTCTCAAGGCAAAAATTACTTTATTTGTTACAACTTAAGGTTCATTTCACATTAAATATTGTTTAACATATGTCTTTTCATTTGTAAGTGAAAAAAGGAATTTATTGCTTTGCTCATTTTATATGAC
Organism: Malacosoma neustria; assembly: GCA_963693495.1. Taxonomy (NCBI): domain Eukaryota; kingdom Metazoa; phylum Arthropoda; class Insecta; order Lepidoptera; family Lasiocampidae; genus Malacosoma; species Malacosoma neustria. Next base: position 2,629,997 of record OY856397.1, read on the forward strand.
GAATGATCGTAAGTATTAGATAATGTTTTAGAGATTTGTGACTTTATTACTAGGTGCCATAGTTGTAATTAGGTTGAAATTAAAAATGTTTTATATATGTATATTATTTTCATTAATTTGTTAATTTACCCTTCCATATGGTATTAATCTTTTTTCAGTTAAATAAACTCTTTTTGCGTATGTTTAGACAATCGTACTTAAGTAGTAAACTCCAGTCGTGCGTCGGAGCTGACACACATAGTTTTTTTGTTGTTTAACGATACATTTTGTAAGATGGCGTCATTGCCGGGTTCTAACCACCTAAGACCAGCGCTGGTTTTTTCTAACCAGTTTATGCTGAGCTAGAACCTTTTAGGACTAGTTTAGTTTTTTTGTAGTCCTACATAAATATTTTTCTTTCTTCGTTAACGAAAATTACGAACAGTATGAATACGCATAGACAATTGTATACCTTTTGTTTATGGTTTGTCTGTGGTGAAACTGAGAAGAGATTTATATTATCGATTTCATAACATCAGTCTTACTGAATTTCAATGATAAACGAAATCTATAATTATCTATATAGTCTTTGGCACTAAAACGAACTTTGTGATGTTCAAACTTAGAATTTGAATATTTCAAAAAAGGACTAACTACTAGTTAAATAGTGACGCCTGCGGAGGTCGTAGGTTCGATTTCCGCTTAGGCAGTTTTTCTTACCTAATGACCATATTAGCGGATACCATAATCGATATATACCGATGGTGAAGGAAAACATAGTGAGAAAACTGTACCCAAGATCACCGGTATATGTGACCCGCCTATCCGTTTTCGACAAGTGTGACGGGTATACTGACCGTTCCCTTTAGGGGGAAACCACAGCCCAGCAGTGAGACGCTATGGGTTGTTATAATTTCTATTTAAGTAGAATATCAGTTATCTAATAATACCCATGACTGCTATGGCATTCTACTTCTTATTTTGGGACTAGAGGACTTTTTATTTTTTTTAATTGTTGTAGGACAACAGACAGGCTGACGGCCCGCTAGAATTTAGCAGTTACCGTTGACTATGGATGTTTGCAATGCCAGTCGCATCGCGAACACGCTGCTGTTCCATAAGGGTACAGGAACTTGGGTCACGTTATTATAGCGACATACTTAAGACCAAAGATGGTCGCCATCCAGAATGGCTTGGGGCCCTACCACGTAAGGTAGGGTGAGTTGTTTTGTCGCCTTTTACGACAGGCCGGCCCCGGCCGCAGAGGTCAGTATTCTTTCTCCTCCCCTGCACGGATAAATATAATAACGTGGGAATTGTCACAGTTTTCATAGACCCTTAAAAACGAATTCAAGGAATCTGTACTTTTTTTTCCTGCTCTTATCCCAGCTATGTGGGGTCGGCGCAACATGTCCTTTCCTTTCATTCTCCTCTACTAGTCGTCATCTGAACATTCACACCTTTTTTTGCCATATCATCTTTTACACAATCCATCCATCTTTTTTTTTGTGTAACTCTCCTTTTGCACATTCGAGGAATCTATACTGGCTTTACAATATCCAAACAAGCAACAAACCTTGAGACAAACGCGTCGGTTTATCCACTGGCACCCCGTCCAATAAAGTACTCCCACTGATGGGGTACAGCGTGACCACACCGTGGGAGTTCTCCACACGACAATGCACGCTCGCGACACCTGTACCCAGCACGTATATGTCACATGTCGGGTCTGAGCCTATCGTCACTCGACCTGAAATGTGAACGATTTATTACGTAAATTTCATTGCCCTTATTGTATAAACAACAAAATTATATTGAGACTCGTAAAAGATAAAAAATTAATTCTGCCAGCTCATTAAAAAATTAAAAACATAATAAAAAACCTGTCAAATTAATGAAAAAATAGACTAAAATAAATTTTAAAAAGAGCAAAGGAAAACCAAAACACACACAGAAAGAGACACACATAAACAGAGCGAAATAGGGGAGAGGAGGCAGAGAGAGAAAGGGGAGAAGAAAGAGAGTTAAACTATTTTTCTGACAGAAAAAATCCGCAAAGAAATTACATTATTCAGTTTCTATTAGTTGGTTCAGCGGTTGAATAATCAATTCAAGAGAAAATTTTTCATAGGAAAATCATTATTCTTTAATTTCGTTTAACGTCTTAACAAGTCATTTAACACCGCACAATTTTTTTAAGGTTTAAGTTATGACATTATTTTCAGTACAGAATTTAAATAAATATGTAAGTTACCTTGCTTAATAGGATGTAACGTGACAGCTGTGCTGAGTCTCCCAGTCCCGAGGCTCACAAGGTGCGGCGTGTTTGTAGCCACTCTGAAAAATAAACATTCCATTAGCTTTTAGGGTGTCATCTGATTATTAAAACTTAGCGACTGACAAAAATTATATAATTAATCATTTAATTCCAGGGCGGTGAGACACACTTCCAAAACACTTGAAGAGGCCCCAAAAACAGGCAGTCGTCAGTCGGGGTCACGAACTTCGGCCCCGGCGCTCTCAACGAACGAAGGAAAACTGTAGACAATAGAGTTCCAAAATACTAAATCCTTACAGAAGAGTAAGAACATATCACTAGCTAAGTGGTCACAACATGCTGACGTCATCGAGAGTAACTATAGCATATAAATAACTAGCTTAACCGTTCTGGCAAAAAATAAATTCCTTCTCCAAGGTCCGATCTATATATGTATCGAAATTCATCAAAATTGATTCAGCGGTTTAGGAGTGAAAACTTAACAGACAGATAGAGTTACTTTCACATTTATAATATTAGTATGGTAGTCTTCTTTTCTTCATCTATGCGTTGTATCCCGGTCGCAACCTAAACTTTGGTTTCAGTGCCCGGGGTCCGCTTTTCGACTTTTTCTACTCCACTTCGCACGGTCTTCAGCATCCCTAGTAGTGAGCCCATTGGCACGCATAATCACTCTTTACAACGTCAAGTCAGCACTTTTTGGGTCTACCCCTCCTGCCGAGGCCCGGCGGAGGCGGAATGGCCAGACATTTGTTTCCCACGTAAGCATCCGGTTGCCGTAAAACGTGGCCGTACCAGCGGAGCCGACACTCCTACAATTTATCCGCAATGTCACGGACATGAAGGCTGCCGCGAATGCGAGAGTTATTAACACGGTCCTTCCGCGTCACTCCACACATCCACCGCAGCATATTCATCTCCGTGACACACAGTTCTTGCTTGTGTCGCTCTAACACCGGCCACGCTTCACAGACGTATAAAAGAACAGGCCTAATGATGGTCTTATAGACCTGTACCTTCAACTTTACCGGCATCTTGGGTCTCAAATGACACCAGTTACCCTCACGAATATTAGTATGGTAGTAAGGATACGAATAAACATTTAAAATATATACCTAGTCAGGTCATAAATTCTGTCACATGTTTAATGTAAAATAATTGTAACAAATTTATTCATTATGTAACCATTCATATACCAAAATGAACTTAACAAAACATAGATTCTTATGACATTAAAGTTTATTCAAAATGACCTCCGTGATTTTGAATACAAGCCTTCAATCTGCGCGGCCAGTCGTCTATCGCAGCACGAACGAGGTCCATGTCAATATCGGCGGCTGCCTTAATCAAGGATGTCTTGAGTGACTCCAAATTGGGATGAGGCTTTGAGCACGTCTTTTCCTCCAAGTGTTGCCATATCTTGTAATCTAACGGATTCAAATCTGAACTGGAGGAGGGCCAGTCTTCGTGCCGGATGAAGTCGATTTCACGCGCCGCCAGCCAGTCTTGTGTGCTCTTCGCTCTATGAGCTGGCGCCGAATCTTGTTGGAATACCCAGTGCCTGTTATTGAACATGGTATGAGAAACAGGTTCCACAAGGTTCGTCAGGACTGTATTTTGATACACAACAGCATTCGTTTTTACACCTTTCTCACAAAAATGTACCTCTGTTAAGCCCCAATAAGAAACTCCCAACCATACCATGAGCGAGGATGGAAAATGACCTCGTTGGACACGCGGAATACGGTTGCTCGCTTCTTCACTACTGTGTGCGTACACCTTATCATTTTGTTTGTTGTAGCTCTCTTCTACGGTAAACATTTTTTCATCCGAAAAAAGAATTTCCCGATATTTTTTTCCCGCGTACCGCTTCAACAAAGCGCGGCATCTCTTCAGTCTCAGGTCCATTAGACGAGCATTCAAACGATGTCCTGTTTTTCTTCGATATGCCCGAAGCCCTAAGTCTTCATTTAACACCCTTTTCACCGTGGTTCTGCTTAACCCCATCTGAAGGGCCAACAGTTTCTGCTTACGTTTGGGATTTCTTTGAATTCGTGCCTTCACAGCTTTTATCACTGCTGGAGTCCTAACAGACCGAGGGCGACCACTTCTTGACCTGTCATCTACACTAGAGTCTTCATTGTATCGTTTGATGGTACGATAAACGAATCTTTTGGTTATATTCAAATTTTTCAGTATGTTAAAAATTTGAATTGGCGCGTAACCACAACGATGCAACGCAATAACTGCAACACGGTCTTCTTTAAGCGTCCACTCCATATTTAAAAATGAGTAAAATTCTAAAAGTATACATTTTTATTTTCATGAACAATTCGAAATTCGAATTCAATAAACTTTATTGTGGCCAGCATTTTAAAAGAAAAGTTTTTACTGTGTGACAATACTCATGACCTGACTAAGTATATACAATCTCTATATCTCCATGCAGGGACGGAGTAAGAACAATGACACCTGCAACCAGGGGTGGCATATCGTAAAAGGCGACAAAACTACCCCCTAGCCACCCCTGGTCCTTAAATAAGCCGTTATAATAACTTTGTGTTGTTGTGTTTCGGCACAAGTGATACAAGTTCCAATTCTGCGCGGACGGCAGCGTGTTAACGGTGCCCCTGACGCATGGCGTCGTAAACATCCGTAGGCGACGGTAATTGCTCACAATTAGATGGACTGTCAGCCTGTCTGCCGTTTACAGCAATAAAAATACAAGTGTTATAGTTTCTAATTTAAACGATAAATAAATAATTTCAATACGCCTGAAAATATTTTAATAGCAAATTGTCAGAAATTACAATGCTTTTTGTTTGTGTTTGTTATATTCGTGTAGATTTGTAAGAAAAAAAAGATGTAGTGACAAAAATTGAGAAAGGTATGCTGAGATGGTTTGGCCATGTCGAGAGAATGAATGAAGAACGATTGACGAAAAAAGTGTATAAGGCGAGTGTGTTGGAGAGGGTAGACCTAGGCGGACGTTTCGAGACCAGATCAGGGACGTTTTGAAAAAAGGCCAGGTCAAGAGTACCCTAAACCAAAGGGCATGTATGAAGGGAATAATGAAAGTGGACGAAGCGAAACAAGTATGTAAGGATCGTAACAAGTGGAAAGAAGTGGTCTCTGCCTACCCCTACGGGAAAGAGGCGTGATTATATGTATGTATGTAGATTAGTAAGATAGGGGAATGTACTACGTGACCTATTTTTGTAAATTTTTACCTCCCTCCATGCTGACCATCCGTAGTACATGTACTATATGTAAGAAGACTCCCTCTCCTTTTATTTTTCACTAACTATTCTAAATACGGGTATCAACAATTTTTTTAATAAAAAAAAAAAATAAGCTGGCTCATATTTGTCTTCGACCGATATAAATAAAACGATAGAGGTCTGCAGTTGTGCGCGCATCACGGCTTAAATATACTAGATAGATTTCAATTAAATTTTCTATGTTTTATTTCTTAGATACTTGGCCCTTATCTAAAAAAATATTGCGATATATTTCATTTAATACAAAGTTATTAAAGTTTTAAAAAACAACGATTTTTATAAGCACTACGTGATGTGTGTTTTCTTGCCATGGAGGAGTGGGGCAAGCAGTGTAGCGCGCATGCGTACGAGAACTCATATTTATTCGATTTACTTTTGTCTGTTATTCGACTAGCTAAGCGGGCAGGAACAGCTATATAGTATTTGAATTTAGCTCATTAAAGCTCGAGATTTTATTTACAGAATATTGACTACGTGATGAAAACCAAAGCCTGGCGGGGGAGGCTCTTCCCTATGACCAATCGTGGTTTTTTGAAGACCTCGCACACCGCATTATCGTCGCGGGCGAGAGCTTTTTGCTTTTGCCGGTGACCCCCCGAGTAAGGCTTTGCGATCCCCCTAAGGATCATGTTGTCACACCTATCGCAGGAACAGTGGGCACTAGGGCATACAATTTCTGTATCAGAGACCTGCTTCGGCAAATACAGTATAGTGAGCTGGTGGGTTGGAACCCAAAGATTTAAACAAGATTGCCTACGTCCAACAGTGGACGATTTCATCTATTCTTTTGTCTGTGTGAAGGGGGCAGAATAAGAATACTAACCCCTGTGGCTGGGGTAGGCCTTATCGTATAAGGCGACAAAACAATCCTAACTAGGTGGTAGGGCTCCAAGCTCGCCTGGATGGCAACTGCCCCTGATCTATAAGTAAGCCATCATAACAACCTCGTGCTGTGTTCCGGCATTGGTGACCCAGGTTTCAGTTTTCCTACGCAAATAGTTTCGTGTCAGCGGTGTCCTAAACATCTATAAACGGCGGTAACTTACTACTCATATTATATAAGCTGTCAATCTGTCTGCTGTTCGTTAGCAATAAAAAAATTAAGTTGCAAAATAACTCGCGGTTCGCTTCCTGTGCGGATAAACAGCCTCTGAGTTGTCATCAATCTTCCTATAAAATAATCCATTTATAAGTTAATCAATGGTAGACTGTGTGCAAAAATTTCTTTGTTTCAAACTATTTCGCCATACAATAAAGTATTGTTAGTAATATAAGATTAAGTTCAAGGCGTTTCCGTTGACTGAATATTTACATAGATTACACTTGAACGAGACCAGGAAATGTTTGTTTGTGTTAACACTTTATATAAACAGTTGTGGTTGGTGTTTTTTATTGGTTTATTTATGGTCTGCGTAGCTGAAGAATAAGACGTGAATACTTCTAATTATAATTTATTTATTATAAATGAAAGGAGATTGTTAGTGAACTAAAGAGCATGGGCATCCTTATAGATAATATATACATACTGTAACAATTGATACAGCACCATCTATCCTAAATTAAGTAGCAAAGCGTTTGTTTAATGGGTACTTGTCAATGGATATGGTATAACTAATATAATTTTGTAGATATCTATGTTAAACTTTATGTTGCAAAGAGAATACAAATGTCCCCAGGCGCTGGATAATAATCGGTCCCGTGAACCCCCTCAGGGGTTCCGATGTACGAAAATTGATGTGTCATGTAAAATGCCAAGTTAGAAGGAGTAATACATTCCCATTTATCATCATTAGACACATCATTAGAATGATAATGAATAATTAACAGTGATTTAAAAAAAAGAAGTTTTTTTTTATAGCTGAGGAATAGCAGACAGGCTGACGATCCACTTAATAGTAAGCCGTTGTATGTATATATGTCTGCGACGCCAAGGGCACCGCTAACATGCTATTCGTATACCTTCATCCTCTTTCTATCATCGAAGCGCTCGCCATCGGATGAACGTCCATCCTCACTATCTGGAGCCTCCACTGTCATGCATGCAAAAGTATACCAGAACGTTTATTTTGCGCACAGTGAGGATGTGGAATGAGCTTCCGGCTGAAGTTTTTCCACCTCACTACAACATTGGGTATTTTAAAAAGGGAGATATAAAATTCATTCAATATATTAAGAGCCCAGGGGTGGTTGAGACGGGCTTCGAGACCTGCCAGCTAGTTATTATTGTTTATAATAATTATGAACTATAATTACCACTGCGTCACAACGTGTGTGTGTGGCTGTTACATGAAGCGGAATGGAACTTCTCCAGCAACACGTTAAATTTTAATATTTTTTAAAATGCTAAGTATGTAAATTCTATTATTTTCAATCACAAGTAGTTTGATGTAAACAGGTCGTTATTATATGAAAATCATAATCGACTTTTACACTCGAATGTACTTAATATAGCGCTTTGACGAATAACAACGATCTCTGAAAAAAAAAGGAAGGCCCGTCAAACTTTGAAATATCCCAGACTGCAGTTTCAACCAATTAGCGACGGTGTAGACTGTCGTATTATAAATAACCACCCCAGAGACATAATGCAGGTGTTGCATCTAGGGACGATTGACTTACGACGAGCATGCGAAGATAAAAAAAAAACAAATATATTTTGACACGAGAGAACATTAATTCGATTCTTATTATGAAATGGATTTTATACGCTCTTCTTCCTTCTCTTATAATACATATTTAACCCGCATTATGTGGGCTCGGCATAACGGGCAAAGGACACCCTCCATTGTCAAAAATCTTCCATATTATCCACCCAATTTTATACCTAACATTTTCCTAGTTACATGTAACATTCTTCCATGCGCATTAAATATCATTGCCAAGCTAGTTTGCAGCTTTTTTGTGTTTACATATTCGTATTGTGTCGGCGAAGAAAAACATCGAGAACAAATCTGCACCTGTACAGATTTGTTCTGTGTTTTATCCGTACAGGGGCGGAGAAAGAATACTAACCTCTGTGGCCGGGGTCGGCCTGTCGTAAAAGACGACAAAACAACCCAACCTAGCTACGTGGTAGGGCCTCAAGCCCGTCTGGATGGCGACCACCTTTGGTATTAAGTATGCCGCCATAATAACCTTGTGTTGTGTTCCGGCATTAGTGACCCAAGTTCCTGTACCCTTATGGGACAGCAGCGTGATTGCGATGCCACTGGCGTTGCAAACACCTATAGGCGACGGTAACTGCTAAATTCTAAGCGGGCTGTCAGCCTGTCTGCTGTCCTACGCAATAAAAAAAAACCTGTGTTATACACACATACCGCATTGGGGGGATAGTGATAATTTCATTCAGACTTCTCCCTGATCTGAGAACTAAGCCTAAGAGTGGCTATTATTACATTACTCACACCAGTTGTGACGTCATTATATGAGACATCTTCTTCCTGCCTTTATTTCGTCAGCATAACATATTCTCTCCTTCCACTCTCCTCTGTTAGTTGTCATCTCAACATTCAAACCCTTTTTCACAACATAACCCTTTCTTTGGTTTACCTCTCCCCCCGGTATACATCCACTTTCATTTCTATAATTTTATTTGTTTTACAACATTCGTCCCTTCGCATTGCATGGCGAAGCCACGCTAGCTTGTTACTTTTTAGTTAACCACCTGCTCTACTATCAATCACACTTCCTCTAATATACTCATTTTCAATTTTATGAATGGAGGTACGAACCTCCAAACATCCATCTCAGCGTTCGCATCTCCACAACATGTAGCATCCTTTCACCCTCCCCTTTGTAACCCAACATTCCGATTCATACATAATACGAAGAAAAGGAAAACAGAATACTGAACAGGCGATGGCAAAGCTTTCAACATCTCTAATCCACACGAACATTCCCATACAAACCGAATGCTAGCAATAAATCAATTACTTTTTCTTCTTTTTATACAACTGTTAAAACTATTTTCGTGCCCCGGGGTTAATTTGACATTTTGTTTCTTTTACTTGTGCTTGATATTTATATATAAACATATAAGGTCGAAATTCCTTTGTTACGAATGTAATTCAGTTAAAAAATTCAGTTTCATGTGTGTACATATGCAATTCGAGGAAGCCACACATGGTCCTGTTTATTACGGGTTTATTGACTTGAGAATGAGAATTTAATGTCATTTATAAATAAGTATAAATAAATATTAGGACAAACCACACAGCACCATTTAGTACCAAATTAAGTAGCATAGCACTAGTCTTATGGGTACTAGATAATTAATACTACTATAAACTACTTATGGATATACTTTTCTTTTGTAAATAAATACATATTGTACATAAACTCCCAGACGCTGGACGGGAACCGAACTCTCCGCAAGAGTACCGAAGTCAAGTCCGGTAGTCGTTACGTCATGGGGGTCGTCATTTAAATCATACCCATATACATATAGGTGTAGTTAGAGCCAAAGTTAGAATGGTATCAGATTCTTTAAATATGAAATGTCAAGGGTTAAATAAACATTTATAATAAAACAGCTAAGCGGCTAAACAGCAAACAAGCATAGAACCACAGACCATAGTGACATCTATGATCTGTGCATGGAACGAAGTATGCTGAATATAAGAAAGTCACAGCGAATCAGAAATATAAACATCAGAAAGAAGACAAAAATAAGCGCTGTGTTAAAAAAATACGAACACTAAAATGGAAATGGACTGGGCATACTATACGGTGAATAGATAAATGGAGCAAGGTGGTAATGAACTGGTACCCTAAAGACAAGAGAAGGAATCGTGGGAGGCAGTTTAGAAGTTGGGAGGACGAGACTAACGGCCAGTTTCTGAAAGGCTGATCAACAGTTAAATTAACTAATCCGCTGTCAAATCTCTTGTTAAGTCACATTTGGGTTTCTAGAAGCATAATCAACGATTTGATTTGATTGTCTGGTCAGTTGACAAGACTGTCAAATTAAGCGCCGTAATCGTTTGTCAAGCGCCATTTTGAGTTTCTGAAACGCTAGTTACGCCTTAATCATAGATTAATCTAATGTCAAAAGCTAGGTCAAGTAATCGGTGCCTGTGGACGAATTAAAGTGTGATCAAATTTGTTTATTTACGTAAAACTAGTTTACCTTCAGATTTTTTCTTCGAAGGTATGTATAGCATTATTACAAGGAAAACAGAATATTTTTGGAATGTATTTGTGATATAAAGTTACATAATAGTTTGTTTTTTAGAAAGCATCATGTCTCTGTCCGATCTAAGCATCAGCATGAGCACTTCTAGTAGTGAGGAAGATCAACCAAGGCGGCGAGTATTTAAAGCAAGAATGAATCCTTTAGAATTAAAGAAAAGAAGAAGAAAAATACAACGGATGATATATTTATATTCACATAATATAGCTCATTGTTTGTCAATGTCTTATGTAAACATTAACAATTATGAAAGCTATATTTTATCATCCATATCAAGGCAAAATTTTGCATAACTAAATACTTACTTCTGCACTAGTTCCATTAGCCTACACCTTTCTTTTTCTGTAAAATTCTTTCCGCGTGAAGTCATTTTAACCAGTAGAACCACTATTATATTGGAGCACAACAGCACAAAGTTTATCAAGTTAATATAAACAATTTGAATTTCGCAGAATTTTACGTCAAAACTGACAGCAGTTTGTTTATTTAAGGTGCTTTATGAGATCGAGTTATCAATGTGACCAACACTAATAAAAATCTCTATGTCAAATCAAATTGATCATTGATTAGTAAATTTTTCTCTGAACAACGTTTCAGAAACCGGAATTGATTTGACAGCGCTGTTAAGTTAACAGAGCTGTCAGTTGATTTACAGTTTGATCAGCCTTTCAGAAACCGGGCGTAAGTCTTTAGCTGGAACCACATGGATCAGACAGGTAAGAGACAGAAGGAAATGGAAGGTTTTGGAGGAGGCCTTTGCCACACAAGGGCAAACTGACATAGTCGTCGATGTCAATAATTTAGTAGCTTAAGAAAAAAAATGTATTTACATGTCAGAATAAAGGCTAAATAAATAAATAAAAAATAAAACAGCTATATTTGAAATTCATTTAACCCACCTAATGCGTCGTAAAAAAGTAAACACATGCATTAAAAATTTACTTTAAAGACGACAAAGGGCACATTTCAAGGTTGAGACCTGAAAACCGCGGGAGCTGAGTAGCTTCTTTACATCTCATATTCAAACTTCAAAAAATGCGTTTTAGCTAGAGATGATAATACCATATAACAGACTGACGGCTCACATAATAGTAAGCAGTTACCGTCGCATATGGATGTATACGCCGCTAGATGCACCGCGTACACGCTTCTGTCCCATAGGGGTACAGGAACTTGGGTCACTAATGCCGGAACACAACACAAGGTTACTATGGCGGCGTACTTATAGAGCAAGGGTGGTTGCCATCCAGACGAGCTAGGGCCCTACCACGTAGCCAGGGCTGTTTTCCTTTACCGTACGTGGCAATTTTCTTATAATATGCAAATCAAACGCAAAAAACTTCCTAAGCGATGCACGCCATCTTGAACTGGGACTTAGCTACCACGTATCTAAACTTAACCTAAGCCAGGTACTTAACCACGCTGCGGAAGAATCTGGATTCCCGCGGCCCCGCGCGCACGTGTGAGGAGACACCGGGGTGGTGGTTTTAGCCGGTAGGAGTCCGGCATGCCCCTCCGCCTTTCCCCAGGCGGAGGTAGTCCATGAGGATTTCCCCAACCCGTAAAAAAAAAAAAAAAAAAAAAAAAAAAAAAAAAAAAAAAAAAAAAAAAAAAAAAAACGGTACTTAACCACAACCAGATAAATGATAACTGAATAAATGTCACGAAAATAACACAACAAAATACAATTACCATATAACTTAACTAGCACTTAAAACCACACTTATCGGTTAACCACAAACAATCTAACTACATAAACGACAAAACCAATAAATGAATCTGCGCAAGAGACTGGTAGTTAGTATTAAGTTACAAGATATCTAGTTACTGTAACATATTGTTTACGATCGCGTTACACGTGGTCTAGATTGGCTATCATCTTACTGACACAATTATTGTTATTGCAATATTTTTTATTGCTGCCTTAATAGTAAGAAGTTACCGTCGCCTAGGATGTTCGGGACACTAGGGGTACCGCTAACACGCTGACCTCTACGTAGGGGACTAAAGCTCGCTTAAACGAATACAACAAAAAGGGTATGTTATGAAGGCGACTTTTATATTATTGTTGTTATTGGCGATCTCCGTGGCGTAGCGGCTAACGCACTGCGGTACGCTTGCGGAGGTCACGGGTTCGATTCCCGTCTCGGGTCTGGATACTTACTTGGGACTAGATGGCGCAGTATGAATTGTGCCAATATATTTATTATTATCATGTCCTAAATCCTCCAGGAGAGACTGACCTAATTCAGGGCTGGAGGCGAGTGCATATTCCTCCGCCCAGGCGTTGGGCAGTGGAGGGACACTGAGGTGTTGCCTTGACAACGGTGTAAGTAGGGGCGATTTGCGCTAAAGTGATTAACTACCCTGTGACGAGCCTCTAAGCGGTGGGGTGTGGATCAAGCATTTCGACCTAAAAAAGTCTTAGATACCAGGTACTCTTTCGGAATAAAACAATTTCAATACTAAATATACACGATATTTAACTGGTCTCACAATACGAAACATAACCTATACTGTCAGAGACCTCAAAAGTTGTCATGTTTTATTCGAACGCTTGGTCTTGGTCTCGAAATGGATAGATAGAAAGATGGGTAATCAAGTAGCAATGGAAATAAAAGTGTAAAACAATAAGGAGTTAATAAACAAATGATTCATGAACTACTACTGTACATAAATGCCAAGTAAACAGAAAAAAAAAACTTAAGATAACACTATATTTTAATATTCACTCATAAATATCACGATTGACAATATCTGACCGAAAACAACCGTTAAAAGTATCCGAAACGGCAACAATAAACAAAACAAAGATGCGCTTAATCATTAAACACGCTTTTGCGTGTATCTTGAATTGATGGACCAATATTGGCTATTATTGGCTATCATCGTCTTTTATTGGCATGCCTGTGACTTATTTTCAAGATCTAACGGGTGTTATATTAGGTTTTTGGGGGTCGGTAACCATATACCGCGTTGGTGTGGTGGCTATTGTGACCTCAAAAAAATCCTCAACACGGTCTAAAGTTGCGTGTCAGGCATAAATCTACTTGTGTAATAATAAAGTTAATACCGATTTTGGACCTTATTAAAATTTATATATAAATTTACTTATATATAATGCATATTTCTATACTATTAACAAAACACCAACTAACTTAATGACGCGGGTCCCTTTTAAATCTGTTTTTGAATATTTTCTTTTAGAACAAGTTAACCATAAAACTAAACTTAGTAACTCCTTCTATAACTTAGATTGTGTCTCTAATTCCGGAATCTCTATTGGCAAAGGCCTCCTCTCCCCTCCTCCACAACTGCCCGTCTCCAAAATGGACCAGCTTCAGCTTATCCTCCCAACGCTTGTTCTCTAACCCAGCCGGTAGTGAGAGACAAAAAAAATAGAGTGCTATGACATTATTTTGTACAACTAATCTCGGTCAGTCAGTTAACCGTTAATATCTTTGCCTATTGTTTACAAAGTGACTATCTATGGAATGAGTCAGTCTTGCGAGGCCGCCCAGATTTGTATGACATTAGTCATATGCTAATTTATAATATTCCACCAAAGGAATACGGATGAAAATCGCTTGTACTATACAGATATCAGAAATAAGAAGTGAATTTGAACAGTTTGTATACATTTAAGATCTGCAGCGAAGTCGCGTGGATATTTTCTCAATAATGCGTTTCAGCTAGGTTGTATCTTAAGCATAGACAAACTTTTCTTTTTCTGGTCCATTAACTACAATAAAATAGATTGCGAAGGCAAATAATATATTCGATTAGTTCGAAAGCCGTTGCACTACGAAGGTAGCTGTAGGACAGCAAACAGGCTGACTGCCCACTTACAATTTAGCAGTTACCGTCGTCTATGGGTGTTTGCAACGACAGTGGCATCTAGAACACGCTGTGAGACAGCAGCGTAAGGGTCACTAATTCCGGAACACAACATAAAGTTATTAATTATGACGGCATAAGCTAGCCATACACGCACAGATGTGCCCGCCAGATCTCTCCGACAGACGTGCCTGGCGGACAGATCCGTGCGTGTATGGTGAGAACGGACACGGATTTGCACGTCGGGTGCCTGCCCGCTGCCCGTGGCCAAATCGAGCGGATCAGGCACGGGGCGGGTAGATCCGAGCTCCCAACTGTGCGTGTGTGCATAGCGACGGATGTATCCGCCAGATTTGATGTCAGTCGCGCACTAACACTCGACGTAATACATGAGTTTGATCACAGAAATGGCGTTTAGTGACATTAAAGAGTTTTGGACAACTTTTATAGAACTTTATAAGTCTTTGCCTTGTTTGTAGAAAATCAAAGATAAGCAATTGTACCTTAATAAAGATTTAAAAGCAAAAGCATACGAAAAATTGGTCGAAAAATGCAACGCAATCAATAAAAAACATATTCATATAAAAATATTATAATAATATTAAAAAAAATTCAATTCTATTATATTAATTGAACAAATCAGCAGGCTCATGGATTCATTCATATGGCTATATCGCGGCCGTTTTTCTAGCCATTGCTTTACCCAAACTCTTTTTCGTTTTCTTTCTTCTAGACAAATAAAATTACCACATATTATTGCTAATTTATGCTTTGAAAATACATGTTTACAGACGACCGTATTTGCTGGAATTACGATCTCAACTGCTGCCCGTATTCGTGTGTGGCGAATCACGGATCTGCCTGTCGGACAGATCCGGCGGGCACATCTGTGCGTGTATGGCTAGCTATACTTAAGACCAAAGGTGGTCGCTATCCAGACGCGCTTGGGCTTGGCTAACACGTAGCTATGGTGGGTTCTTTAGTCTCCTTTTACTACAGGCCGATCCCAGCCGCAGAGGTCAGTGTTCTTTCTCCGCCCTTGCACGGATATATGTTAAAACATCATAAGCTTGGCTTTATCTGAACTGTTTGGGTTGTTTGCGTTTGTAAATCGACGATTGAACCCCAGTGCTTTCCGTGCAGGGACGATGAAAGAATACTGACCCTTTTCGCCGGGGTCGGCCTATCGTCAATGGCAACGAAACATCACTAACGAGGTGGTAGAGCTCCAATCCCGTCTCGATGAGCCACGGTTTTTCAATATGCCGCCATAATAACCTTGTGCTGTGTGACCTGTGTGTCCGGCATAAGTGACCCCAGTTCCCTTAGGTCCGTTCCTCTGGCGTCACAAACACACTCTATAAACGAAGATAACTGCTAACTATTAAGTGGCTTCGACATGCCGACCCCGGTCACAGGGGTTAGTTTTCTTACTCCATCCTTGCACGGAGAAATTTTGATAATAGAAACATAAAAACATTGACGACCTCGGTGGCGTAACGGATAACGCACTTCGGTACGCTTGCGGAGGTCACGGGTTCGATTCCCGTCTCGCGTCTGGGTGTTTATGTATAATATGTATTTGTTTACAAAAAAAAAGTATATAAGTAGTATATCAGTTGTCTAGGGCCCATAACACAAGTGCTACTTAGTTTGGGACTAGATGACGCTGTGTGAATTGTCACAAAATATTTATTATTATTATTATAATAAATGACGTAACATTTTGATATTTTGGTAATTCGTACTAATACACACATGAAAAAAGTCTAAGCAACATGTACTAATTTAAATTTTAGGATGGTGGATGAGCCGCTGTATGGATGAACTTCCTGAATGCACCTGAGCCTTTCAGTATTTCCGGGCCGACGGTACACTCGCACCCTTCTTGATCATGCCTAAACCCGAATCGCGACTCATCGGAAAACATAATTTTATCCCATTGTTCCTGGGTCCATGTTCTGCGTTCTCTACATCATTCATTTTATGAAAGAAACAAAACATAATCGAAATTTTTTTACAACCAGCCAGTATGTCATCAATAACAAAAAAGTTTACATACCTACGCACTTTGAGTGAGTAAAGACTTAGAAATTAATTAATATAAATGGTAAATTTGTAATATCATGCATGTTGCTTAGACTTTTTTGATGTGTATATTATAAACGGCAAAGTTTGTATGTATGTTTGTTACTCTTTTATGCAAAAACTACTGAATGGATTTTAATGAAACTTTACAATAATATAGTTTATATATCAGAACACATAAAGCTATCTATAATATAAAAATGAATCGCAAAATGTGTTGGTAAGCGCATAACTCAACAACGCCTGGACCAATTTGGCCAATTCTTTTTTTAAAATGTTCGTTGAAGTTCAAGGATAGTTTTTACGGCGAGAAAAATTCGAATAATTGCCGGAAAAACCATAAAAACAGCCCTTTTCTTTTTCCCATACAAATGTTTTCTAACTAAAACGTAGTCAATTTGAGCTTTATTGCTATTGTATAAAGTTCATATTAAATTACAAGCACTCACTGTTGTCTAAGCAATGTAGGTGTGTTCCTAACGTCAAAGATCATATCTATCAAAACAGTGTGCGTGTGTGCGTTGGAGCACAGAATACATCGTTGGAGGAGTTTAATGTCGCGTTCCGAAACTCGCGTTTCTTATGAATTACTTTCGGCACGCCAGATAGAATGCATCCAGTGTTCACGTCATTACATCAGTCAAACACAAACCGCGTTACCAAAAGTGTTTTATTTTTTTTAATATCACAATTTTACATACTTAAAACATTGGTACGGCTTAAAGGATTTGGCTTCCAGTCATATCAAATTTAAAAAAAAATAGTGTTGATGTAATATCGAAGTTCATCAGGTGCTTACGTGGGAATCAAATGTCTGGCCATGCCGCCTTCGCCGGGCCCCGGCAGGAGAGGTGGACCCAAAAAGTGCTGGCTGGATGTCGCAAAGGGTGATATGCGTGCCAATGGGCTCACTACCAGGGATGCTGAAGACCGTGCGAAGTGGAGTAGAAAAAATCGGAAAGCGGACCCCAGGCACCGAAACAGAAGTTTAGGTTGCGACCGGGATACAACGCTTAGACGAAGAAGAAGATTGAAGCTCACCGGGTCATCTATTATAAATATGAATGTAACTCTGTCTGTTATGTTTTCATTTTGATGAATTTCAGTAACAGAGATAGATTGTACCTTGGGGAAGAACATAGTTTATTTTTTAATTTATATGGCAGAACAACGTTTGCCGGGTCAGCTAGTAATTTATAAAGATATTGTGTGAATTGTCCAAAATATAACATATAATTTTTTTTTTATTGCTGTAGGACAGCAGACAGGCTGATGGCCCGCTTAGAATTTAGCAGTTACCATCGCCTATGGATGTTTGCAACATCAGTGGCATCGCGAACACGCTGCTGTCTCATAAAGGTACTGGAACTTAGGTCACCAATGCCGGAACACAACACAAGGTTATTATGGCGGCATAATTAAGACCAAAGGTGGTCGCCATCCAGACGGGCTTGAAGCCCTACCACGTAGCTAGGGTGGGTTGTTTAGTCGCCTTTTACGACAGGCCGACCCCGGCCGCAGAGGTTAGTATTCTTTCTCCGCCTCTGCACGGATAAAAAGATATAAGACTAAGTGTCAAGTAAGTAGGAAAAAATTCTACTATCTGCGAGCTATTCCGGTGAGCGCTAAAAACCGTTAAAGTTACACGTATATAATGTATAATGGAAATGTTTCTCTTAAATAGTCCTACAAAAAAGCCCGCAACGGCATATATCTATATTTTATGTGTAAACCATTATCGCTAAAATAGTGAACCATAAATACAATAAAAATTGATAATTTCTTTCTAATGCATATTTGGTAACAAATTAATCCATAAATCAAAATAAATACTTTAATATTATAAATGTAGGTATAACTGTGTCTAACTGTCTGTCTGTTACGTTTTCACGTCTAAACCGATGAACCAATTTTGATGAATTTCGGTATATAGAGTGAACCTTGGAGAAGGACATAGGCTACTTTTATTATTGTATTTTTTTCGTTTATATGGCTGAACAACGTTTGCCGTATCAATTAGTAGAAACATAATAATTGAACTATAGTCGAATTCAAATTCTCTTGATTACGAGTGCAATGGCAATAATTAGACCTTTGACAAATCATCAAGATTCGATTGGAAATTTATTCATAAAAAAACCGAATGACTAAGGCACGATTGCGAAGAAATCCAATAATCTACAAATTAATAATACATAATACCAACAGTCTATGACTGTGATTTGTCAGACATAAATAAACGGGAGACCCCAAAATGATCAGACAATAACTATGTAAGAAAACCCATAGTACGTGATCCGTTCAGGGGGAGGAAGGTATTCAAAATAACCACGCTTGGTCACACTGAGGCTTAGTTTTTCCATCACGTGGTGAATATCCCTTAAATGAAACTCGCGCTTGTTTCCAGCAACAATGATTGTATTCAAATAAATACATTAGCGTTTAGTTTTTACTTGTTGCAGTTATAGATAGAGGTATATACATACCATACCTACCAAGTATACAAATGTAGTTTTGGCATCACGCGGCAAGCGCTTTATTAATAAAGACAAATTTGAGGCAAATTAATATTTGTTGAAATTTCTTTTTACAACAATTTATTAAAAACTGTACTTATGATTTATTACGTGAAAACTAGAGGAGAAGATTATGCTTGTACACTACGGATGGTCACCAAAGGGAGAGGGGGAGTTAAAAATTGGCAAAAATAAGTTAGTAAGTATGGATACCTTACCTTAGTGTTCTGTCAACGGGCTCGATTCCTACGGCAATCATCTACAGATTATTTGTTCTGATTTAGATGTGAATGTCCGTTAATTGATGACGTCAGTAGCGCAACAGTTACTTACTTAGATACTAGATGGTGCTGTGTAGATAGTCACAATATATTATTATTACCTGCCTCCATATTCCAGATTAAACCACATCAATAACATAATGCGATCAACCTTCATCACAACTTTTTTTATTATTATTTAATCAGCGATTCTTAAGAGTGAAGTTATTTTGAGCAATTTAAAAAAAACCTTGAACGCTATGAAATATTTTTACGAAACATTTGTTACACGGTAGCGCCACAGGCCCGTCTGGATGGCAACCACTTTTGGTCTATAAGTATGCCGCTATTAACCCTGTGTTCCGGCATTAGTGCATCTCTATGAAGACAGCATCGTATTCGCGGTGTGCCTAGCGTCGCAGACGTATATAGGCGACGGTAACTGCTTACTATTAAGTGGGCCGTCAGCCTATCAATATAATTAATAAGTACTAATAAAAAAATACAAGTCCATTTTGTGCATATAAAACGCGATATTTGACAAACACTCTCCGAATTGTTTCTGCATATATATTAACGGAGTCCGCTTAAGCAAACAATACAAAAAATACAGTAGTTTCCACTCGGATTAACATTCGCACTTTCTCTGTCCATTCACAAAGAAGCGGCTAGTGAGAATAAAAAATGGTTCGGAAACAATAATGGTTTGGACACATTGCGTGAATTATGCTATTACATAAGATGGCGAGACCGCACCAAATTTAAGTTTTTTTTATTGCTGTAGGACAGCAAACAGGCTGACGGCCCGCTTAGAAAATAGCAGTTACCGTCGCCTATGGGTATTTGCAATGCCAGGGCATCGCGAACACGCTGCTGTCCCATAAGGGTACAGGAACTTGGGTCACTAATGGCGGAACACAATACAAAGTTATTATGGCGGCATACTTAAGGTCAAAGGTGGTCGCCATCCAGACGGGCTTGAGGCCCTACCACGTAGCTAGGGTGGGTTGTTTTGTCGCCTTTTACGACAGGCCGACCCCGGCCACAGAGGTTAGTATTCTTTCTCCGCCCCTGCACGGATAAAACGGACCTAATAGTAGATAGAATCTTAACATTCAATAAGACCCGTAAGATGTTATGTTGAAATAAATAACTTTGATTTGATAATCCGTGCCGCGTTGGAAATCTTAGGGGTAATCTAGGGGGGAGAAGCTGAAACGGGTATGTGGGGTTCTCCCCTATACTACGATCGCTCTAGTTAGCAAAGATAGCCAGAGGTCACGGCGGTATACCCACTCAAGACCCCAGTAGTCACCTGAGCCTTTATAGGGGTCGCAGAATCGACTTTTCATTGCTCTGCCACTATGTTGATGTGATATTTTTCCAATATTTTTTTAAGTGTTAAACAAAAAGTTTATGAGTAGTAAATGTATTATTTAAATCATTAATGGCCCTTGCCGAAAACCAGTTCTGGTTGTTAAAACTGTGATTTGCTGAGCTTGGAACCAATTTGGAGAAGAGCACAAATGCCTAAGCCCTAAAAATATGCCTAACTCAGCAATTCTAGATGTTGTTTAACTCTTGCGCCGATCTTCCCCCACGATCCTTGCATGAACAATAAATTAGTTCAAAATTAATTGTTGCATGTATAGTTCTAAATATATTTTCTTTCTTTCAATGAGTGTGAAGTAGTCGGGGGTCTCCGGGCTGGTGACATACATACAAGTCTCTGCGCGTGCATTCTTAGCTACGCAACACGGACAAGATGGGGTGGGCTAATTCTCCTCGTTACCCGAAACGCGATATTGCAGTAACTTAATTGACAGTTCATAACTCCTTATTGTGCGACATAAACGATGATATACTGTGTGAAGATTTTATAGACATCGTCATCGGACGGGCGCAATACGCGTAACAAGTAAATTGATTTATTGGTTTCAATATGTGTAAATGGCGCACCAAAGTAACCATCATTGTACTTATCCGTGCAGGGGCGGAGTAAGAACATTCGCCTCTGCTGCCGGGGTCGGCCTGTCGTAAAATGCGGCAAAGCAACCCTAGCTATTAAAGAACAAAACATGGCTAAATATTAATACTAATAATGAATAAAAGTGATAGAAATGGACAAGAAGGAAACCATGACAAAGAAAAGAATGATAAAGTAAGAATTAAGTTTGCCACTATCATTAGATTTGAAATTAAACATTTTATTTCAACAACAAAACACACAAATACATTTATAACTATTGTAATTTCAAAATTAGATATAGATACAACGTGTTATTTAAACACCGCATGGATTTTATGAGTAAGAACGGAGTCAAAGAACCCATCCGCTGCGGTTTTGAGTTTAATGATTTTCAAATTCAATTTTATATATAACAATGAATTCTAGTGTTTAAAAACGGTTGAAAATTTGTAAACGCCGCATTCACCTCCTCCTTGAGTCGTGTACCTCATTACTGAGAGTCGTGATTCCCCTTATGAGAAACCAGTTTCTCTTTTATAATGTTCCTCCACCTGTCTC
The DNA here is from genome assembly GCA_963693495.1 of Malacosoma neustria. Classification (NCBI taxonomy): domain Eukaryota; kingdom Metazoa; phylum Arthropoda; class Insecta; order Lepidoptera; family Lasiocampidae; genus Malacosoma; species Malacosoma neustria. The sequence goes on from OY856397.1 coordinate 2,651,954, forward strand.
TGTCCTTGGCGTGGTGGAGTGCATCATACAGTTTGGTGTTCAGCGTTGAGCGGATTTGGTCAGACCATCTCACCGGGCTGCGACCCCTTGGCTTCCTGCCATCCACGCCGCATAAATGACGTTTATTGGCCCACTAAGCCAAGATAGGCCAACGTAGAGCTGCGGTGAAGCCACAAGTCACGTGGAAGTGCGCCCCCGCATCTAGAGCCACGTCACCCCCCCCCCCCCCCCCGTCATTGGGAAAAATACATACATACGATTCACGGTTACACTCAATTCAGCACAATTTTTTAATTATTTTTATTACGGTCTATCTTATCTGTACCCCTATGCGAACAGCAGCGTACTCGTGGTGGCACAAGCGTCGCAAACATCCATAGGCGACGGTAACTGCTTACTATTAAGTGGGCGGCGGCCCAACATGTCTGATGTTCTTTAGCGATACTATACAGGGTGACTTTCACACACCCGTCCAAATTCACACAGAAGAATCTTTAGTAAAAGTTATGAGAAACATGTAGTTTAGTTTAGTATCACATAGTACAAAAATGTTGAGTAATCAGCATCACAGTCATTTTAAGAACTCGCAATTTACATAATACGGCGCTAGAGTGTCAATGACCTCTCCATCTGACCTAGTAAAAGGCCGAGGACGGCGGCATTGCACCGGGCGAGCGAATACGCACTACTCATTTACGCGGGAGAGACAGAGACAGGTAATAACAGGTTAACGTACTAAGGTTGCACCATAGCACTATTCTGTACGATTGAATTAATGATCATATATGAAATATTTTATGGTGAAAATTTGACATACAATTTTTTTTTGCAAAAATGGGTTCCTTAAATGATGTTTAGTGCGTAAAAAAATTTGGACGGTTTTGTCAAAGTCACCTGTATATAAAAATCTTGTGTCACGATGTATGTTTCCAATAAACTCCAAAACTACTGAACCGATTTCAATCAAATTTCACATGTTCCCGTATTTTGGTCTAACTTACTGGATAGGATAGTTATCATCTCAATTATTTGCTTATGTCGTGAATGTAAACGAATAAAATGTATCAATTAATTGTTTCATAGGCAAGTGTTTATTTACTGTTTAGTTTTATGAAGTTCTCATAGATGACGGTGTACGTTGATTCATCGATAAAATTCTTCAATATTGTTTGACATCTAGGTTTCAAATACACCCAATAGATGGCGCTGTTCGATTTTACCGGAAGGGTTTTATTTCCTCAGTTGCGATTAAAGAAATAAAATATGGCGGTACGAAGTTCGCCGGGTAAGCTAGTTAATGTATAAAGTTACAATAACATGGACAACAGCGTGTCCGCGATGCCACTGGCATTGCAAACACCCATAGGCGATGGTAACTGCTAAATTCTAAGTAGGCCGTCAGCGTGTCTGCTGTCCGACAGCAATAAAAAAAATTACAAATTATACATAAACACCCAGACGCGGGACGGGAATCGAATTCGTGACTTCCGCAAGTGTACTGACGTGCGTTAGCCGTTACACCACGGAGGTCGATAAATATAACATTTCCTTATGTCGACGTCCGCCATATAAGTAAAATAAAACGATACGAATGTTAAATACAAACATTTCTAAACTATCATCCAGTTCGTCATGGCTTTTGCTTAAAAACATAGACTAAATAAACAAAGCAGATAGGTCAATTGATGGCGACATAAATTCATGCTTAAGAAATATACCACGTGGCTTATTTTTGACACCCTCCCTTGGTGATCATGCGTAGTATATATCAAGAACCTCAAGTTTTCACGTATTAATTCTTAAACACGGTTTTCAATCATTACTTCCAAAGAGAAAGTAAAAAAAAATTGTTTGATAATTTCCCTTACAACTAGGTTATCTGGAAGAGATCGCTTTAAGCGATAAGAACGCCTTTTGTTTTACTTTCTTATTATTATTGTTGTTCTTATTATTATTGTTTTAAGTTTTTAAATGTCTTCTTCTCCCTGCCCTTATCATAAACTATGTGGGGTTGGCACAACATGCCCTGTCCTTCCACTTTCCTCAATAGCCGTCATCTGAACATTCACACCTATTTAACCGTATCATCTTTTACACAATCCGTCCATCTTTTCTTTGGTCTACCCCTCCTCTTGTATTCATCCACTCTTAATTCTAGTATCCTCCTTGTTACATGACTCTACACTCTTCGCATTGTATGACCATACCAGGCTAACCTATCACTTTTCAGCTTCTCAGTGTAATGTAAGTAATAAAGAGTTATCTATCTATCTATACTCATATTTGTCTGTATTAATACAGACAAATAGCACGCTACAAGCACAAGCACAGACAAATAAACAAGCGAAACGCTACGCGCCATATTTGAGTATAGCTTGAAAAAGCGCAAAAATTCCTTTAGAGAATATTGATTACGTGAAGAAAACCTAAGCTCCATCCCCTCCTCCGTGTGCGAAACAAACCCCCCCCCCCTCCCTGAACGGGTCACGATACGTTCCTTTAACCAAGTTTAATCAGAGCTCATGTTTGAAAATCATTATGTTCATGTTACATGGTTTCCTAACACATAAACTACCAAACATATTGATGAGTCGATCTGACGTTTGCAAATGTTGATAGTACATATTTATGTTATCTATACTTATATACTATTATAAAGAGGAAAGATTTGATTGTTTGTTTGTTTGCATTGAACAGGCTCTGAAACTACTGACCCGATTTAAAAAATTATTTCACTGTTGGGAAGCTACACTATCCCCGGATGACATAGGCTATATTATATTTTCAAAAAAATTAGGGATCCTTACTAAAACTCCAATAATGTAACCTAAGGTGTAAAAAAATTACCTAAACTATTATTTAAATCGCGTGTGCTGCGAAAACTATTGATGATAGAATAAAATAATATACTACACAGATGCAGAACACATCATTATTTACAAAAAGTGTCGCGACAGCATATATCTAACTATGATAGTTATGCCACAATAAGTGTTCTTTTATTTTAAAAATTTAATTGAAATGCCGCCCCTAGAAAAGGCTCTTTATTTGTGTCTTGGTATTAATCCTTATCAAAATAAATTACTTCATATTCAAAACTGCTTCAATACCTTTATATAACTTTTTGAATTATTCAATTCGGATATTCCATTCGAAATATATCAGGAGTTTAAAAATGTAAGTATTAGATATTATGAATATTATTTTCCAGTATATACTTTACCTAGGTAATGTATACAATTCCTAGGTATTGTATAGAGTACTATACTATATTTGGGCCTGTATTTATCAATGTTATGTAAGTAAGTAAGTAGAAGGGTATAAAATGACAGACAAAAATAACACATTACATTTGCTTAAAATCAACTTAATTAAAATTAACAATTAGTAAGCTCTGATTAAAAACAATCTTTAATCAAAGGTAGGTATTTATAGTAAAATCACAATCAAATAACATTGAACTTAAAATTCTTCTGGTTTAACTAACATAATCTAATTTACTCATAAGTAATCAGTTAAAAAACTTAGGCAACCAAACAATTCTGTAAAAATAAGAAGTAGATCTATTGGCTTCTCAGAATATATTAAGTAAAAAAATATTTATTTATTTTTACATGTAGTGCATATGAATTTTGAAGTGCATAAAATCTTACTTTTAAGACATGAACACTTTTTAGTATTACAGAGTTTTTTACGTGTACATTTGACAAATCCCTGACCTGTCCCCGTAGATTGCCGATTTGCAACTGTACGGAGCGTCATTTCTTCATTAGGGACATCTTCGTTCTTAAGTAATTCTTGATGACAAACTGTAAACTGCTGTCTTGAATACAACGTCTTTATAACACCTTGCTTTGTTCCAAGTTCGTCATCCGTTTTTTGTAAGACTACAGCCAATATTTTGCCGCGACCTCTGTCGACTTTAGGAACAGGGATTCTAACAGTAGTACCTATTGGCACAGGAGAAAATTTTCTTTAAAACTGATGCGGTTCCCTACAGCTAAGGTGTTTTTTACACATAAAGGGCAAAAAAACTTTAGAACCATAGCCTTCTGCAATATCTTTCTCCGGAGCAGCACAAATAGCATGGATGGGTTTATTGTATTTTCTACACGAATGAGCACCCGTAGTCTCCTCTGCTATCGTCTTTTACACACATTGCCGGCAGCGCATTCGGTATTGTATAGAATGCCTAGGCAAAGTATAAAATGAAAAATATTTCATACATTACCTTAACGTTTTAGGTATTCTATACATTGCCTAGGTATTGTATAGAATTCCGTATTATACAGATTGCTGGTAACATATATAATTTTTCATTTTGAAATTTTTATTAAATACCCGTGGGAAGCTGGGGCGGGCCGCTAGTGTATTATATTGTTGTTGTATGTACATTCACCCGATTATATACCCCCTGATTTATACGGTACCTGTTTTACACGATTTTGTTTTTACACGGTTTGTAAATTATCAAATCTTGTTTTTTTTTAAATGTATATATGGCATATTCCCATATACACATCGTTAATATCATGTAGTTAGGTTTGTTATGTCGCCTTTAAGACAAGCCGCCAGAGAATAAATATATCACACGTGACACATCTATACATTTTAATCTATGCCGCCTTAACCCAGGAATAACTGACACAGTTCGACGACCTCACTTGCATCAATTCTACTTAATTGTCAGTGCAGTTTGTTTATTTCCCTTTAGCTATAAACTTTGATGTGCGTTCTACATTTCTTTGATCTTTGCGGGTTTTAATTTTTTGTGGCACCAAATTTTTAGGTTATGTGGCCACTTCCACCGTGTGGGGTTACTTTATTGGTTCGGGGGCGTGAATTATATACGGGAGGTGTTCAAGGAGGAGGACGGTCGAGTCGAATCTCATCTAATCTTAATTTAGGGAGAGGGGGGTCTCGGCATATACAACAATAATAAAATTTAATTTCGCAAGAAATAGAGTACAATTGCGAGAAAATAGTATTTAATTAAGTGGGACTCCAAAGTGGGGGCCATCTTCGTGCGTCCGACCTTATACGGGACGTTTTCCCATCGAACGACCTGCGCTGTCTAGCTCATCGGCACGACTTCTGCCACCGTCTGTTGCAGCGACTGCAACGTCAGGGGTGTACTATGCCATAAAGGGAAAGTAGGGCTTTGAAGAGCGCATCCATTTTATAAAAACGAGACACCGTCATATCACATGTCCGTGACGTTGTCCGTGACATGAAGTCGAGTGATTTCTAGTTAATCAACTCTCACAGTCCACCTTTTTTTTGTTAAGAGGTGGAAATGTCTGATGCAAGCCGTTTGGGGGCGGAAAAGTAAGGACTCCCGTGTAATGTGCCAGTACACTGTCTACAGTTGACTAGGGGACGTGCGGCGCTGGCACACCCACTAAAATCACCCCAGTATTCCTCTACTTTTCTTTCCAAGCAAAATCCCCCGACCCGGGATCAAGTAGGTATGTGGTATTCCGGGAAAGATGGCCGACTTCCAACTAAAAATCCTGCTGTTCTTTTATCGTCTACTGCCTGGGTCGGCAGCTAAACTTAGTATGCCCCTTGTGGCGGGGCGAGCCTCTTCTACAGTTGGCGCTAGGGGGTCAGTGATTTATCCCCACGACGCTCTCCTGCATTAATCTAAGACTGAGAGGCGCGGAGCACGTGTGCCTATACTGCTTACCGCTTGGGCAAAGGGATAATATAAAAGCGTGCGCCTAGGCAAATAGTGATTTTTTATTGAAATTAGTTGTGTTTTAAAACTCTATGAAATATGTTTTCTCTAATATGCTAATTAGTTGGAATTCCATTTAAGGATTACACAACTAAATAATTTAAATAAAAATCCTTAATCTAGTATTGGTATTTTACAAGTAAGTTCTGAATGTACTTTAATTGACAATTTGAGTGCTAAACCAGAGTGCGTGAGTGAGATTAAGAATAATTATAATTCATTATTGTTAATATTCAAAGCAAAATTAGTATATTTTTTAAATGAAACTAAATAGGATTTCAGCATCTCAAAATTACTTTAATGGACCCTGTAGTACCGTAACAATGATAGTTTTATGACCAGGCGTGAAACGCCTTGTACTGTAGGCATCGGAAGCTATTATTTCAAAAACCAGTGCCGCTTTTAACGTGTTCACAATGATCGCTTGCGTGTATGTGATTCACACTATTATTAACAACATTACGTTTATTTCATGAATTTAATAAATTTTCCCATAACATTAGAAATCAATTCATAATTAAGATTTTGAGCTCATTTTATGTAATAATGTGTAATATTACGTCAATTAAGGAAATAATTTATCGTGTACTGTACATTATTAAGGCTAAACATGAATAAAGCTAATAATTATATTAAACCCATATATGGATATCGAAGCAGTTTTACCCTTGGAGACTAAACTTGAAGTCAAAGCCATGGATGTTGGGCCACTACGAACACGCTGCTGTACGCATAGCATTACTACCCCCGGGCGTGCGTCGGTCTACACTAAGATGATTTTAGTGGGTGTAACAGCCCCACGAAATCCTACCGCGAGCCCTCAAGTATTTCCACTTCATCAATAATGATTATAAGTCGCTGCCTAAAATTAAATTATTTCATTTTTTTAAATAATAAATAAATTCCATATACATATATTGGGGGGACATTTCACACATTAATTATTATTTTAACGTTGATATATATGTGTATATTATATTTATTATGTGTATTATAAAACATATGGATCGAAAGTCAGCAATAAATGATAATTTAATAAAAAAAGATGGGATCTGTTATGCATTTTTAAGAACCATTCCTTTTTTTTTTTTTGGAAAGCCGAAATGCTTTCCGCATACCCCGCTGGTTGGGAACTGGTGGCGGGATAGTCTGGGACTTCCAGTGCAATGCGCCTACGTCCTACGAGTACGTCCTCCTCTCTACGCTGGGGGACGCACGTCGCTGGTATGCCCAATAAAACCACCCCGGTGTTCTTTCGCATGCCTTGAATGCCGAGGTCGACGAGATGCGACGAACCATTCAGACCGTGGTCCCGACTGGTGTTGGCCCACTTTCACGGGCCTCTTCCAAGCCGGGGTATGCTGAACCCCGGTATCTTCTTTCTCACGACAGGGTTCAGCTGGGCGCGCGAAACACCCGTGCATGCTCCTCTTTCGGCCATGTGTGTGGGCTGGACCCTTTCCCAGGGGTCGTGCCCGCGATCGTTACTACGGTGGCCGAAGGTGTATTGTGCATTGTATTGAGTGCTGTAGCTAGCCTCCAGCGACGAGTGGCCCTTCTTGAGCGAGAGGGGAGCCTGGCGCATTCCCTCTCCCTCTCCACCGCCTCCTTCGCGCACATAACTGTTTCGCAAAAGGAGGTGACGGCATCCCATCCCGCTTGGTTGGAGCTGAGCTTCGAGATCCCACGGCATGGATCCGGTGAAGAGGGAGGCCACCTCGACAGAAAGAAAGAAAGAAAGAAAAATAATTTATTTAGAGCTTAAAACTATAACAAATAAAATATACATTAACAAATCACTAACACAATTGTCTTAGCCCTAAAAAAAACCAAGGACACCGTACGGTATCCTCTGATGGCCCTAACGGCCAGCGTGCGCTGCGGGTTTCACCTTCAGTTTTCTTCTTTTCAGTTTTGCTTCGGAAACCATACTGGTTGGACAACCAGGCCAGGTCCGGCCCCATCCTAGTAAGGAGTCGGACGAGGCGGTCTGCAAACACTCTCTCGAAAAACTTGCCCACCTCGTCTAACAGCACTATGGGTCGGTAGGCGGACGGCGAGGCCGCCGGGCGCCCCGGCTTCTGGATTAGCACCAACTTGCTTGTCTTCCACTCCCTGGGAAAGCGGCCTTGGATCAGACAGTTGTTGAAGAGCCGTGTCTATCACGACTCCAGGGCATCGTGGGCTAGAACCCACGCACGCCCCGGAATACCGTCAAGGCCGGGGGCGGTGTTTTTGACTTTGAGCCGTAATACAGCCGCCTCCAGTTCCACCCGATCCACGCTGGGAACCGGAGCTTCGCCCGCACGTGGGTCTGCCTGAGGCAGAGCCATAACAGGAAGCGGACGCACTGCCACTGAAGGGATCAGCGCGTCAACGACCTCTTTGAGCAGGTGCGGTGGGAGGCTCTCTGTGACCGGGGGCGCCCACGGCCGGAGCTTAGGCTTTTTATCCAGCGCCATCTGTTGGACGGGACCCGAACTAAAGCGGTTCCTGTTACAGTATGGTATACACGAAGTCTATAGTACAAGCGCTTTGCTTCTTACTTTGGGACTAGATGACTGTGAATTATCACAGTTAATAAAAAATAAAATCACGTCATGATCCATATATGGCTTCACAGCCTTGGTGAGGTAAATCAAGTTATTGGATTATAATAAATATGACAGGGTGTCGTGAGCATCGTGAGGATTAAACGCACGGCTGCTGAAATGTTTGATGCACGCTTTCTAAATCTTGTGTCACATGTAACTGGTTTAAAATTGAATTTTTTTTTTTGAGAAACAACAGACAGGCTAACGGCCAAACGCTTAGGAGTACAGGAATTCGGGTCACTAATGCCGGAACACAACACAAAGTTATTATGGCGGCATACTTAAGACCAAAGGTGGTCGCCATCCAGACGGGCTTGGGGCCCTACCACGAAGCTAGAGTAGGATGCTTTGTCGCCTTTTACGACAGACCGACCCCGACCACAGAAGTCAGTATTCTTTCTCCGCCTCTGCACGGATAAAAATGCATATGAATATATTGACGCAAAATGGCGTGTATCAAGATTATTTTTTAAAATACCCGCAGTAAACCTTTTACTACTTACTCGCCTATAGTATTATACAAAATTCAATATACGAGTAATCAAGTGGTATCACTGTAGGAAAACAACCGAGGTCACGGATTCTATGATGGCAAGTTTTTGACGTATAAATCGTGGCATAAAAATTCTCACCTTATTTGCCTGTTATAACATATTCCCATGCAGCGAAGGTGAAGGAAATACAATGAAGAAACCTGCCTACCGAATACGATACCACCGGTATGTATGAATCGAGGGCAAACCCCCTCGGAAAAACGTGGTGGGAAAACAGTTTCTCTTGGGTTGGGCTCGAGCCCAGCAATGGAACAGAGTATTAGCACACACAAATGTTTAGTGTGAGAGTCGAATCTACAGACACGATTGAAAAACACTACTAGTGCCAATTAACTAGTCATGAGTTCGCCGGATCGGGACTGCCCTGACTTCTAACTGATTGACCACAACGGATTCTACTCAGAAACCCTATTATTACTCAAGGGGATTTTTAATGATAAATTCTTCATGATTTGACTAGCTTTTGTTCCTACTTTGTTCGCCTAGAGTACATATAAAGTTACTTAAAACTACAACATATAAAAATTTCATATTGCCTCTAACATATTTTTGAAAAAAAAAAAAAAACTAGGGGTTGATTTAGCCCCGCTACTCACCAGCAAGGTCTGCAGCTCCGAGTTGGAGTATAATAGGAGAGGTATGGGACAAGTTTTCAGCTTGCCTCAAATACCTACCCAAAAATTGGTGCCAGCACTCCTACTACGACCTCCGTGGGGCAACGGCTTTGATACGTAAAAACGCTCACAAATTCTATTATCATACTGAGCCTGGTTGTTAGTGTGTAATATGTATTTAAAAAAAAGATAATTAATATATCAGTTGTCTAGTACTCATAAAACAAGCACTCTGCCGCTTAATTTGGGACTAATCTCTTTAACAAAGTCGAAGGTCTGTTACCTTCCGTTTATCGCTTATGACCGCATAGGGACAATTTATTTGTCCTTATGATGGCATAGGAAAGAAAAAGTTGGCCCTATTTACCTCATGTGACGTATGAAAATTAATGAGGTGCCCATATGGCAAATATGAAGAGAATTATGTGTATTCTACGAAATACCACAAATACCTGGCTTTTTTTTCCTACACCTTTAGAAAGACCTAATACTAATTAATAATTAGAACTGATTCACGAACATTTTCCTAATTGATCACTTATTACTAATTTTATAACCAAATAAATAAGGCTAAATTAATAATTATTAACTGAAATCGGAGGGACCGCCTCTGTGAGTAGGCGCTTGCGTCATATGCAACATTCACTGCGTTTAACCCGTAACTAGTGACAGTTTTTTTATTGCTGTTACCATGAATTTAGCAGTTACCATCGCCTATGGGTGTTTGCAACGCCAGTGGCATCGCGAACACGCTGCTGTCCCATATGGGTACAGGAACTTAGGTCACTAACACAATACAAGGTTATTATGGCGGCATACTTAAGACCAAAGGCGGTCGCCATCCAGACGGGTTTGGGGCCGTACCACGTAGCTAGGGTGGGTTGTTTTATCGCTTTTTACGACAGGCCGACCGCAGCCGCAGAGGTTAGTATTCTTTCTCCGCCTCTGGACGGATAAAAAGAAGTTAACGGTTTTCTCCGTGCAGTGGCCATCATTGGTCTACAAATATGCCGCCATAATAACGTTGTGTTGTGTTACGGCATTAGTGACCTAGGTTTCTGTACCCCTATAGGACAGCAGCGTATTCGCAATGCTCCTAGCGTTACAAACATCCATAGGTGAGGGTAACTATTTACTACTGAGCGGGCCGTCAGCCTGTCAGCTGTTCCTCAGCAATAAAAAAACATGACTAAATGAACACTATAAGAGACGAGACGCATCACACTTTCATATTTTTTTATTAGTTTGATACATACATAGTACGAGTATGTCGATTATTTCGCAGCTTCTTGTCAAAACACGCCTCTCGACTATTGTCAGCAGAAAGTGCTGTCTTATATCGGCCATATAGTGAAGGAGGGAGATAACTACCTAAAAAAACTGATTGTAGTTGGAAACACGGAGGGTAAACGAGCCCGCGGACGGTCTCCAACCAGATGGTGCGATCAACTAAAGGTCAAGGTCCTAACCTCATCTAAATTATGCTCGATCATCAGAGACGGAACGGATAGGCACCGATGGAGGCAGATTATCAAAACAAGGTGCACCACAGCACCGATGACCATGATCCTCAGCAATGAGGGAACGACTGCAGAGAGACATGGTATGTCAGGTGTTACAATCTTTAACTTCGTAAAGCCTTAACTAGCTCCAGGCTCAAGCTTATGCTCTGCCCCCGGCATACAGCTTAAGTGAATTAACGCCGCGGGGGGATAACAGTAAATAGTCGCGAGACTGGTCCTTTTTTTATAGCTAGAGTTCAGCAGATAGGCAAACGGCCCACCCTGGCAGGTGGTCACCGTCGCCTATGTACGTTTGCAGCACCAGAGGCATTACCAACGCGTTGCCGGCCTGGAAGAAATTTTATAACGTCTTTTTTGAAGAACCTCATATCGTACCGCGCCGAGAAAACCTCAGCCGGAAGCTCATTCCAGATCTTGAGAGTACGCAACATGAACGTTCTTGAGAACCGTTTTGTACAAGAAAGAAGAGGCTCCAAGAAATGGGGATGAACACCCAGCCGATGGCGGGCCATGAGGTGGTAGAAAGACGACGAGGGCACCATTCTGAATAGTTCTTCAGAACACTCCTCGTTGTACAGATGGTAGAATACGCAAAGAGACGCAAAGTCTCTCCGAAGTCCAAGCGTGTCTAGACCGTCTGTGAGTATGGGATCGTCAACAACACGAACTGCGCGCCGTTGCATCGAATCTAGGGGATTGAGCTGACAGGCGGGTGCTCCAGCCCATTAATGTGAGCAGTGCTCCAGCCCATTAATGTGAGCAGTACTCCATATGCGGTCTGACCTGTGCTTTGTATAGCACAAGCCGTTGCCTTGGACTGAAATGCTGCTTGGACCGGTTTAGCACGTCCGGTGCCGTCCGGTCCTGCAAGGTAGGGGGCACCCTACCTTTCTATGGCGTAGGTTACTGGGTATACTTTGCCAGCATTGCATTGTGCCCTTTTTAGGGCGCTAGCTGCCTCCCCGCCGAGGTATCCATCCGTTAAAGATTTTCCCAGATAAAAAAATGTGTTTCAATCTATTTATATACATGTATAACATGTCTCGCCTAAATATCAGCACGCTAATATTTTATGTACTTTTTTAATTGGTTCAGCGGTTTAGGCTTAGGAGTGAACACGTAACAGACAGTTAATTACTTTCACATTTATAATATCTTTGCTATAAACTCAACTTGGGTCTTTCAAAAATGTAATACTCAACCATTAAAAAAAATTATAAGTTTAATAATGATACCAATTATTTGAATAAAATATAAAAAAATCATATAAATCACGTCGAATTGAGTTATCAATGCTAAAGGAAAATGCAATCTACCTGCTTTTGCATAATTTATTATGACGTCCATTACGTTTCAAGGGAAATATGGTAGCGTGTGAATCGTGTGATACACGCTGTCATTCGTCCATTCATCATTAATTGGTGCATAGGGAAAGAGAATTGGAAAATACAATTAAAAGGAATGATAATGTATAGTGCTTTCTTCCCCGTATTTACATGGCACTTGAGTTAAATATATTTATTTTTTATATTCAATTAATGAGACAATTACAATAATAGACATTATGTCCATAGTGGGTTAGTAGGTTAACATAATAAAACTATTTTTTATTGCTGTAGGACAGCAAGTAATTTAAGACAGTAGGCAATTTCTAAATACAAAGTATACAAATAAATAAATAAATGACAACTACCCCCGGCTTCCAAATATGCCGCCATTATAACCCTGTGCCGTGCTCCGGCACACGCGGCCCCGGCTCCAGTTCTCCCACGCGGACGGCAGTGTCATCGGCCCCACTGGCGTCGCAAACATGCACAAGCGTCAGCAACCGCCCACTATTAAGTCAATTTCACCGCTATTTGAAAGCAATAATGAAACAGAAGAATCTCCCTGTTCTACAACAATAAAAAAAAACACAAAGTCCAGATGAAACTGTATTTGTCATTGGTGGAGATCGAATTAATGGTCACGACGTATTCGTCAGAATATTTACTAAAAAGCTGTTAGAATAATCGCAGCCAAATATGAGCAATATGAGCAAAATATTGAAAACTGTATTTATGAAATACTACATGAAAACTAGGGGGGGGGATCTTCTCATACACTACAGATGGTCACCAAGTGGAGCGAGGAGGTTAAAATGTCGACAAAGGGTTATGTAGTATGGATACGGATTCCTTACGGCGAAGAATCATAATTGCTTAGAATCGCTTTCAAGCTTGAATATGTTTTTCACGGTTGGGACACTAGCCATTCGAACCAACGCAACGATTCCAGTTGTGGTTCAGGCGTATCCATTGTCCTAGTCATACTTTTTTTATTGCTGAAGAACAGCATCAGGCAAATAGGTGATTAAGGTGATTATGGCTGCACGTTTAGAAACCAGGGGTGGTAGCGATCTAGACGGGTTTGGGTCCCTACCACCTAGCTAGGATTGTTTTGTTTCCTTATACGACAGGCCGCCTTCGGCCACAGGGGTCAGTATTCTTATTCCGCCCCTGGTACAGGAAAGAGCACCAATGTACATCACAAAGGGCTCCTGCAGAAGGGAGATTATGATGATCCCAAAAATGATTGTTCTTCTTGAGGTGCCTCTCCGAATAGCGAAGGTTGGCGGTCAGTTTCGCATACTCATCTCTGTTTTTAGCGAAGCGAAATAGTTCGACTGCACTCGCTATCCCCGTTCACTCTCGAATATTAAGCAACCAAGATGTCTTCCTCCGACCGACACGTCTTTTGCCCGCGATTTTTCCCATCATGATTCATTGTAGCAGTTCGTTACCTATCATGTCTCAATACGTAAGGTAAGCCATTTTTCTGCGTTTGACGGTTTGCAAAAGTTCACGTTTCTGCTTCACTCGTCGGAGAACTTCCTCATTGGTTACTTTTTGAGTTCAACTAACGGCAAGCATCCTTCTGTACGCTCACATCTCCAACATGATGAAGAGATGTTAAATAACAATCCATAACCTCCCATTACTCCGTCCTTCCAGAGGGAACTGACGGTGTACCCGCCATTTTTGTTCAAAGCGATTTAGTATATATTACCTTACAATGTTTTCTTTCACCATTATATATATACACACTACGCCATCTAGCCCCGAAATACTTGTGTTATGGGTACTAGACAACTGATATACTACTTACACACTTTTCGTTTGTAAATAAATATACCTAGTCAGGTCATAAATTCTGTCACATGTTTAATGTAAAATAATTGTAACAAGTTTATTAATTATGTAACCATTCATATACCAAAATGAACTTAACAAAACATAGATTCTTATGACATTAAAGTTTATTCAAAATGACCTCCGTGATTTTGAATACAAGCCTTCAATCTGCGCGGCCAGTTGTCTATCGCAGCACGAACGAGGTCCATGTCAATATCGGCGGCTGCCTTAATCAAGGATGTCTTGAGTGACTCCGAATTGGGATGAGGCTTTTAGCACGCCTTTTCCTCCAAGTGTTGCCATATCTTGTAATCTAACGGATTCAAATCTGGACTGGAGGAGGGCCAGTCTTCGTGCCGGATGAAGTCGATTTCACGCGCCGCCAGCCAGTCTTGTGTGCTCTTCGCTCTATGAGCTGGCGCCGAATCTTGTTGGAATACCCAGTGCCTGTTATTGAGCATGGTATGAGAAACAGGTTCCACAAGGTTCGTCAGGACTGTATTTTAATACACAACAGCATTCGTTTTTACACCTTTCTCACAAAAATGTACCTCTGTTAAGCCCCAATAAGAAACTCCCAACCATACCATGAGCGAGGATGGAAAATGACCTCGTTGGACACGCGGAATACGGTTGCTCGCTTCTTTACTACTGTGTGCGTACACCTTATCATTTTGTTTGTAGTAGCTCTCTTCTACGGTAAACATTTTTTCATCCGAAAAAAGAATTTCCCGATATTTTTTTCCCGCGTACCGCTTCAACAAAGCGCGGCATCTCTTCAGTCTCAGGTCCATTAGACGAGCATTCAAACGATGTGCTGTTTTTCTTCGATATGCCCGAAGCCCTAAGTCTTCATTTAACACCCTTTTCACCGTGGTTCTGCTTAACCCCATCTGAAGGGCCAACAGTTTCTGCTTACGTTTGGGATTTCTTTGAATTCGTGCCTTCACAGCTTTTATCACTGCTGGAGTCCTAACAGACCGAGGGCGACCACTTCTTGACCTGTCATCTACACTAGAGTCTTCATTGTATCGTTTGATGGTACGATAAATTAATCTTTTGGTAATATTCAAATTTTTCAGTATGTTAAAAATTTGAATTGGCGCGTAACCGCAACGATGCAACGCAATAACTGCAACACGGTCTTCTTTAAGCGTCCACTCCATATTTAAAAATGAGTAAAATTCTAAAAGTTATACATTTTTATTTTCATGAACAATTCTAAATTCGAATTCAATAAACTTTTTTGTGGCCAGCATTCTAAAAGAAAAGTTTTTACTGTGTGACAATACTTATGACCTGACTAGGTATATTGTGCATAAACAAATAAACACCCACACGCTGGATGAGAATCGAATCTGTGACCTTCGCATGCGTCTTTATGTGCGGCTAACAGTTGTGTAGATATCGACAAAATAATAATTATGCACAATATGAGATGAAAAACTTTGTTATCTAACTATGCGTGCCGTTGTAATCGAACCCATGAACTCCAGGTGTGATGTGTCCAGCCGACGCGTACGCATACCAAATGGCACCAAAATCTTATTTATTCATATTTATCAAATTATGAAGTCTAATTAATTATTCTACACTCATGCAATAAATATAAACCAACCGAAATATTCAAAAGGTTATATAATAATACTATTTCAAGAATTGGATATTCCAAATATACTGCATTGGATATTCCATAGTCGTAAACTCACAGGTAACATATATATATTGCGACCTACGCCTTTTATTTGTTCATTATACGCGACAAGCTCTACGGAGTTTTATCCTGTTTTATTTAAATATATATTTAATTAATATAAAATAATAAATTAAACCACGGTTACGTTTCGCGAAGCTTTACATTGCTGGGTGAGTGTTATTTTTATTAATATTTTTTTATTTTTGAAGTTCTTTTGGCGGGTTTGGAAAAAATTATGTTGTACATAATAATAATTTTAACGATGCGCACGCAAACCGACAGCCAAAAAGCATCAAAAGCATCATCATGTGATGAAGTTGATGATGATGATACATGTGATTTTAAATTATATATGCGGTGAATGATAGATTGATAATAAGGTCATTGTAAAAATTCGTGATAAAAATCTCAAAAAAAAAAAAACTATTATGTGCATTTATGGATTTGAGGTTAATTGTCTGTATTTATTCTTTTTATTTTATAAATTTATTTCATTCTTTTACAAACATATGGGATGAAATTTTTATATATTTTAGTTATGTTGCACCGAAGATGTACCTATAACTTCTTACTTCATACGTACACACACATACATATATCATACATATATTTTGAATTGTACATGTCCCTCTCTAGCTTTGGCTCGTAGCTGCAAATATTTAGGGGTCACTATTGATAAACATTTAAACTTCCATGATCACGTACATACTCTAACACAAAAAGTAAGGAAATTAGCATTTGTATTCAAGCAACTTCGAAATGTTGCCGACAGGGATTTGATTAAAACTGTTTACCTCGCTTTAGGGCAATCCATTTTGACATATTGCATCTCTTCGTGGGGTGGCGTATCTAAAACTAATTTTATGCAACTTGAAAGAGCTCAAAGGTTAATCCTTAAGATAGCCTTTAGTAAACCACGCTTGTTCCCTACTGAAGCTCTGTACAAGGAAATACAGGTTCTGTAAGAAAACTGTTTATATTAAATGTTTTGTTGAAAAAATACTCACTTATGTCTTACAAAAAAGATCACGATAAAGCAAACACACGTAGGAGTTATATGGTTTGCAAACAGCCATCTACAAACACATGCTTTGCCCAAAGATTTTTTAATTTTCTAAGCTGTAACTTATATAATAAAGTAAATGAATATTTCAATGTACACACTATGAATAGACATGACATTAAAAAAGTGTTAACAGAATGGCTATTATCTCTGAACTATAATGAAACGGAATCTCTTATTAAATACTTTAAAGTTGAATAACTAAGTAGTAAACTTACTAATATTGTATGTTGTTACAATCTGTAATAAGTTAACTCTACCATGTAACGCATTTTGCTTACTTTATTTATTTATTTATAGCACAAATCCTTACACACGAACATAAACGCACGTGCGTGCTCCCACCCCTACAAACACACACACACACACACACACATCCATGTACGCGCGCATCCCCACATTTTCATAATTTCTCCTTATGTCAACGGTAAGAGAGAAGAGGCCAGGAGATCCATAGGACGGGCTTCTGCTCAGTTTGGACTCCTGTCTCCCTCTATTTCACTGAGCTACTGATAGTACTTTTATTACACACTTTCGACCTATTGCACTTTTATATGTATGTACTGTCTTGTAATATTTTGGGAGAAAATAAAGAATTTTTTCATTTTTCATTTTCATATAATCACGCCTCTTTCCCGTAGGGGTAGGCAGATACCACTTCTTACCACTTGCTACGATCTTTACATACTTGTTTCGCTTCGTCCACTTTCATTATTCCCTTCATACATGCCCTTCGGTTTAGGGTACTCTTGACCTGGCCTTTTTTCAAGACGTCCCTGATCTGGTCTCGAAACGTCCACCTAGGACTACCCCTTCCAACACTTCCATTCACACTCGCCTTATACACTTTTTTCGTCAATCGTTCTTCATTCATTCTCTCGACATGGCCAAATCATCTCAGCATACCTTTCTCAATTTTTGTCACTACATCTTCTTTCAACGTTGTGGTCTGAAAGAAGATGTACTCCAACACGCCAACACACACACACGTTTTATTTTCGTATTTTTTTATTAACCCTAGAATTACAAACTTATTTCTCTAACCGGCAAACTACAAACTGGGTATATATTTACCCCAAGAATTTTTAATCGTAGAAACTGTTCTTAGAGCAATAATCAGACTTTTAAATATGTAAACTTTTTTGGTTTTTTCGTGTCAAACATAATGGTGATGAGCAAATTCATTTTACTAAAGACTAATAATTGGTGAAAAGTCAATTCAAATAAATAAGTGCTGAAAAACTATCAAATCTTCATTTAACAAACTATTAACTGGGGTAGGTCTAGTTTTGGGGGTAATTATCAATAAATTAATATCTATTTAAAGTAAATACACGTAGTAATAATACAATTAGTTACAAAGAATACCCTCTGTGGCCAAGATCGGCCTATCGTAAAAAGTAACAAAACAACCCACCCTAGGTACGCGGTAAGGCCTAAAGCCCCTCTGGATGACGACCACCTTTGGTCTTAAGTATGCCGCCATAATAACCTTCTGTTGTGTTCCGGCATTATTGACCCAAGTTCCTGTACCCTTATGGGACAGCAGCGTGTTCGCGATGCCACTGGCGTTGCAAACATCTATAGGCGACGGTAACTGCTAAATTCTAAGCGGGCGGAAAACTGTTTTGCTGCCCTACAGCAATAGAAAAAAAGTTACGGAACTTAACACTAAAAATATTTAATTTGAAAAACTGCACAAAAGACTGACTTGTATAAAATATGGATGAATTGTCTGTAATAAAATGATTATTTAATTTAAAATTTTCGTTAAAACAAGATCTCTTCCAGACAATCTTAAGGTTGTGGAATACATTTAAGAGTATGTTTCTGTTGATGATAAAATAAAAGATGATAGATAAAAATATAATTTAATAAACAAAAACACAATTTTATTTTCTCGTCCCGTAACAAATCACGCAACGAATCTAGTCCCAAAGTAAATCGCTTATGTTATAGATACTAGAAAACTTATAAACATTTCTATTGTAAGTAAATTAATTGTTCCAGTATATTTATTTATTTGCATTACTCTAGAGAATAATGCTTACCGTTACAACTAGAAAAAAAATTTTGCCAGTCACAGGGACTGCCGATAAAAGTGAAAACTTATAACTTAGGATTTTTTGTATTGGAATTTGAATTTTCATAATGTTTAAATAAAAACTAATAACTAAATAACTTAGGAATTGTATCGTCGATTAGTCGCTATAAGATTGGTATCACTCGAGCAAAACTCCGTCTTACGAATCTTGCGATCAGGTCACGTGACCTGACGCGAGTTTAACATTTTTTACCCATCACAAAAAAGTGCACAACGCCGCTAAAGAAGTTTTCACTTCAAAAATCTCTGGACTTTGAGATAATGAGAGATAAATTAAAAAAAAAAACAGAAGTTTTTTTCATATTCATCTTTTTATTATAAAGAAAATATAATTTGATATTCTTCCATACATTTCAATGAAACCCCGTATCTCAAGGCTTTGTTATAAACATACAATATATTCCCCTCCGTGAATATCGTACAAACGACCGTACAAAATATCCTGTAGCCACTGAACTAGTGTTGGCAACGTATAAAAAACTAAATCATATCGCATGCTTAATCATAAACTGACCGTTTACGATTTAGGTCTAAAGTGAGATAATATAACGGGCAGCATTGTATCGACGCCCTCTATCGGCCAAACTAAGATTTATTTCGATATCTCTTTCCCACACTGAGTTACCGCTATTTAGTTATAAGTCAATATATGGGATAAGTAGTAAATGACAAAACGTTTTTTGCGATTTCCCAAAAAACAGGTTTTTTGAGTTAGGTCAGTTTATGATTAAGAATGCGATATACATATTATCGTTTTCGCTCACTTAGCTTGTCGAATAACAGAATTTTTTTTTCGTGAGATCCTATTTTTTTTCTAAAATAAAAGTAGCATTAGTTACTCCTTGTTACATCAGCTATCTGCCAGTGAAAGTTCCGTCAAAATCGGTCCAGCCATTATCAGAGATTAGCCGAAACATACAGACAGACAAAAATTGTAAAAAAAATGTTGTTTTGGTATATGTACCGTGTATACATCCAAATGCACTTAGTAAAAATCGGTTATTTTAATACTACAAACAAACACTCCAATTGTATTTATTTGTATAGATTATTATATTTTTAATATACCTACCTACCCTGACTAAGTCGGGGTGATGGTGGTGGGGAACGAAAAACCCCATAAAAAATAATGTACCTATTTTAAATTAAAATCGTGAATAATTAATAAAAAAATATATTGTAATACAACACTTACATTACATAAATTAAAAAATAATATCAGTATAATAATACTAAGGTAATTAAATATTTATATATGGACACTCAAAAACTTCAGCCCCCTTTTTTGGCTGGGGAAATCTACACGTTTCGGAACGGCGGGGGAAACCGACGCGAGTATGTGGAGTTCACCACCCTGCTACAGTGACCACTAGACTGGCTAGCAGGAGACAGTCAAGGTGGTGGTCGTGGCGGTACACCCACTAAAACCACGGTTGCCATCCTGAGCCTTTGCGGGGGATCGCAGAATTGATCAACCAAATTCTTTTTAGCACGCTTAAACTTGACTTGTATGTAATATTTATGTTGGTTTATATGTATATATCTATGTAACGGAATTTACGGACTCGATTTTTATTCCATATTTACTACGCAACCCCTTTAATAAGAAAAACTGACAACTTGCAGATCGCTTAATTATCGCGTATTTAACTGTTTAGTTCACACTTATAATTATGTATATTGTTCTATTTGACGCTTCATAGATGGCTCTCGTATTAAAGGGAAAATAATGTGAGGCTCAACAGATGGCGCTCTTATTATGAAAATTTACTAAAAACATAGAATACATTTCTTTTCGATTATCGAGATTAGATAACTCGGTTAATGAATGCAATCGATTAAATGCTTTATTATTCGAACATACGATTTGAATTAGCGAGGCATAAGGCTTTGTATAAATTTCCATTTGAAATTAATACGGGATATTCAGTGGAGCGCGAAATTGTAGGAAACAAAGCGACTTGAATCTATGTATAGTTTAGTCAACTCGCATTAGTAAGAATGCTAAATAAATAAAAAAGAAAAAAATTTGTCGACACAGCTCGGATCGTCTTGTATGTGGGTTCGAACCAGGAATATTTTGTATGATCTGCAAAGCTTGGTTTGTGCTCTGGATTTAATTAAATTAGTAAGCAGTTACCGTCGCCTATACGTTGGCGACTCTTGAGGTTTACTGCAAACCTGGGTCAATTTAATTACATTTTAATAAACAGCCCCTTAATTTTATGACCACGGAAAACTGCACGTTAGAAATGCCGCGTCGTATCTCTGAGGGGGAAGCCAACGGGGTTATGTGGGGTTCCCCATCCTGCTAATGAATAGCAAAGGATAGTCAGTGTGGTCGCAATGGCATACCCGTAGTCATAGACTACGTAGAAACTCACATACTTATCGGCTATCCCCCCGAAGTCTCAAAGCGGCACTGATAAGGCAAAATTATCTTGTAACAATAAAGGTCAATCTAAACACGTAATAATCTAATATCGCTTCCAATAATGACGAAACGCAACGCTACGTAAAAACATACTCGTAGTATATTTCATAATTAAGGAAACAAATACATTTTTTTTCTATAACACGATATAGCAATCGGCACGAGCGAAGCTAATTTTGTAATAAATTAGTTGAAGTGTATAAAGAGTCTATAAAACTTGTCCAAAACTCTTTAATGTCACTAAACGCCATTTATGTGATCAAACTCATGTATTACTTCGAGTGTTAGTGCGCGACTGACATCAAATCTGGCGGATACATCACGGATGTATGCACACACGCACAGTTGGGAGCTCGGATCTACCCGCCCCGTGCCTGATCCGCTCGATTTGACCACGGGCAGCGGGCAGGCACCCGACGTGCAAATCCGTGTCCGTTCTCACCATACACGCACGGATCTGTCCGCCAGGCACGTCTGTCGGACAGATCTGGCGGGCACATCTGTGCGTGTATGGCTAGCTAATTCCCAACGGACACGAGAACGACGGGCGGAGGGGTTGTGTGGGAATTCCCGTGAAATGTACTCGTACGTCTCCCTTCGTCTCTGGTCTGGCCGCGGGACGCGAAGAACTAGTCACCGCAGTCCAGACTGCCGCGATCAGGAGCGGCTTAATGTTCCTTGCGTTAATTATTTTGCCACAAGACAACCCGCTCTAGTTGCTGCGGACAGGCAGGCACGGGGGGGGGGGGGGAACTTCGTGCCCCTCTACGTAACATTTGTTTCTGGGCTCCAGTGTAAAATTAGGAAGACATTGTTAAATTTTATGATTCTTCTGTCATTAAAATGTTCATACTTTAAAAAAATTAAAGCACTCAAGAATACTGAGCACAGAGCTAGAGACTAAAATTTCGAATTTAATCGTAAGTTATTATTAGTTAAAAAAAATTAACGAACATGTTTATAGACATATACAAAGTGTTGTTACAGAGTTTTTATATAATTTCCCTCAATTCCTCACGATCTGAAACGGCGCCGATTTCTTATTAACCTATTAATCGGGACATAAACTTTAGTTCAACTCGCTTCAGAATGGAGATTTTTTGATTCATAATTAATAATATAAGCAATGTCATCACACCTCTAGCAATAAAATGAAATGGTCTTTAGCTTATTTATTTTATTTATTTCGACAATATATTTCATATAGGTATACATATAAATCAAACAAATTCAATGCAGAATACATAAATTGAACGAATTTAAATAATTATTTCGTAGTATTCCAAATTTCCATACAGGTTAACAGGTTAAGTTTGCAAAAAAAAAACACTAACCTCAACGCATTCCCGTGCTCGCGCACATCGACCCCGTTGATCGCCTCCTCGTTCCTGGTCTGCAGGCCGGACATCTTGCGCTGATGACGTCACGGCCTCGAAATTACGAGGCGTACTCGTACGGCGTATGGAACCGCAGCGATGACGTCATCGCCGATCGCGTCATCCTGCCGAAATATTTTAATTTAGGTTAGGATCACGTTCAAGTTTTTATATACCTACGGTTGGCAATTATTTTTGAGGTAAACGAAATAACAAATAGTTTTAATTGAAAAAGTATTTATCCATAACTAATATTATGTGAAAGTAATTGTCTGTTTGTTACGTTTTCACGCCTAAACCGCTGAACCAATTTTGATAAGTTTCAGTATACAGATAGATATATTGGACCTTGGAGAAGGACATAAGCTACTTTTTTAATATACATATATGGCAGAACAACATTTACCGGGTCAGCTAGTATAATATATATTTTTTTCAATCATTTCAAGATAATTTTTGTTTCTTTTATTACATTTTTTTTTGTTGTCTGAAATAAGATTTCATTTTGAATTCACGGCAAGAATTTTACGATACGGCTAAGAAGCTACACAAAAGGCCAATACAGTCGTGATGTGCGTCCGATGATCATAGAAGACAAAAATAAATATAGTTATAAAAAAATGTTAAAAACACGCGATTTAATTATAAATCGAGCTAAAAAGTGAAAAATAATTCTTAATATAGAGAATTAAAGAATTCTTAATATATTATATGAATAAAATAATGAACGAAAAATTATTATTATTGTCAAAAAAGCGTGGGACACTGTACCCATATCTTTCGTACCATTTTTGGTCTAATCGTACCGAACGAATATTTTCGAGAACTGACATATCGAGCACCCCACGCTTGGCACGACACTAATGTGGCTATAACTCATAAAATTATTCGAATTAAAAAAAGGAAATATTTTTAAATATCTAAATTTTCGAAATATGAAAAAAAAATCCATTTTCTAATCTAGAATACCCCTTTAATGTTACAACTGAGTCCACAAGAAAATCTCGGTCCTTGTCAGTAGAGGGCCGGATATTGAAATATTGTCCATAATACATGTCCTTAGTACCCTATACGTACCGGGTATGGGCACATTCAGAATTCGTCGCGCGGATGAGCCGGGCCGGTAACACACAAGGCGGTAAAGGAAGGAACGTTGCGAACGGTGATATAATCCATTACACCGCTTGTGTAACAGTACTTTACATTGTGAGGTGTGGCTTTAACTGGATTTAGTTAAACAGTATTATTTACTTGCACACCGACAGACGGAGGGTATTTTTTTTGTGGGAAGGTGGAAGGCGTAGGAACGAGCGGCAGGGTAACTGTTCGTCCCGTTCTCTAGGCTGGGGGACGCATGTCGCTGGTGTATACCAGCTAAAACCACCCCGGTTTTCCTTCGCGCGCTTTGAGAGCCCTTAGGCTCGCATGAGGGCAGCGGCCCCGACTGTAGTCGGTCCACTTTCGTGGACCTCTTCAAAATCTATGTATGATGCGTCCTGGCATCTTCTTTCTTACACAGGGGTGAGCTGAGCGCGCGCGCCCCTTTTTACAGACGGAGGACGCATCTCAACATAAAAAAATACTTATTATCTTCCTCTACATCATATTCGCAAATTAAATAAAAACAAAGATCTTCGTTGTTTTGCTTTGTTGTTTGTAAAAAAAATTACATATATCTTCATATAGTTTGTTTATAAAAATTATCGTTTAAAAAAACTAAAAAAAAAACACGCGTTTATAAAAAATTAAGTTTGATTTTTTATAAAAGTGTGTTTTTTAGTTTTTTTCAACTATAATTTATTTTTAACTTATTAGTTTCATTAACTATAAAATAAAAGCGTGATAATATAATTTATTTATTGTCAATATCCAATCGGTAAATATTTTTAATAATTTAACGCCATCTTCCGGCTATGTTATTATTAAATAAACGCCATCTTCTGGCAATGTTATTAATTATGCTCCAGATGGCGTTTCGGCAGAATTTTGATTTTATTGTTCAAAGTAAGTAAAAATCGTTAATATAAAACATATAAAAAAGAACAAAAATCCACCGTCACGCGATTTTCGTAGGCGGTCACCCATCCAAGTACTGACCGCGCCCAACGCTCCTTCACTTCGGTGATCGGACGAGAACCGAAAATTCATTAACCTGAGGATCCTGGTAAGGATAATGATACAAACTATACAGATTATTGCATTGTCATCGGCCCTCGATATATCTACAAAGTTTAAACGAAATCTGGCCGTTTAAAGTGGGTCAAAATCGCCCCCAAAGGAGTCAGTTACAAACATACATTACAAGTGAAGCTAATATAAAGCGTGTAAAAAGCGCTTTGAACCAGGTTTCGCTAGTGTAGTCAACTTCAAAAATAAATAATAAAACCGGAAGGAAAAACTGAATCGCTAGCTTAGCGTTAGCATAATCCATTGGTTCATTTCCTACGACCTAGTGATGAGGTGGTCTTATACGTCTATTCACAGCTAACGATAATAATAAGGTATATTAAAGACGCGTTCAAATTTAGAATCCTGTATTGAACAGCGCCATTCAGTAACAGGAAATGAAGTACCACTTTCCATAACAATGTTTACATTCAAGTAGAAAATTCATTTCGAATTTAATTTTAGAATATATACGCGTATGGTGTCGCAACGTGGGAAGCTGGCACGAGTGACACAATTAGAGCGAATTTGATCATCCATCCGCCGTGCTCAGCTGAATTACTGGACCAGATCAAAGACCTGTGTCGTTTCCTTGTTTATTTATATCTTTATGGAGATTCCTTAAAACGTTCGAAGCGGCACTGATTTCTATTCTTCCCATTCCTGCGATACAAAGCGCTATATAGGTAATCATAAAACTATTTTGCTGCGGTACAGGGTTTTTAAGACCCCGAAACGTTTAAGAAACTTACATAAATCCTTTTTTTGCATTCACGTAATATATGACTTTTTTGATTTGAGTATTAACAATAACAAATTATTCTCAATGTTTCCCGACCGCCTGGCGTAACAGCTAACGCGCGTCGGTACACTTGCGGAGGTCGCGGGTTCGATTCCCGTCTAGCGTGTCAGGGTATTTATGTATAATATGTATTTATTTACAAAACAAAAGTATACATGTAGTATATCAGTTGTCTAGTACCCATAACACAAGTGCTATGTAACTTAGTTTGGGACTAAATGCCGTTGTTTGAAATGTCCCAATACCTATATTTATTTATTTATAAAATAATTTTATATAAGTCAGTCAGTTGTCTAGTACCCTTAACCGAAGTGCCTTACAGCTCAATTTAGAAATAGATAGAAATATAAAACAAGCTTCGGACGCCACCGGAATTATCATTTGAACGATGTTCTTTGAAAAACTAGATTGGATTTAAAATATAATGATTTATATCTGTTTTTTTTTATATCTGTTGATTTATAAGTGACATAAAAACTCAATAAAACCAATAATCACGGCTATACCCGCATAATCACGCGCAAGGATACTCGCATAACGGGTATGGCTTATCCGGCTTCTAACTTGGTGACGGCACAGTTAATATGTATACCTATTTATTACTGCGTCATAACTTCCGTTAAACGGACTTCGCTTATTTAAGTTCATGGCTGGAAATTTTAATTTCCTATACCGGGGTCATTATTGTTTTTATTGCTATGGAACAGCAGACAGACTGACGGCCCACTTAAAATTACTTAATTACCGTCGTCTATAGATGTTTGCGACGTAAGGGACACCGCTAACACGCTGCCATACGCGTACAACAGGAACCTCAGTCACTTATGCCGAATTTTAATCCGTGCAGGGGCGGAGAAAGAATACTAACCTCTGCGGCCTGGGTAGGCCTGTCGTAAAGGCGACAAAACAACTAACCCCAGCTACGTGGTAGGACCTCAAGCCCGTCTGGATGGCGTTTGGTCTTAATCTTAAGTATGCCGCCATAATAACCTTGTGTTCCGGCATTAGTGACCCAAGTTCCTGTACCCTTATGGGACAGCAGTGTATTCGCGATGCCACTGGCGTTGCAAACACCCAAAGGCGACGGTAACTGCTAAATTCTAAGCGGGCCGTCAGCCTGTCTGCTGTCCTACAGCAATAAAAATAACAACAGAAGCTTATTATGGCGGCATACTTAGAAGCCAAACGGACTTGGAGCCGTTCCACATATCTAGGGTATTTTTGTGTCCTCTTACGACGGGCCGACTCCGGACGCAAGGGTCAGTATCTTTACCCCGCGCCTGTACGGAGAAAATTTTAATTTCCTTTAATATATGACTAAATTATGAATTTGATAAGACATTATTATTTATTTTCTATTTATAATATTATTTTAACAGCCCCACACTTTTTTACAATAAAATTCAGTTTTTTGTTAATTTCACACTATTCTTAATTTAAATTTATTGAAAATTATTTTTTACTTTTTAATTTTATTTTCTATAAAAGCCCTTTTTTTAGTTTTTTAAACTATACATTTTTAAATAAAGAATAAATTTATTCTTTGTTTAAAAATGTACCTTTTATTAGTTGAAACTTAATTGATACACATATTATCATTGATACAACAATGTTACATTTTAATTATTTTGTAAACAATAGTTTGTTTCCCAAATAAAATAAATAAACGTGATTATGTATAGGCCGTTAGCCTATCTACTGTATGTATGTAAATAAGTTTGAATATCCATAGTAGAGATAGTAGAACAAATTTATCGATTAATTTCCATATCTTTACCTCGATGCTCCATCTAAATAACAATAAGGTTCAAGGTTGCTATTATTTTACACTGTATGTGTAAACGGTGTAGTAAAAATATATAGATAAATATACAACCGGTTACTTCTATACAGAACAAAGAATGGGCGTTAAGTTTATATATATGTATATGCTCTGCTGTTGTCCTGCCATATAAATAAAATGCGCGTGCGCAATTCACACACAACATAAATGAAACTTCAGAAAAATAGCCTACGAGATTACCACTTATTTGTATTCCATCTTATTATCTCGCAAGCTAAATCCTATTTATGAATATGTTTGTCTCATTTTGGTGATGCATTTTCGTTTCATCGAATCTTCAAATCACAGCGGCGTTTAAGAAATTTCGCTTCACAAAATACATTTTGGATAAGATTTCCGTCATATTCGTTCTTTGTGAGGGTTTATACATCGAGAGATGAGTAACTTTCAAGTCAACTTTAAAATTTCAAGTCAATCGGGTGTATAGTTTAGATATCTCGTAATAGTGGTATTCGTTTATAGGCTGACGGTCTACTTAATAGTAAACAGTAACCTTCGCCTATAGATGGTTAAGGGTAGGATTTTTTTTTCGTAATTTCCTCAACGTACTTTTTTATACGTTTTGTATAATAAATATACATGTGCAAAGGTATTGCAAGGCAGTATGGCAAACAAATATTTCAGTTATATAATCTTAAGTACGTAATGGCACACGGTCGACGTGTTAGGCAATAAACAATGCAAATAACATAAACACAAGCTTATTTGTTTGACTATCACATTATACCAATGTTCATTAAGTAGTTGTTTTATAGCATTCTTAGTTATTACACACATCGACGCTTGAAAGGCAACCTTTACTAAGCGACATTAAGTGAACTTTCCATGAAAGCGGTTTGAAATTCAAAGGGCACACCTACTGTGACCTCCTAAAAAGGGGTGACTTTTGAGATTGTTTAAAGAAAACTACTGCATTAAAATTTTGAGGATATATTTATACATAATTAAAGACTATACACAAAAATATTCAAAAAATATATAGTTTTAGCGAGATATTCGCTATTTCCCAAGTTACTAAACAAAAAAAGTCCTCCATTGCAGCAGTGATTGCGGCCTTCACTGTCACTGAAAACCAAAGAATAAAAATGATTATTAATCTGTAAGGTATTGCCTATACAATGATCTTCGGTTGTTAAAAAAATGAAATTAAACAAAATGGCAGACTGAAAAAAAATGTCGAATTTTGCTCAAAAATGAGATGATTTTTAGCCCGCTAAAATTACATTTTTCATACAATTGAAAAACTGAAGGATCTAAAGAGAAACATATACAAAATAAGCAGAAAAAACACACGGGGCAGTCTTTGGGGACCGCCGATAGAAGTGAAAACTAAGTAACTTGTGAATTGTATCGTCGAGCTATTAGATTATTATTTTCGGTTTATAACGAAGCGTTTATGATCAAGGATTAAAATAAGTAATGCAATGCAATCATTTAAAAGTTACATTATAAAATAAACCTTAAGTCATTATTAATAAGGTTGGTATTACTGGAGCAAAACTCCGTCTTACGTCTTACGAATTCTTACGATCAGGACACGTGAGCCTGACGCGAGTTAACATTTTTTACTCGTCACAAAAATGCACAACGCCGCTAAAGAAGTTTTCACTTTAAAAAAATCAAAGTGATCGGATGATTTGTCTTTGAATTACAACTGCAGCCATTTAAAAAAATATAGTTAAAAAAACGTGTTTAAAGATAAAATGATTGATTTTATTGTTTTTATTAGATCAAAATCATACTCACAGCTAATCTTCTATTCCATCTTCTTCATATATTGCGCCTGCTGGGCTGTTGAAGTTCTTTTTCGTAAAAATATTAAATGTAGTTGCGATGGCCACAGGGCCCTAACAATAATTGGTTGGCTCCGTAGAAAAGGTAACTTTCTTAATACCTGAGCGGCTACAATTTAGAAGGCTTCAACTCAACTATTTGAAATATTCATTTAAATTTTTAGTATGTACGTTATTTTTATAGACTATCGAAATATAAAAATAATCACACTAGGCGTGCCCCATAAAAAATATTATATCTCACCTAATTGTTGGATTGAAATGATCCAACAACAAAAAACATTTCAATCCAACAATTAGGTGAGTTATAATATTTTTTTCTAAATATTTGAAATTAAAAATATGTTTCCTGAAAAGTTCACTTAATGTCGCTTAGTAAATGTTGCCTTTCAAGCGTCGTATTGTATTAAAAACCACACCGACCTTTCTCTCTGTCTGTATTAGGAAAAACCCACATTTCCCCCTTATCTCATCAGCTCGAAACGTATGAAGTCACGTTTACGCGCCGAGAATGCGAAATTTCGACCCGTAAGCACGACATTGACGTGCCGGCGCGGCGGGTTAATTTTATTGCACACGCGGACCTTAAAAAGAGTTTTTACTTTTGTTTACTTATGGGAACTGTGATGTATTAATATATTATTATATGTAGGTAGGCAGTTTTATAATAAAACACTATGCGCGAGACACGTTGTTTACTTGCTCCCGTGTTAAATACATTATAGGAACATTTAATACTTATAGTTATTATATCATTAATATGTAGTTATATAATAACTAGCTAATCCAGCAAACGGTGTTCTACCATAAAAAAAACGAGCCTATGTCCTTCCCCAAGGTCCTATCTATATATCTATACCGAAATTAATCAAAATTGGTTCAGCGGTCTAGGATTCAAAACGGAACAGGCAGAGTTACATTCACATGTATAATATTAGTATGGATACAAGATTTAATAATAATTTTTTATTAAAATAACTTTTTACGGACTATTCATAACTCTCCACTCCCCCCTTGGAGTTCGAACGACCTGTGGTCGAAGAAGACAAAATAACCCCCTTATCTATATAATTATTTTATCTATACAAATAAATAAAATTGGAGGATCTATTTGTAATATTAAAATAACCGCTTTTTACTAAGTGCATTAGGACGTATACACGGTACATATACCAAAACAACATTTTTTTACAATTTTTGTCTGTCTGTCTATTTGTTCCGGCTAATCTCTGAAATAGCTGCACCGATTTTGACGGGACTTTCACTGGCAGATAGCTGATGTATCAAGGAGTAACTTAGGCTATTTTTATTTTAGATAAAAAAATTAGTTTTTGTTAAAAATGATAAGTTTCGGAAATTTTATATACCAATTTAAGTTGACCTCAGATTTATATCATCGATCATATGAAATAGGGTTAAGCTTAGACTGGAAATTGTAGGTTGAATTTCCAATTTAAATTGATCTCAAATATCCAAAAAATGCTGCCTAAAGTCACTATTCCACGCGGACGGAGTCGCGGGCACAGCTAGTTATATATATAGTTATAAGTCCGTCTGAATAGCAGCCACTTCTAATTTCTAAATATTCCGCCATAATAACCTTGTGTTCTGTACCGGCATAATAGACCCAGGTTCCAGATCTCATACGTAGACGGCAGCGTGTTAGAGATAGATGTATTTGGCATCGTAAAGGTCTATAGGCGACGGTAACTGTTCACTATTAAGTCCTCAGCCTGTCTACTGTTCCAAGGCAAAAAAAGAAAATACCACAATTGGTAACATTTGGAAATTACGTGAGTTTGTACCATAATCATCGAGATCTACAATTCCGTTACGACGTATTAGGTACATTACGCGGATCTCTGGCTATTTAGTGAGGTCACTATTGTAACCGCTTACCATAAGGTAGGCAGTCAAAGTTTTTGCATAGCTACAAAAATATAAAAAAAAAACTTCTTCCTGCCCTTATGCCACATTATATGGAGTCGGCACCACATCTTGCTCTCCTTCCGCTCTCCTCTTTTAGTCATGATCTCAATATTCACACACTTTTTCACCATCATCTTTCACGTAATTCATCCGTATTTTCCTTAGCCTACCTCTCGTCCTGTATTCCCACTCCCATTTCCATCATTTCCATTGTTATATGGCATTCTTCCCTTCTAAAACATACAAGTTACATAACATGTTACCTACATATCTAAATCGTCTTAATTGCAAAGATAATGAATACAGTGTGAACACATCACACCGATGCTGAGTAAATTGACCTCAATTGGGCCGCTTTAAATTGGATTGCTCTGCGATACGAAATGGGCGCGAAGTACTATGGTCGACCCTAGGACCGAGTTTTCATTGACCTCTTCTAAGCACAGTGTAATTCCCGGCGCATTCAAATTTTTTTCTATGTCATTCACTACAGTTTGTTCATCACTTTTTAGATCAGGTTCATCATCGTCTCCGTCCGCATCCCTTCTCATTACAGGCCCACAGCACGCAAGTGTCCTTCCTCAATTCATAAGATATCAAGTATCTATAACACAAGCTTCCTGGTTACTTTAATATTTCTCTCGTCGTGAGTTACAAGTGAAACTGTCTCTTTTTTTCTTCTTCTTCTGTCTTGCTATTTACACGGCTACACCAACCACATCATATTAAATATCCAAGTCTATATAAAAAATATCATATGGCATCTTATCACAAAGCCAAGATCTTAAAAACTTGGCATATTTGAGCCTTCTTGGATTGAACGAACTCACTCTACGAGAATCAAAGCATTAAGAAACTAAAAAGGATAAAAAATTCTTAACTTAAGAATAAAATTACTGAATCACTGTGCTAAAAAGCGTGGGGTAATCTAAATAAAAAAAAAAAAATTATTTCTGAAATTTCACACTGAAATATCTTCAGGGTACCGAAAAAGGACACTTCGTTTTACCAGAGCTCTTAATTTTTTTATAGTTTTCTAAATCACAAACTAATCAACTATTTTTATGAACGATATACATTTTTGTAGAAAATTCAACGCTCTTCAAAAAATGTCTCTTGTCGTTTTTCGATTATTTGCGATTAAAGTTATTTGAACTCAAAGTTAAATTTATATCATAATTAGATTTTTTACTTAAATCTTAGGCAAATTTACTAAAGTTATCCTCAAATAACAAAGAAAAATGTCACACAGTACGCAATTACGTTCATTATTCTTATAATGAACAATATAGACACCCGAAAATGCATTTGTTAATTGTCTACCATAGTTATATGATAGTTGTTACACAACATTGACCCACTAAAACCCACGATTCGTATGAGGTCATATCGACCTAAAAGCCTCGCCATGATTTCACTATTATTGCTTTAATCATGTGTGAGAATATATTTTGAGATATTCGATCCATATACTGGCAAAGCTCTTTCACATGTTAGTCTACGGCTTTTTACTACATACATTACTTGTATCCTGGTAACACGCTTTTAACACGTTCGTTGAGAGGCGTTTTTGGTTTCAGCCAGTGAATAGTATAAAAAAAAAACATGCGGGGCAGAGTCTTTGGGGACTGCCGATAGAAGAAAAAACTAAGTAACTTGTGAATTGTATCGTCGAGCTATTAGATTATTATTTTTGGTTTATAAAGAAGTGTTTATGATCAAGGATTAAAGTTTAAATTGGTCACTAACACTTCTTTACAAACCAAAAATTGTTCACCCAAAGTGTTCAACGTGCTTAAAGAAGTTTTCACTTCAAAAACTCAACTGTATTTCATTGTAATAAAGTCGCAATTCGAATAGATATGTATAAGTAATACAATGCACAATTGTATAATTAATAAGGTTGGTTAATACCAACCTTATTAATTATACAATTGTGTTACTGGAGCAAAACTCCCTCCGTCTTACGAATTTTCGATCAGGTCACATATCCTGATGCGAGTTTAACATTTCTTACCAATCACAAAAAAGTGCACAGCGCCGCTAAAGAAGTTTTCACTTCAAAAATTACAATGTGTATGAGACTTCCCTGGCCTTACAAATTAATGTTTACAAAGAACTGTTTACTAAGAACAAAATGCGAACGTGGTAGGTAGCATAGTGTGAAAGATTAACGGACACATCCACCTAAAGGTAGCGAACCCATAGCCAAGGCTGTACCTAACTGAAAACTTAAGCAGCCAATGTCTACCTAAGTTATTGCTGAGCAACAGCAGATAGGCTAGGGGCCCACTAATAGTAAGCAGTTATCGTCGCCTATTGATGTTTATGACGCCAGGGGCACCGAAAACCCGCTGTTGTCCACATATACTCGTTGGTACATGAACCTGGGTCACTGTAGTCAGAACACAACGCATGGTTATTATGACGACATACTTAAATACCAGGGGTCAGGGGTGGTTGCCATCGAGACGAGCTTGGGGCCGTACTATGTAACTAGGGTTGTTTTGTCGCCTTTTACGACAAGTCTCAGTATAACCTCGTACACCCAAAACCACACTGATTGTTTTCAATTCAATCACTAAACGACTCTAATAGAAATAGATTCACATAAATCAGTTGTAAATTGTCTCTAATTCAACCCTGACACGCTTTCAAATGACGTCATCAATTGCTCTCCAAAAGATCTTAAATATTACTAACGGGTGTTCGTAATTGATAAATACACTTGATTTATTCCATTTTTATTAATGTGCCTATTTGGTCAAGAACAGAACGAGGCCAAAAAGCCTGTTAGTCATGTAATAATACTCCAGCCATCTTTGGTTGGAGGTGGAAATGTCAAACCCCACCACTGTGAACACGTGCGTCTCCCTCTCCAGTTGATAAGGAGACGCAATTTTCTAGTGCACCCATTTAAAACCACCCCAGTGTTCCTACGCCCTCCAAAGCCCTGGGGGATATACTGTCGAATGCGCTTCTTATATGGGGTAGGTATTTTTTTTTATTACTGTAGGACAGCAGACAGGCTGACGGCCCGCTTAGAATTTAGCAGTTACCGTTGCCTATGGGTGAATGCAACGCCAGTGGCATCGCGAACACGCTGCTGTCCCATAAGGGTACAGGAACTTGGGGTCACTAATGCCGGAACACGACCAAGATTAAAGGTGGTCGTCATCCAGACGGGCTTCAGGCCTTACCACGTAGCTAGGGTGGGTTGTTTTGTCGGCCTTTTACGACATGCCGACACCGGCCGCAGAGGTTAGTATTCTTTTTCCACCACTGCACGGATAAAAAGTAGTTCGGCATAGGACCATGTTTCAATCGACCCAGGCATTATGCGATAGGACAGCTAAAATAAATTACAATGCTTCACAGCATACTTTGAACCCACTATCAAGAGAACACACTAAACAGAAAGTATATAAAAGATGTGTTAAAAAAAGATATGTACATTAGTCCTGGATAAAAACATATAACTTCCTAGCTTAATCTCATATCAGTCGTCATATGTCCATTTCATCCTCTTCTCTGTTTCAATTATTCAGCCTTCATTCGACATTTACACATATTCCCCCATATTATGCAATCCGTGCCATCATTTCTATCTATTTCTGTAACAATCCATTCTAATTCCTAGCATTTTTGTCACACGCTATTCTTCTGTTCGCAATATAGACAATATAAACTATATATAATATAATTGTACTAGTACCTACTTTTATGTCAATAATACAGGCCTATAGTCATTATTGCCTTATTTAAAACCCTGTAGACAGCTGTCTTTTTAGCTTTGCTGTAATAAAAAAAAATGAATGCAACTATAGTTCAACTCGAAGACCCTCAGACGCCGAATGCAATACCTGTCTCTCCTTATACAGGTTTCTTGCAAACGCAAAAAAGGTAAACATAATTCAACATGTTTAATCGTGTCACTGAATAAGATTGCAAAGTATAATTTTTCAATATCAAATAGCAAAAGTTTGCAAGCCATTTAGATTTTTCCATAGATGGCAAATCAAATATTTTATAACATTTATGGGGCACTTTCTGGCGACAGTCTCACTCATGGCCTTTTCGATTTTGATCAATTAAATATAATTCACACGGCGCCATCTTGACCTAAAGTTACAGCACTCGATAAGCTTAACACTATAAAAATATGAGCAGATGCGAGACGGGAATGAAACAAGAGCACGAAGTGCATTAGTCGCGCAGAGGCGGAGAAAGAATACTAAACTCTACGGCCGGGGTCAGCCTGGCGTAAAAGGCGACAAAACAACCCATCCTAGCTGCGTGGTAGGGTCTCAAGCCCGTCGGGATGGCGACCACCTTTGGTCTTAAGTATGCCGCCATAATAACCGTGTTCCGGCATTAGTGACTCAAGTTCCTGCCACTGGCGTACAAACACCCAGAGGCGACGGTAACTGCTAAACTCTAAGTGGGCCGTCAGCCTGTCCACTGTCCTACAGCATTAAAAAAAGGCTATTACGCTACGGAGGTTGTCAAAATTATCTATCCAGATTTTGCATTTCTTGTATAACATTGTATTGTTTTTTTATTGCTGACGAACAGCAGACAGTCTGACAACCCATTTACCGTCGCCTATGGATGTTTGCGACGCCAGGGGCACTGCGAACACGCTGCTGTCCGTATAGGGGTACTGGTACCTGAGTCACTAATGCCGGAACACAACACATGTTTATTAAGGCAACATACTTATAGAACAAGGGTGGTTGCCATCCAGACGGGCTCAGGGACCTGTCACGACGCTGGGGTTGTTTTGTCGCCTTGTACGACAGGCCGACCCCGGTTGCAGGGGTTAGTGTTTTTATTCCGCCGTAATTTGTATCAGACACGGATATTTATCCGGATGGCGGTAGTTATTGAAAATCCGTGTTATCCACTGTGCTAATTATCTTGATTATAAAGTTTATGGACATAGCATTAAAACGATCTGCCACATATAATAGTAATAACATCGTACACACTAAAGTAATTAAAACATTTATATAGTCCGCTAGATTTTGGCAGGCCCGGGGCCTGTCGTAAAAGGCGACAAAAACACCCTACCAAAATGGTAAGGCACCAAGCACGTCTGACAACCACCCCTGGTCACTAAATAGTTATACCGCCGTAACAATTTTATGTTGTGTTCCGGTATTCCAGTTTCCCTTTAATTTGAATTTCATCTACCAGAACCGTTTTTTTTATTTTGTATTAATGTGCCTATCTTCTCATTCGTGGTCTTCATTATTGAAGGTTGTGCCCGTCTTGAAACGCTTTAACGGAATCGATGACGAGCCGCTTTCACACCACTTTGTCTTCGGCTTTCTTCAAGGCAGTGGAGAGAAATTAAATGTGCATGAAATGTATTGCATATTTAAGTGGGATATATGATTAATATCTTCCTTCATGGACGGCAGTGTGTTCGTGGTGCTCCTAGCGTCGTAACCATTCATAGGTGATCTTCTTTCTTGTACGAAACGGTTCTCTAGAACGTTCATGCTGCGTACTCTCAGGATCTGGAATGAGCTTCCGGCTGAGGTTTTCTCAGCGCGGTACGATATGGAGTTCTTCAAAAAAGGCGTTATAAAATTTCTTCGAGGCCGCGTTGGTAATGGCTCTGGTGCTGCCAACGTCCATAGGCGACGGTGACCACCTGCCAGGGTGGGCCATCTGCCTGTCTGCTGAACTCTAGCTATAAAAAAATAACTGCTTACAACTAAGTGGACTGTCAGCCTGTCTGCTGTTAACTACTTAACCGTCATCACCATGAAACTTTATACACAATTTTTAAAGTCAACAAACACTTCTCGAAACTGTAACGGGTTATCAATGTAAATTTGACAACGGATCTGTGTGGATAAGATTTCTAATATCTGATAAGAGATGTTTGCTTGATTTAAACAAATATACTTCACCTAGATTGCTAGGTATATTTATCACGTATCGTCTATCTTCTTATTTTTTTCTTAAGGAAATGGATATATGAATTTGCTTTACAAACATACTATCTGATCCGGCAAACGTTGTTCTTTCATACAAATTAAAAAATATACCCTATGTCCTTGTTCAAAGGTCCAATCTATCTGTATACGGAAATTCATCAATTCATCAAAATTTGTTCAGCGTGAAAACATAACAGACAGACAGAGTTATTTTGACATAGGTACACAGACGTTACCATTGGGTTGCCGACCACTGGCGTATATAGACTTAATATATATATATATATATATATATATATATATATATATATATATATATATATATATATATATATATATATATATATATATATATATATATATATATATATATATATATATATATATATATATATATATATATATATATATATATATATTTGCCGAGTAAAATTTTACTCCCTAACAATTACCAGTCGTGTCCAATGATGCCATTTATTCCCGGAATAACATTTGGAATGTTAAAACAAACATCTATATGATAAATAAACCGTGTTTATATCGGTTCACAGAATTCGAATGGGTCAGTTTAGATGTTGCTACAATGGTAACAAGGCTTTGTGGACACACTTAGAGGGGAAATAAATTCGCTTTAAGCTGCATCCCCATTTGTGCATGTGATTAGGTACCTACCTGTGCGACCATCTTTTATATTTCCAAAAATGTTAGTTACCGTCGCGTATGGGTGTTTGCAATGCCAGGGGCATCGCTACCACGTTGCTATCCGTATAGTGGTACTGGGACGCGGTCATTTATGCCGGAACACAACGCAAGGTAATTATGGCGGCATACTTATAGACCCAGTGTGGTTGCTATCCAGACGAGCTTGGACATACCAGTTAGTATCTTACTCTGCCCCGGCCCTGCACGGATGGCTATACTTGACGCGGCGTAAGTGATCATTTCAATCATCTTGATATGATCAACATATTTTCCTTCACATGTACATTGTACGAGATAAGTGACCGCGACTCAACTTGTACAGGTTTATTGCTCATAAAAATATATTTCATTTATAATAAGCTCATATCCATACTAATAATGACGACCTCTGTGACGTAAAGGCGTAACGGACTTCAGCAGTATTATATCATATTTACTATATGTATAATATCATTATATATATATATATATATATATATATATATATATATATATATATATATATATATATATATATATATATATATATATATAAATGATATGACGACCTCGGTGGCGTAACGGATAACGCACTTCAGTACGCTTGCGGAGGTCACGGGTTCGATTCCCGTCTCGCGTCTGGGTGTTTATGTATAATATGTATTTATTTACAAAAAAAAAAAAAAAAAGTATATAAGTAGTATATCAGTTGTCTAGGGCTCATAATACAAGTGCTACTTAGTTTGGGACTAGATGACGCTGTGTGAATTGTCACAAAATATTATTATTATTATTATATTATTATTTACTATCCAAGCGTTAAGACTATGGAATGCGCTGCCACTAAATATAAGAAATTCTCAGTCTCTTTTGTCCTTTAATAGGCTGGTGAAACAACACTATTTATCAATGCAAAATTAGTATATATAATACTAATATATAGGATGGATTTATTTATGTATTTATACATACCTTAATATAAGTTTGCAGTTATGTGCACTCAATACCGGCCGATTCATTTTAAAAAGGCTGTTGTCCACGTAGTTGTCTGGAAGATATCGCTCACAGCGATAAGACTATTTTTAATACCTATAGGTATTACAATAGTAAAAAAGTATATACCTATAGGTATATACTTTTTTACTATTGTAAATGATTTTTGAGTGCAATAAAGTATATTTTTACACTTGTCGAGGTCACGGGTTCGATTTCCATCTCACGTCTAGATGTTTACTCATAATATATATTTATTTACAAAATATTTTTTTTACATTTTTTTTAAATTTATATAAATAGTATATCAGTTATCTAGTACCCATAACACAAGTTCTATGCTACTTAATTTGGGAATAGATGGCGTTGTGTGAATTATCACAAAAAAAAATTATAAACTAATATTATAAATGTGAGAATCCATTAGTCTGTTGTTACCTTTACACGCCTAAACCTCATCAATTCTGATGAATTACTTTATGATGAAATACTTTTTTTAAATTTATATGACAGAACAATATTTGCCGGGTCAGCTAGTACTAAATAATAGCAACTGAATAGACCTTAAATGATATCTATAAAAAGTTTTATTATTACAATACAAAAAAAAATGTCTGACAAGGCTACAAAGCCTAAAACAGTAAGATTGCATTAACAAAGAAACGGTGAAACCATTATGTAATTTAAAACTACCTATTTAAGAAATAATCGTATACTAAGATTGCAAGATCGTTTTTTAAATATACTAAATTACGTTATTATTATATGACGCGATATGTCTTTATGTATTATGAATTTATGACATATATAATAACATACTAACTAATATTATAAATGCGAAATTGAGTATCTTTGTTACGCTTTCAATTTTGATGAATTTCGGCATAGTCATAAATGGGACCCTGGAGAAGGACATAGGCTACTTTTTTTTTAATTCATATGGTAGAACGACGTTTTCCGAGTCAACTAGTAATATATATTTACAAAAAAAAAATATATACGTAGTATATTCGTTGTCTAGTACCCATAACACAAGAGCTATGCTACTTAATTTCGGACGAAATGGCGTTGTGTGAATTGTCCCAATATATTTATTCATTTATATTGAAGGTTACTTACCACGGAACCCCAAAAGACTTATTACGAAAAGCGATCCGAGCGTTCAAGCCGCGTTTGTACATCGCTTGGGAAAAACGTCAACTGGACCAAATCGATTGTGATCGGCCAATGACAATGCAGTATAATCGTGCGAGGCGAATCGAGACCGGGAAAAATTTTAAAGCCTACATTTTAAAACACTATGCGAAATATATATCAGCAGTAACTGTCGTATATGGATGGATGACTAGTTGACCCGGCAAGCGTATTTTCATATAAATTTAAAAAAGTACGTCCACATTGCGAAACCCGATTGGGTGGTATAGTTTTAGAAATCTCGTGATGTGTGGTTTTTCTCTTATAGATATATACAAATACATTTTAGAGAGGATTTTCGTAAAATCCGTTCTGAGTGAGCATAATGAGCAAACATGCCAAATTTCAAGTCAATTTAGTAAATAGTTTTAGATATTTCGTGATGAGTGGTATTTCGCTTAGATATATTGTATCCTCCGTAAGCGTGCCCATATTCGTTAGTCATTACGCCACGGAGGTCGTCAGATATAATCTACACAAATAAATAAAATTGGTGTGTCTGTTTGTAATATTAAAATAACCGCTTTTTACTGAGTGCGGATGTAAACACAGTAC
Source organism: Malacosoma neustria (assembly GCA_963693495.1). Taxonomy (NCBI): domain Eukaryota; kingdom Metazoa; phylum Arthropoda; class Insecta; order Lepidoptera; family Lasiocampidae; genus Malacosoma; species Malacosoma neustria. The sequence goes on from OY856397.1 coordinate 2,692,732, forward strand.
ATATACCAAAACAACCTTTTATACAATTTTTGTCTGTCTGTCTGTTTGCTCCGGCTAATCTCTGAAATGGCTTGACCAATTTTGACGGGACTTTCACTGGCAGATAACTGATGTAACAAGGAGTAACTTAGACTACTTTTATTTTAGAAAAAAAAGTTTTGTTAAAAATGATCAGTTTTGGAAATTTTTAGAATCCAATTTAAGTTGACCTCAGATTTATATAATCAATAATATGAAATAGGGTTAAGCTTAGGCTGGACATTGTAGGTTCGAACGCACGTATTCCGGAGGAGCATGACCCAACAGTTGCATTCGATAACACTGTTTGCATATTTCATTTATTTGTATTTTAGGGTTTATAGGATTTGTAATCCAAAATATACCAAAGATACATATATCCAAAAAATGCTGCCCAAAGTCACTATTCCACGCGAGCACAGCTAGTAAGGATAATAAAGATAAATGCATAGGGGAAACTTTTTTGTAATACAAAATCTTGTTACAATAACCTGCATTTTTACAAATAAATACTTACGATAACCAATGTAGGTGTGTTAACACTATAATCAACGTTAGTGTTAAGGTATACTTCTTCCGTTAGTGTTTTATCTTTTAATACGAAGCCCGCAGCGTCGCTAACTTTTGTTACAATGAGAAATTTCCGCGCGTCCTATGTTCTGGCATTCTATTTTGCGTCCAAACAACAAGAAAATAGACGTGATTTTACAAAGAAAACAATTAAAATAAAATCTTGAAAGTAAAAACACAACTGATGCTGACTGGGAATTCGAAGAAGCAGTTTTTGAAGTGATAACTTCTTATGGGAGGGTAAACCGCTTCGTTACGTAACCCCTCACGGTGCCAGTCTGTCTGGCTTCCCTTTCTCTCACGCATAAGGCAGCGGTAGGCAGGCTCTTCCTCTCTCACTCTAATCCACAGCGAATAGAATAGATCTAGCTATTCGAATCGCGACTGTATTACAATGAAATACAGTTGAGTTTTAATTTTCTTTATAAATAATCTATATTAGGGAATAATTTAATATAATTTTCAAACAGTTAAAAGTAAACTTTAATTAAATTAATTTTGGTTTTATTAATAAATTACCTTTCCTTACATTATTATATTCATATAAGTATATAAAATTTAAGTAATAACCTAAGCTAGAAAATCAAGTAAAACAATTTCAATATTAAATAGTTCAACTTAGATTAGTTTAAGTTATCACTTCTATCGGGCGTCCCGAGACGCACACGTATTTTTTTTTTATTTAAGTCGTAGAAATGAGACACACATATATGCATGAGATAAATACAAAATTTCAAACTACATAACATACGGACCCCAAACAACAAATGTTCCGCTTGACAAAAACTGGCAATGTTTCATAAAAGTATTGTTTTAGATCCGCAAAAAATCTTTATTCTATCGGATTCAGGCAAACTGGCAAGCATTTAAAGCTCACGGTCAATTAGCAGATCGTGATACACGCAATAGTTGACAAACGGAATTGAAAAATAAAAAATAAACAAGCGTTACATAATTCATTGCCAATGTGTTCTTACGTGTTTACACGTGAACAAAATAGGAACTTCGTTGAAGTTAGTGCCTTCATTTCGAGATTTTGGAGCGAGGTAGTACGCTGATTGTTGAAGATCGTTCGTTCGATTGTTCGAATCGTTGAAGAAGTGAAGAGACGGATGGCTACGGCAAGAACAACAATGGATAGGTTGAAGAAAGTTTGAAAAAATAGAAATCTCACCAAAACTACAAGATCCCGCTGCTTCGGACACTGGTTTTCCATATTTTTCTGTATGCTGCTGAGACGTGGACACTGCGAGAGGTGGAGAAAAAGAAAATAGACCCCCTCTAGAGATGTGGTGCTGGAGAAGAATGCCTCTATACTCCAAGAACTCGGTATAAATCGGACCAGCGAAGCGGACGGGAACGGCTAGTTAACTATAAAAGCGTGTTTTTTTTTTTTAATTTTATTTTAACAATAACTTATTTTTAACTTTTTAGTTTGATTAACTAAAAAAAGATAATTTATTTGTTGTAAATGTTTTTATTAATTTAATGCCATCTAGCGGCCGTTTTATTATGGCGTTTCGGTAGAAGGAAAAGAAAGCGTTAATCCTGATAGTCCTAACTATGGGACAAAATTATTAAATTTCTGTCTCATCATCAGGTTTTGACAAGTGGGCAAAATTTTGATTTTTTTAGATCGTTCAAAGTGTGTAAAAATCGAGTTCGAAAATTCCGTAACATGGATACAGGTCAAGTTGATATATAGCGTGTAAAATAAATAGCCATATTTTTGTAGAACATACAAAGTAATTATGCGTGCATCACGTTAAAACTACTGGATAGATTTCAATTATATTTTCTAAGTTTTATTCCTTAGACACTTGGCCCTTAACTAAGAAAAAAATATTGCGATATCTTCATTTAATAATAAAGTTATAAAAGTTTTTAGAAACAACGATTTTGTCTTCTTACCGCGGAGTGGAGTAAGCGGTGTAGCGCGCATGCGTACGCAGTCGCGAGAATCAGCTTGTAATACTCTATTATTTCAAATACTCAATCTCACTACAGCACAATACATCGGAAGATAAATTGACGGCTCCAATGTAAATCCAATTCGCCCACGACGCGAAACGTCTGGCCGATTCTATCACCATGTGCCTTCTTACATTTATCTATTAAACCATAAAATACTAGAGTACAGAAAGTAAAAGATCTTACTGTACACATACGAGCAAATCTCAAATAGACATTTTTTTTAGTTCCAATTCTCGTCTTCATAACGCCACCTAGCGTTATTGGACTTCTACAGCGCGAGATACTAATTATTAAAGCCATCTATTGAAAAAATAATTAATTTCTTGATTACACCTAAGATATCAATGATGTTTTGGTACATTTCATTCTCCGTGCAGGAGCGGAGAAAGAATACTGATCCCTGCGGCGGGGGTCGGCCTGTCGTAAAACAACCCTAGCTACGTGGTTGGGCCACAAGCTCATCTGAATGTCAACTACCCCTTGTGTTTAAATATACCACCATAACCTTGTGTTCCGGCATAAGCGACTAGGTTCCAGTACCACTAGGCAGATAGCAGCGTATTGGCAATGCTCATGGCGTTGCAAACACCCATAAGCGATGTTACATTGTAAGTGGGCCGTCTGCCTGTCTGCTGTCCTACAGCAATAATAAAACTAATTTTACTTCAAACTAATTTCCATCAACCTTATTTAAAAAATTTGTTTATTACAGCTGTAAATTTTTGTAGGGTACTAGACATTTAATTCTAAACAGTCACCATGACGTCATCCCTAGTCAGTCACTGACCGCTACAACACAATAACAGACAATCTAATTTGCACCATATTAACTTTCTAACGCCCACAGATCCTTTTTATACATGAAATGGTATACAATAGGTCACAGCTTAGCTTTTTAATTAAGGAAATTAATGTTAACTTGCTTTAGATTTTTTTTAAACATTATTTAACTGTTAGGGGAGGTCTTCAACACTTGGTTACAAGAAGGGGATGGGTTAATACCCACCCAAAATCTAATGATTTTCATCACATAGACAATATTCTCAAAAGGAAATCTCTATTCAAATATAGCTCGCAGCATTTAGTGCTGTAATATTATAGACAAATATGAGCCAAATTAATTTAATTTTAACTTTCTGTTTGATTTAAAAAATTTTGAAAACCATATTTATGAATTATTATGTGAAAACTAGAGGCTCTCTTCAAATACTACCAAGGGGTGGGAGAGGGGTGAAAAAATTCAATAATAGGTCATTTTGTATGGCTACATTTCCTAAATATACCTAGTCAGGTCATAAGTATTGTCACACAGTAAAAACTTTTCTTTTAGAATGCTGGCCACAAAAAAGTTTATTGAATTCGAATTTCGAATTGTTCATGAAAATAAAAATGTATAACTTTTAGAATTTTACTCATTTTTAAATATGGAGTGGACGCTTAAAGAAGACCGTGTTGCAGTTATTGCGTTGCATCGTTGCGGTTACGCGCCAATTCAAATTTTTAACATACTGAAAAATTTGAATATTACCAAAAGATTCGTTTATCGTATCATCAAACGATACAATGAAGACTCTAGTGTAGATGACAGGTCAAGAAGTGGTTGCCCTCGGTCTGTTAGGACTCCAGCAGTGATAAAAGCTGTGAAGGCACGAATTCAAAGAAATCCCAAACGTAAGCAGAAACTGTTGGCCCTTCAGATGGGGTTAAGCAGAACCACGGTGAAAAGGGTGTTAAATGAAGACTTAGGGCTTCGGGCATATCGAAGAAAAACAGGACATCGTTTGAATGCTCGTCTAATGGACCTGAGACTGAAGAGATGCCGCGCTTTGTTGAAGCGGTACGCGGGAAAAAAATATCGGGAAATTCTTTTTTCGGATGAAAAAATGTTTACCGTAGAAGAGAGCTACAACAAACAAAATGATAAGGTGTACGCACACAGTAGTGAAGAAGCGAGCAACCGTATTCCGCGTGTCCAACGAGGTCATTTTCCATCCTCGCTCATGGTATGGTTGGGAGTTTCTTATTGGGGCTTAACAGAGGTACATTTTTGTGAGAAAGGTGTAAAAACGAATGCTGTTGTGTATCAAAATACAGTCCTGACGAACCTTGTGGAACCTGTTTCTCATACCATGTTCAATAACAGGCACTGGGTATTCCAACAAGATTCGGCGCCAGCTCATAGAGCGAAGAGCACACAAGACTGGCTGGCGGCGCGTGAAATCGACTTCATCCGGCACGAAGACTGGCCCTCCTCCAGTCCAGATTTGAATCCGTTAGATTACAAGATATGGCAACACTTGGAGGAAAAGGCGTGCTCAAAGCCTCATCCCAATTTGGAGTCACTCAAGACATCCTTGATTAAGGCAGCCGCCGATATTGACATGGACCTCGTTCGTGCTGCGATAGACAACTGGCCGCGCAGATTGAAGGCTTGTATTCAAAATCACGGAGGTCATTTTGAATAAACTTTAATGTCATAAGAATCTATGTTTTGTTAAGTTCATTTTGGTATATGAATGGTTACATGATTAATAAACTTGTTACAATTATTTTACATTAAACATGTGACAGAATTTATGACCTGACTAGGTATAATACATAATGTATATTTAAAGAGGTAATTTTGGATACCAAATGTAGAAAATTTATTATGAAAACTTATTTAAAAACATGCACTGTATGAGGTTTAGATATATTCCCGCCCGCTTCGCTGGTCGAATACCAGAAAAAAAAATTTTCAGTAAGTCACATTTTTTTCCAAAACTATTTTTTTTTATAAAATAAAGTAGCCTAAGTTACTCCTAGTTACATCAGCTATCTGCCAGTGAGTCCCGTCAAAATCGGTCCAGCCATTTCAGAGATTAGGCGAAACAAACAGACAGAGAGACAAATATTATAAAAAGAAGTTGTTTTGGTATGTGTACCATGTATATGTCAGAATACACTTAGTAAAAAGCGGTTATTTTAATATTACAAAGAGACCGTCCAATTTTATTTATTTGAACATGCACACATTTAAATTTCTTAGGAAGCCAACTCTACTGAGTAGTGCGTGACTCATAGATGCTCTTGCAACAGTCATCTGAGATATTTTATAATTAAATTTATTTCCTTGCATCAATGCTATCTACCTATATAAACAAATGTTTAGAACTGTGTATAAAATGCAGAATTATGTAGGGAGCTTTGTAGGGATGTAGGGAACTATCCATAAATAAAAAAAATATAATCCTAACTAATATTATAAATGCGAAAATGAGATTGTTTGTTTGTTATGCTTTCACACCTAAGCTGCTGAACAAATTTTGATGAATTTCAGTATAGTCATAGATTGAACCTTGGAGAAAAACATTGGAAGGACTTCTTTTTTTAAATTCATATGACAGAACAGTGTTTGCCGGGTCGACTAGTAATATATAAATAAAGCTAATAAAGGACTAGCTCACTCTGCAAATGTTGATCTATTGACAGTTAATAATGACTCTAATAACACCATATTTGTACCCTTATGAGACAGCAACATGTTCACGATGCCAATGATGGGACGGTAACCGTTAAATTCTAAGTGGGCCTTAAGCCTGTCTGCTGTCTTTCAGCAATACAAAAAAATTGTTTAGAAAATATACTAAATGTTACCATTGTAGTAATGATAAAAAGTTTCAAGTGAATCTTCAAGTAGTAAATAAAATAATAATAAAATAACCTAAATTACAGGAGTCAGTATTACAGTTTCAAGACATATAAAGTTATATTAAAACTTACATAATATCCCTAACTTCCGGGTGCCTCTTGGCAAAGGCCTCCTCCAACTGTCTCCATTGAACTCTGTCTAACGCAACTCATGCCCACAATGACCCAAAAGTTAAACGGATCACATCTTTCCATCTCATGTTTATTTTCTACAAAATGCTTTGTATGACTTCCCCTTAATGTGACATGTTTGTCACTTCACTTCCATGTCATTATGTATTAAGATTTTAATAATGTAACAGAATGAAGTAAAATTTAATATAAAAAATATCTCAACTCATGATGGATTAGTAATACAAAAGTTTTACATTATGCTAGAGATACACAACACTAATTGTTTATGATTTTTCTATCTATATAAAAAATTGTAAAGTTCAATATTGTTTAATTGTTATGAAGGACCGCATTAGGAAGTCTCAAGAACTCTCGCCTTCATGTCCGTAACATTGTGGATAAATTGCAGGAGTGTCACCTTTGCTGGTATGACCATGTTTTACGGCAACCGGCTACTTATGTGGGGAACAAATGTCTCACCATGCTGCCACCGCTGGGTCCCCGCAGGAGCGGTAGGCCCAAAAAGTGCTGGCTTGACGTCATAGGGGTCGATATGCATGTCAATGCACTGCCGAGAGATGCCGATGATCGTGCGAAGTGGAGAAGAAAAAGTCAGAAAGCAGACCCCGGGCGGCCAAGCGCGAGTTTGGACTACAACCGGGATTCATCGCTAAGATGATGATGATGTATAATAATAATTACAAAAAAAACACTATTACATATTTCCAAATTAAGAATTTTATGCTTGTGTTATTTTTAATGTAATATGGAATCATATATGCAGGTGCAAATACCTTATAAAATAAAAATATTGGAGAAACTATCTCTGAATTTAACTTGGCAGGAATCAGTTAGGTTGAGCTGGTTAAAGTTGATAATTTACTTACTACTTGAATTTAACTACAAATTTATTTTACTGTACTATAAATATATTTCTTATATGATAAGTTTACACATGCAGTAATAGCGAAATTCCTTCCTTATCAAATTCTATGTACATGAGACAAGGGTATGAATCATCTAATTATAAATAAATTATCATGAAAGTAAGTCTTTTTGGGATTAGCCAAGGCATAAATCGTGAAAAATACATTTATGAACTTACATCGAGGTCACGACAGCAACAAAAACTTTTACAATGTTACAATGTAATAAACATAACATCTGATCAATTAAACAAGTTTTAATTTAAAAGTAATCGTCAAAGTTATCACTTACCTTTGAAAACTTTTAAATTCCGCTAATTACCATGTGTTGATAGTAGTAAGTGTACACAATATTTATATTTAAGTAATACTTTAAAACTATTTTGTTAATATGATTCGACTTTTAAACATGAACACATAATAAGATTATCACATTATTCATCACAAATTCACAACATGATGTCCTTTAATACAATTTTATTTATATAAAGTAAATTCGAAGTTATTATTAATAAAAAACATAGGTAAACAAAACAAAACACGCCATTTCCGATTCTCCGAACTGACTGAAGAAAGAAAAAGTGAAAAATATACGAAATATAAAAATGACATTGACGTTTAAACGCGTAAGAACAAATGCACTTTTGCTTTTGTTTAAATTTGTTAAGATAGTAGGCAAAGAACTCGATTCATAAAGCCTTCCAGCGTAAGCCCAAAGTATTGGTTTTTTTCACACAAATCTTGATAGATCTGAAAACATAGAATTAGTGTTTTTGTATTTAGCCAGTTTAATATTATAGTTAAAAGTATGACCTTTAAACTATTATATAAATTTACAAAGTTTAGATATTTTTACTTAATCTTATAATAGTATTGATGATTTATTTTATTAAAGCTGATGATATTATCTTTCAGGTCACGCATCAATTTTACAGAGACAACTTACTAAAGAAAAGGACGAAAAATGAAAGACCCACCAACGGCTTCAGTTACAGATGAAATGTAAATATTTAGTTATAATTATTTTATACGTTACTAATAATTTACGTACTTCATTATGATCTGAATGAATAAATTTGAATTGCTGACCTATCATTATTCATGTCCATAAACTTTAGAAATTTCATTAGACCCACACACTGACATACAAAAATAATCTACAATACACTAAGAAAGTTACCTTAGGTTTATTGATGTGAAACATCTATAGCCGCATGTAAAACCGATTTCTGGCGTGGCGACGCATGCCGTGGCGACGCGTCGCCACGCTATATGATGGTAATATATACACTTAAACAGTCTCCCACTCGATCCGGCGTTATTTGTATATAATGAAAATAAATGTTTATTCAATAAATAGTCATCGTTATCTGGAAAAAAAAATCGTAATATTTTATTTTATCATTAAGACATATTTAGTTCCTATCACAATCTGTTCTTTTCTGCATATTACTTTTACAAAATAATGTCAATGTTTCACATCTGCCAGGCGTCCCGTGACGGCTCTCATTTTTTATAAACATCAGTTCCTATTCAGGGATGAATTGAACATTTCTCATAAAGTGAACAGTAAAATTAAAATCATCGTAAAATTATAATAAAGCGCCTGATTTAAATTACTGGGCAAATTTTCAGGACGTGTTACAACCATTGACAAAACATTATAATCTTCATTATTTTTTTATACATCATAAGCGCCTAGTTACAGCAATAAGATATTAGATCTGTCACTAATCTATCGTTTAAATTAACTAATTTAAATGGCTCCGATTAAAATGCTGTAACTAAAGACATTTATTACAGCATACAAGTCCTCCTTTATATATTTTGAAAATACAAGCTACCCAATGGTAATTTGATATTCTATAAATTTATGAATTAGTAACATTGTGCCATTTATTTAATTTCAGACCGCCAGATATAAATTATAGTACAGTAAACGAGTTACGGCAAGACAATCAACAGCAACAATGCAGTCGTGATGCTGCAGATAGCAACCCACAATATCCGGTAAGCATAAATATATCCATACAGACGAGGCTATATTTGTCCGGCAAAATGATTTTCTGATCAATTCTTTGCAAAAAAGAATAGTGAAGCTGTGTATTGACTTAAATTAAATTGTTCTATTCAGTTAAAATAATATTATTGACACAGTATTTTATTTTCAGGCTGAAAATACGTCAAGCGAAGAAAACAGCGATGATGCGTGTAATGAAATATATTAACAAATAAAATATCTAGAAGTTTTAATAATTTTATAAGCTTTTACATAAATGTACTGTTAGTTTAAAAACAATCTATATTAATTTTTTTTCGTGCTTGAACTCTGATTCAGCTTGGTTGTTAACTTTGTTAAGTTGTTTAAGTATGTAATATAAGTTATTGTGGAACCTGCAAAAAGCAACGTGGGGAAAAATTTTAATATGCTTACAATTAATTTGTCATTATTAGTTTGATCCTACTAGACACGCACTAAGTATATTTATATAGTCTGCCCGCCACGCTAGTCCTAGGCGGATTGGCGAGTTACACATACCGATGAACTCCGTATAATGGTTTCAGCACGATCTTTTTCTACACCGTCAAAACTGCCTAAATTGTGCATGCCGCCGTAATATCTCATCTATATTACAGGATTAATCATATACTGTGAACTAATTCTGCTGAACATTGTTGTGAAATTCATATAACATATGTTAGTTGTATTTTGCCGGTACAACGATTTTATGTTAATGACATAAGTCATAATGTTATATAATTACTGTGCAGCACATCACTATGCCTTGAAAAATAATCTTGGCTTAAAGGTCTCGCTACCAGGCCACAAAATATTAAATAAAATATTTTATTTATTTTTACTTTTATTTAAAAAATAACCTTCATATCGCTAACCGGCATCTAAATCTGATACTGTCATGTCAGTTTCATTTCAAAATGTAAAATACAAATAATAATGCTGAATAATTACATTAGAAACATTATTGCTTGAGAGAGAATTAAGTAAAAAATAATTATATATATTTTTAAATAGTATGACTTCTATAATACTTAAAAATCCTATCTAATTAAAAACTAGCTTAGTTCTTAGAACATTCAGATTGTAATTGTGATGAATATTTTTTGCTGTAGGACAGCAGACTGACTGACGGCCCACTTAGAATTTAGCAGTTACCGTTGCATATGGGTGTTTGCAACGCCAGTGGCATCGCGAACACACTACTGTCCCATAAGGGTACAGCAACTCGGGTCACTAATGCCGGAACACAACACAGAGTTATTATGGCGGCATGCTTAAGACCAAAAGTGATCGCCATCCAGACGGGCTTGGGGCCCTACCACGTAGCCAGGGTAGTTTTGTCGCCTTTTACGACAGGGCGACCCCGGCCGCAGAGATCTTTTTCCGCCTCTGCACGGACACAAAAACATAAACGTTTTGTTACATATGTAACTATTATATGTTAATATGTATTAATTAATTAAATTTAATAAGTTGTTGTGTTGATTTCAATAAAAAAATAAACTGATTACTGTTGTTTTATTGGATTTTGTATAAGTTTACCATATGTAAAGATAATTTATTGCAAAATTTTGTTTCCCGATTCTGGCTTACTTTAGTATAAGCTTCTGGAATCTTTTATATTTATGCTCATTTCAACCAATTGTTCGTTATTCAGCATGAACGGTGTGCACGTACAACACAAATACTCTGTGCATACACGGCGGTTTCATCGAGCATGATTTTGAAATATCGTGATAGACCTTCTGTAAGGTATTTTAAAATAATACTTTAATTAAAAAAAAATGTGCATAAACAGCAACGTCTAATTGTACAAATTTAGTAGGTAGTAGCTAAGTTTCTATTAAGGGAGATGATACAAAAAAAGAAATTTTGAGAAAAACCTTTATTATTCTTTAAATACATTTCAATAATACAAAATTATTATTATTATTATACAAAATTATAAAGTTATTACATGATCACATTTTTATAACATTTAAACATGCTTTTTGTTAAAATATAATATATTTACCTTTAGTTATTTTATTTACCACTTTTTAACGTATTAATGATTTTATATACTTCATTCTTGTTTGATGGTTTGATATAATATTGATGAACGAATAAAGATTATTGATGATGTAAACCATAACATTATTGACCATAGACAAGATACTATAATTACAATTTGTATTTTTCTTATTTCCGAATCCAAACGTAAAATATTCGTATGAAAATCATAAATCGTTCATTTTGACGGAGGAAATCTCTTGAATATCTACTTTGTTTTTTCATGACATTGATGAAGTATCGTGATAAATTAAGACTAAATCGAAGCCAATTGTCCTTTTGTTAAGTCTGTTAAATATTAGTGTTGTTTTCTCGGTTGAGGTCTAACTGGAGGCCTGCAAGAACAAATAGGAACTTGATTATTGATAGCGACTTTAGCGCTAAATTCAATGCATTCTTGTCTTCTGTTAAAAAATTTCGTAAATATCTATTGCATGTTAGTTTTTTTTTTTTATTTAATTGAAGGCTGACTTCAAAGTTTTTCTCAGCGCTGCGAGAGAGGTGGCAACTGGGGTAGTCGCACACACCTCGGCTAACATACGGATGATGCCGCTAAGTCGCTACAGTACGCTCGGGCATGCTTCCACATATCCCGTCAGGCTATAATGCAATACTGGGGTACTTTTAGTATATCAGCCACGTGCATCCCCTCGTTATGTCAATTGAAATTCGAGGAGTGATTAAAAGGATTTAATTACAGTTTCCAATGAGTTTCACTCTTTTGTATGGACTATCAAATAATTATATTTATATGAACGTGGTATTTTATAAAATTGTACACAGTGGCTACGCAAGTAGTCCGGTTGTGTCATTAAGTTCGATTTCCATACAAGTAAATATTTGTCTGATGCAAATAGTTTTTTCTGATCTGGGTTTATATTATGGAGTAGAGGCAAATATCATCTCTTATGGAGGAGTAGTTGAAAAAGTGTCCAGCGTCCAAATTTAAATTATAGTTCAAAAACCCACCAGAATGACGCTAGTGTAGCTATATTGCATGATAGGAATGTAGCTGTTTTAGATGAATGAAGTATGCTGACGATGTGTTAAAAATCTTTATCCCACTTTAACTTTTGATGCTATTGTGGCGCCGCAAATTTAACGCATTTTGAGGAACATTTTAAATACATAGATATTTACTTCTGCCCTCCGTAGTCAATTGTATTTTAATGAAAAAGCCCTGTTATGTAGATATATGTAGGTATCTAATGCAGGGTTCTTTAAAATATACCTATATTTACTTTACCTGAATTTTGGTGAGAAACGCCGTCTTCTGGCCTCATTATATTCGTTTGATTCCTAAAATAGTCACAATAGTTTATATCTCATTTACAATCTTAAAGAACGTATTTAATCAAACTTGAAAGAGCTCAAAGAGCAGTAAAGTTCATGAATGTCACCTCACTATTATATCGCGAAAGTCGAATTCTGTCTGTTATACAAATATTTATTCTTTGCACAATATTAAAAAAGCACACTAAAGTACCTAATGCCTTTTTAAATTAGATATATCGAGTAGTAGGAGACTCAGAGCCTATAAGACATTTATAACCAGAACATCATTTGCTAGAAAACAATCCTCAGTATTCAGCTCATATTTATATAACAAAGGTTGATAAAAAAATTCACATAGCAACATTAAATAAATTTGAAATTAAAAATAAACTAAAAACATGGTCTTTAAAAACGGACTATTCCACAAAGTAAATTTTATTCTTAATGGAGAATAATACATATTTATCCTAATTAAAAAAATTCACACCTACACATACGCACATGCACATACATACACACACACTCATGCATGCGCACAAACACTTCCTCGCACTCACGCTTAATCACTCACGTTATAAAATATTATGTAATATTAATTTTCATAGAATTAATTAATAAAAAATGGGAGAAGAAATTTGCCCCAGAGATACAGTTAGATTTAGTTCTGGAGCAAGTGGAATCAATTATTGTATCTACTTTTAGTCATTTTATACAAGTGTGTACTTATGTTTCATCCTTATAATGTTTGGTGTATTATAAGCAATTTAATTTAATATACGTAGCAAACGCATTTTTGTTTAATGTAAACTTTTGTACCCTACAAAGTTTGAAAGTTTATTAATATTCAGTCATACATATTTACGCACATTTTACGAAATTAACTAACAATTGTATATTCTTTCTGCAGTTTAATAGGAGATCTATACATTTTAATATTTAATATGAATGAAATCCGAATAGGATAAAGTGAGGGTTGAAATGCAAAACAGCTTTAAACATTCGCTTTGGGCTGCATTGGGATACTTTGTTTTCTTCCTCTGGAATATATATATTTATTTTTTATAGACCTGAGTACCCTTTGGTCTCTCAACGTCGAAAAGACTACTACGGGGAAGACTCATTTTATTTAGGATTATGCCATTCATTTTTTACCTTGATTTGTGGAGATTACGGGTTCGATTCCCGTCTCGCGTCTAGGTTTTTATGAATAATATGTATTTATTTATAATAGAAATAAATATATATGTAGTATATTAGTATAGTAGTCTAGTATCCATAACACATGTGCTGTGCTACTGATTTTGGGACTAGAGAGCGCTGTGTGAATTATCTAAATATATTTATTATTATTTAAAATCATAATTTTAGAATTAATAGTACCTGTTCAAGAGCATTTGACCTCAAGAGATCATCTCCTTTAGGGGGTCCGTATTCCCTGAATCCCGGGGGTCCGTATTCTAGAAAACCTTCTGGGGCGTCGGCAAGGGATCTGCAAGCATAGCACAATCAACTCACCTGTATTAAGTACGGTCAGCAGAATAACACAGTAAAACAATGGGCTAACGTTGTTTGTCTGTGTAATTACTTTCCACATTTTTGACAGGCTGCTGGCCCACTGCAGGCTGTTGTTTACAACGCCATGAGCACCGCAAAAACGCTGCCATTCGCGTAGAAATGGAACCTGGTTTACTAGTGCCGGAACATAACACTAGGTTATTATGGCGGTGTTTACAGACCAGAGTGGTTGCCATTCTGGGCAAAGGCTCCAAAGCCTTACCACCTAGCTAGGGGTTTGTCAACTCTTACGACAGATCGCCTCGACTGTAGGGTTCAGTATACTTACCCTACTACGATGTATACAATAAAACGATGTATACAATATTTTGTAATAAATTCCATGATCTGTTTATAATTCATTCATTTATAATTTACTAGCTGACCCGGCAAACGTTCTGCCATATAAATTTAAAAATAAAATCTATGTCCTTCTTCAAGGTCCAATCTATCTCTATTACCGAAATTCATCAAAATGAAAACGTAACAGACAGAGTTACATTCATATTTATAATAGATGACCCGGTGAACTTCGATATTTGTCTATAATGTGGCCAAAACTTAAACCGAACAAAACGATTTAATTGGGCTAATTATTATAAATAACTATTATACATAAAAATCAAGTGAAGCACAAAATAACATCAAAACGGAAATTCGTCACTTCATCAACCTCGGATGGAGTAAGTTTTCCAGTTTTAAATTAGTAGAAGATATAGTTAGAAGAATTGCTACTACTATTCTGGCGAAAATGGCTTACACATAAAAGATAAATATGCTATCGCGGCTTTTTTGTAGGACTATTTAAGAGAAACATTTCCATTATACATTATTATATACGTATAACTCTAACGGTTTTTGTAAAGCACGCCAGAATAGCTCGCAGATGGCTGAATTTTTTCCTACTTACTTGAAACTGATCGTTATATTTTGGATAATTCACACAACATCTTTATAAATTATAGCCTATATGTTGTTCTGATGTATAAGCTATATTATTGTAAAGTTTCATTAAAATCTATTCAGTAGTTTTGCGTGAAAGAGTAATTTAAGATATAAGTAATGTAAGAGTAACATATATACAATCTTTCGCGTTTATAATATTTAATTAATTAATAAAAATGAGTCTACTTACCCAGACAATTCTAAGTTTATTGTTTTCTCAGCCTGTAATAGAAAATTACATTACATATGTAAGATAATGTCTAACAGGGCATATCTTAAGCTCTTGTGTGTTTGATTTTGACAAAAGAAGATGAAATTTTTGTAAAAATATATGACTTTTTTGTTGTGAATTGTTTCCTGTACGGGTTGTCTGCAAGATATCATTTTTAGCGATAAAGCCGTCCATTGCGCAATATTGTTAACTACAGAATTTCAATGTTAACTACATTAAAGTGTTATCTGTCTATCTTTTTTTATTGATGTAGGATAGTAGACAGGCTGACGGCCCACTTAGAATTTAGCAATTACCGTCGCCTATGGGTGTTTGCAATGCCTGGAGCATCGCTAACACGCTGCTATCCGCATAATGGTACTAGAACGCGGTCATTTGTGCCGGAACACAACACAAGGTTTTTATGGCGGCATGTTTAAAACTTCGGGGTGGTTGCCATCCAGATTGACTGGGAGTCCTAACACCTAGCTTGGGTTATTTAGTAGACTTTTACGACAGACCAACCCCGGCTGCAGAGGTAAGTATTATTTCTCCGGCCCTGCATGGATAAAGCACGGACTACATGCGCGATTAAAATCATCTAAGCGTATCGTATTTTTACCCACCGAGAAAAAACTACAAAGATTATTATTACTGCAACCAACCTCCTCGGCTTTGATTTCGTTTTCGACATTAGCTAACGCCTGTGCAATATTATTGATACCAAATCCAACAGATTTGACTTCTTCCGAAATCTCAGATTTAACTACTTCGGAAACTTTCTCTGCTTGTTTTACAACTTCAGCTACTTCTTCCTTTATGTCTTCCACCGTTTTCACTTCCTCAACTACAATAGCTTTTACTTCTTCTACTGCCTTAATCTCTTCTGCAACAGCTTCTTTAACTTCTTCGACAGCCTTAACTTCTTCTGAAACAGCTTCTTTAACATCTTCGACGTCCTTGACTTCATTTGCAACTACCTCTTTAACTTCTTCGACGGTCTTAACTTCTTCTGCAACCGCCTCTTTAACTTGTTCTATCACCTTAACTTCTTCAGCAACAGATTCTTTAACTTCTTCTATAGACTTGACTACTTCAATTACAGGTTCTCTTACCTCCTCTACTGCTTTGATTTCTTCAGTAACTACTGATTTCACTTCCTCTATGGTCTTTATTTCTTCGTTTTTTACTTCTTCTAGTATTGGTTGAACTTTTTCAAGAACTTGAGCAGCAGTTTCAATTTCTTTATTTATTTTGACTTCTTTTTCTGAAACTTCTAATGCTTGTTCTACTTGAGTTTTTACCACTTCGGTAATAGCATTAACTTCCTGAACTTTGACGTCACTTTCAGTGACAGCACCTTCAACTTCTGCCACAACAGCTTCTACTGCAATTGTAGCATCGAAACTTCTCTCAGTAGATTCTAAGATAGAATCTTGAAGAGGTTGGTTAGCTAAAGGTTCAACCTTCACTTCAGGTTTATCTTCAACACCAGGCACATTTTCGAGATTTTCTTCAACTTTTTGAACTTCTACAACTGTAGATACTTCTTGACGTGATTCTGTTTTCTCTTTTTGCTTTTCTGCAAACAAAGAAATATTTGGAATTTTTCATTATAGTTAACAAAATTTCAGTTGCATTTTGATGAAATTATTCTGGAAGTTTTAAAAACTTGGTCTTTTTACATAAACTAAATTGTTTTTATACATATAATATGATAATTTTCACAAATCATTTAAACATTGTTAAATAAATTAATACAATACATTATAGTGTTCAGAAAAGCTGATCTAAATATAGAAATTTTTAAGAAGTCCAGTTATCAGTTAAATTTCTACAGAAATATCGCGAATGTTTAACATTGTTGCTATTTACCAAAGTTCAAAAGTTCTTGAAATATTTGAGGATAAAAGAACAGAGATATTGATAACAGAAAATCTAAATTAGTTGTTAATAAGCAGTTAAGCTTTAACGGTACGATTTTTATAAAAGGATTCAATATTTTTGGACTTATATAAACGATGCACGCTGCATGCACCTAAGCAAAAGAAATTCATGATTTTTATGACATCGTGTGAAGTGAAAAGGTAGCCCCTTACTGAGGCATGGACCCTTGATAACGCGTGCTCAACTCATTCTGTATGAAAATGAAAATCCCGGAGGCTTGTCAACCCGTAAAGCAGTCGATAGGTTCCGTAACCCCTAATATGTTTAAAATTCCGTTATCATGGGTAAATACTTTTATTTTTGAAAAGTACTTAGTGCCTTTGAGTGGATTAGAAACGACTAATTAAACGAAATATATGTATTATTTACATCCATAAAAACTTACCATCAACAGAACCTTCTAGAAGTACAGCAGCAGTTTCGATTCCTTTCTCAACAACCACAAACGATTGATCTGTCGCAGTATCTGGTAGGCCCTGGTTGCTAATATCTTGGGAAACGTCCTGCACCTTTGGTGGACCGTATTCTCTTAAACTGTCTGAGCCAGCTGGCTCTGTCTCCAATATTACCTCCTTGAGTGGGTTATCAGCAGGTTTCTGTTAGAAATAGTCGTTTAATATCTCGTATACACAATCAATCCTACCGACATCTGTGAATATTGAAAAATCTCACCTGAACTTCAGATGGTAAGAAGAAAGCGGGACCGGCTGGTTTCCAACCACTTGGTAGGTAAGGTCCTGAACCGCGAGCTGCGGTATACCCTGCGTATAGCAAAACAAGATAGAAAACCTGAAAATAAAACAATTGTTGATTTATTCAATAGTTCACAGCTCGTTTCGTTATAATATGTCAAAAAACATAGATACTCCTGACGTAATGTTGTTGAAATTCTGGAATATTGGTTTCTGACGTAACATTATGCTTGACACAAGCCTATGGGTCTATTTGGAAGAATTAACTTCCTAATACCTACCTTCTAACATTTTGTAACGAGTCACTACTATAAAAACTTTAAAAAGTTGTCCTTAGCAAATAAATCTATTTGCTACTAAGAAAATTTGTATATGTAACTCAACAACCTCGGTGGAAATTTCACGGAGTTGCGCAAAGCATCAAGACTAGTGTTAAAAAAAAAACACTAGTGCAATGATATCCTAAGCTATTGTCTTCTTTGAGGTGCTGGATGCTTACCTGCTTAGATGCTTACCCTGTTACCTGATTGCTTATCAAAACACGCATTTACTATATACAAAATAAAAACCTCTCAAAGCTACTAAATTGCTTAGATGCTGAAGAAGTAATAAACTAGCTTGGTATGGCCTTATAATGCGAAGAGAAGAATGTCGTAACAAGGAAAATGCTAGAAATGAAAGTGTATGGATACAAAAGGAGGGGTAAACCAAAGACAAAATGGATGGATTGTGTAAAAGATGATATGACAAAGTGAATGTTGAGATGACTAATAGAGGAGAGTGGATGTGCCGATCCCACATAGTCTGGAATAAGGGCAGGAAGAAGAAGGATGAAGATGATTCGAACTAACCGCCATTGAGTAGCTTTGACTTACTATCAAAATCAATACTTATTAAATTAAAATAGAACAGGAATTGAATACCTGCATCTTGAGATTCTAATCAAGGCAGTACGAGTAAATGAATGATGTAATTCCACAGAAGAACCTCACTTATATATTCGCCATATATTTTATTAATAATTAGATGAACAAACAAACGGATAGGCCTTGATTTACTCCAATATTTGCAATGTGATTTATAGATAATTGATTTTCGTAATTATAGGAATTTAATTTCCTACAACTTCGAGGTTATGGTGTCCTTTTCCGAAAATTTTGAGGAAGATTAATACCAAGAAGGGTTCGAGTTCCTATCAGTGGTAGCATGTATAAAATACGCCTGGAATTGAGGCTGTCAGCGCAAAAGTGACCTAAGCTTGAGGAGACACACAGTATGAAAATAATAGGTTTTGTATAATCACGAATCTCATATTAATAAAAAAATAATAAATTCAAAAACTAGTTTTGCAGCGCCATCTTTTACTGATAAATTAAGGATAGGTCGATTTTGCATGATATTTTATCAGGTTTTGGATCACTTTTTGTAGTTAAGTCGGAATATGGAAAATTGAGGGTTAGGCCGTTTTTGCGCTGACGGACTGAATTATCCGTCCGTAGGGATTTAGAATATCGACATTATCATCATGAACAACATGATCATGAAGATGGGTCTAACCGCGACACCTATGTACAGGTTGTGTAGGGAACATACAGAACGCATGGAACACCTACTGTGTACATGCGATGCATTGGCCAGGAGGCGAATGAATCTTTTGGAGGTAGGATATCCGACACCGGAAGACTACGGGCTCCTATCTCCATACCTCATTGTTAGGCTCATGAAGCAAATCTTCAATGAGATTGGAGAGGAGTGATTGCTATCTAGAGGAACACAAAAGATGCCATTGAGTCGAAGTTTCCGAGATAACTCTCGGCCCCGAAACAAGATAAGATCATCATGAGCCATGGCTGGACATAGCCCTATCTTCAGCACATCGCATCCTAGCTTTGTCAGCCATTTTTTTTTATTTAGTATGTATTTGATATAATAATTAGCTGTTCCCACCCGCTTCGCTGGGTGTATAACTGCAACTTATAAATTAAAAAAAGGATTAATGGTATTGTAAAAGTAAGTAGCTTAAAACCATCTACGAAAAATGTAGCATCGAGAAGTTGCAGTTCAATCCTGATATGTCCAGTAGTTTTGTTGTGTTGGTGCGTCATCGGGACCCCATTTTGGTGGCAATCACTTCTGTAATTCATAGTTATTCCAGAAATGTTGCGTCGTCTTGGTCAAAGGAAAAATCACAGAAAAATCGACACAAAATATGTGGATAATTCCAACTGCATAATTTTTTTTATTGGCTTTAGACTCGCGCTGGGGTCATGTAGAACTCGCTCGTACACCTGGCTCTGTCGGATGTGGTGGGAATCTAAAAGCAGGCTTGACAAACACCGGTTTGTGATCGCGGGGCTCTTCAAATGATATTGGATTCCCGCACCGTAGTTCTTATTCATGGTGAGCTCACCATGCGGAGCATCAACGCGCCCACCGTCAAATGAGTACAAACTGCGAGCCTTTCGCAAGGGCTATCCCAATGTCTAATATCAAAAATAAAACCGGAATCTATAGCTTTGATGTCTATGGTGTTCTTCAGCTCTGAACTAGCCAATTAGTAGACTTTTTGTCACCTTTCATGTGTTTGTAAGTAGTCTTTCATGTCGATACTAACCAAACAGGAGTAAATAATAGTATACCTAAATATGCGCATGTTATATTTTAATTTTTTATAACTTATTCCTTTATTATATTCTGTTCTATTCTCTATTTTCTCCTTAATATAATGTTTTTTCAATTATGTAAATATTGCTTTTCGTTTGGTTTTTATGAGCCTTTTTCCAAAGCCTAGTAGTTATCTTTGCCTGAGCATCATTTTTATTCCGGCACTAAAAGGGTTAAAAGGCGTAAAATACTGTAATTATTAAAACACATTAATCATTTTCTACGTAATATTCGATTTTTAAATATGTTAATGCAATTTCACAGGTTATGACGTTACATATTTCATACTAAAACAACTTCATAAATAAGACTTCTCTTACACCCTACTGTAGTACTTTTAAATGAGACCTTAAATTTGCGTTATATTAATTAAATTTAAACAGTACCTCCGTATTAACAATGAGATAACAAACAAGTCTGATTATTTGCTAACAAATTATTCACGGCTTATTAAGTTTACACGTAAAAATTAATTAGGTAAACGCGTATATATTTTTATATGGTAAGAAATTTGATCTTGAACAGTTAGGGTTCACTTGGGTTGTTTTTATTGCTGAGGAACAGCAGACGGGCTGGAGGTCCACTTAATAGTAGTCACTATCGTCTATGGATGCTTACGACCCTAGGGCACCGCGAACACGTTGCTGTCTCCATTATGGTACAGGAACCTGGGTCATTAATGCCGGAACACAACACAAGGTTATTATGGAGGCCCATTTATAGACCCTTCCAGACGGGTTTAGGCCCTATCGCAACCTAGGGTTGTTTAGTCGTCTTTTAGCCGACCACTTTTGTCTCAATTTTGCTAGTAACTATCACGCTACGCTTTACGTCAGACGGAGTCTCCAATCCAGATTTAGGTCCGTTTATTAAGGTAGTTACTTTCACTGGTAGCTCCGCGTATTACGGCTATTCGTTTGGCTTGGTAGCTCCCAGATATGTGTGTCAGCTACTAAAAATCTGATACAATAACTACCGAATTTTATCAGTCATTCATGTATATAATAACAGCCAAAACATCCCATTGTTGAGCTAGCTCTCCCTAGATCTCGGTG
The DNA here is from genome assembly GCA_963693495.1 of Malacosoma neustria. Classification (NCBI taxonomy): domain Eukaryota; kingdom Metazoa; phylum Arthropoda; class Insecta; order Lepidoptera; family Lasiocampidae; genus Malacosoma; species Malacosoma neustria. Next base: position 2,714,439 of record OY856397.1, read on the forward strand.
TGCATGTTTCCCCATGGTGTTTTCCTTCATCAGTATATGGCAATTATGCTATAATATGCATATTAGAAAAATTTCCTAAGCGGTATATGAAACCGCGGGATTCGAACCCGGGACCTCTAGACTGGTCCCCGATTGTACTAACGTTGAGCTATCAGGTACATTTAATGTATACCTAATCAAAATTTGTCTGAAGAGTTGACACATTCGATTCCCCTTAAGGTATAGTGCCACTACTAAATCCTGGACAGTGGCAATGTCAGTGGCAGTGCTATAAGAAAATAAATCCTTGAGTATGGTGAACAGCTAACAGGCCTATTTAATAGTAAGCAGATACAGGCACCGTTAACACGCTGCCGTCTACGTAGGGGATCTGAAACCTGGGTCACTTACGCCGGACAACACAAGGTTATTATGGCGGCATTCTTAGATGCAGATGATAGTTGCCATCCAGACGGGTTTGGACCTATTATAGAGTAGTTTCAGTTCACTCCCGGTCACAGTTTAGCATTCTTACTTTATCAAAACACGGTGAGATTACGATTTATTCTCATCTTATCTAAATACAGATTTCGGAGTATCTGAAAATTTCTCCCCAACGCTGACTTCTAATATTGGAATCCAAGAGGGTAAGTTAACCTTCTTTTATTGCTGTAGAACAGCAGACAGTCGCATATGGGTGTTTGCACCGCGAACGCGCTGTTATCCCATAAGGGTGCACCCTGCAGGAATTTGGGTCACTAATGCCGGAACACAACACAAAGTTAGTATAGGTAGGGTGGGTAGTTTTGTCGCCTTTTTCGACAGGCCGACCCCGGACGTAGGGATCAGTATTCTTTCTCCACCCCTGCACGAATAAAACCTAGGAGAATGGATGCTAAAATTGAGTATGCTGATGATGACCTAATAGTAGTATAACTGCATAATCTCAAGGTCTCGTACCACTTTTCTGACATGTTCGCTTCACCTAATTTAAATATTTGTCCACTAATTTTACGGTTCAAATATACTTAATGACGTCAAATCAGAATTACCTACAATTTTATGTTTACATCACCGGAGATGAAAAAAAAAAGGATATTAAATGAGAAATTTGTATAAGAAAAGAAGTTTTGAAATAGCCAGTGATAAATAAACTACGAAGAGTAGGTAAGAAAACTCATATGAGGGAGTAGCTGAAAGTGTTCTCCATGTCACCCTGTCGTAAAAGGGACAAAACAACCCTAGCTGCATAGTTGGGGCTCAAGACCGTCTGGATGGCAACCACCCTTGGTCTATAAGTATGCCGCCATAATAGCCTTTTGTGGTGTTTCGGCATAAGTAACCCAGGTTCCTGTACCTAAATGTAGATAGCTGCGTGATTGCGGTGCTCCTAGCGTCGCAAACATCCATAGGCGACTGTTCTGCTGTAAGTTATAGTTCAAAGTTCCGCCAACGTGCGGCGACAGTGCAACTACATTATGCTATGAATGTATCGAAGTATGCTGTGATAAAAATTCTCTATTTCACTCTTATAACTTTTGGGACTTTTCTCTAAAATTTACCCTAAATAAATAAATATATTGGGTCAATCCACACAACACCATCTAGTTCCACACAAGAATTCAAAGACTCAACAAATAAATTTTAAAAATCTATTATGCAACGTCTGTGTGAGAAAGGATATTACACCATTAAAGATTATATTAACGACCGCACAGACTCGGAATAAAAACAATTATATTGCTATTATATTAACTCAATTTCTTCCTCCAATTTAATTTTGTAATTAAAGTTGTACAAAACAAAAGAAAAATATAAAATAAGACGAAAAAACATTCGCTGGAGTGTTTGTTTCGCTGTTTCTTCTCCAGCCAGCGTTTTGTATTAGAAACTGACATTCAATAAGTGATCTGTAAGATATTTTACTGAAATAAATGATTATTATTTGATTTGATTGACTAAGTTGCATAGCACTTGTGATATGGGTACTAGATAATACTACATATATACATTTTATTTGTAAATAAATACATATTATACATAAACACCCAGACGCGAGACGCGAATCGAACCCGTGACCTCCGCAAGCGTACCGAAGTGCGTTAACCGTTACGCCACAGAAAACTGATGCGATTGTAGCGCCACCTTATTTAATGCATTTCCACGATTACTTTTCAAACACAGATATGATTAATGATAAGTTAAGTTATATTTACGTGAAAGGATGAATGCCATTTGAGAAAGAAAATCTTAAGAGTAAATAAATAAATATATTGTGACAAAATTCTCACAACGCCATCTAGTCCCAAACTAAGTAGCATACCACTTGTGTTATGGGTACTAGACTACTTTAATACTATATACGATTATATACTTTTCTTTTGTAAATAAATAAATATTATACATAAACACCCAGACGCGGGACGAGAATCGAACCCGTACCCTCCGCAAGTGTACCGATATGCGTTAGCCATTACGCCATGGTGGTCGTCAAAAATTTAATGAAGATGGATATAGTGGGGTTTATTTTATAATGAAGATTGATAAGATGTGTAGGATACGATAGGGGAAAAAGCCTTGATGTTAATTAACACAAGTGAGTGAAAGGAGAGAATATGACCCATTCGACATAAGAGGAAGAAGAATGGGGGGCATACAACGAAAGACGCCATCTTATCATCCCAACTCTGGAAGTGTTGGTTTAGTTTCCTATTTGTAGCAATCAGGCTTTACCCTTTTCACGTATTTTACCGTAGATACTTACAAATTCTAGATGTTATCGAATGAAAATATTTTAAACCATTTAAACATTTTATTTATACATATTATAAGAACACATAGACGTTGCAAACAAATTTCTGATGATATTTTACGTTATATTATATTTTGATTTCAAAATCTAAGCTTTTCTGAAAGTGTATATTTTATAAACGAAAATAAGAAAGAAAATAAATGATAAGTAATGAAGTCAGAAATGACCGCCATTTGCAAAGCTATTGCCGCCATTTTGTGCAAAACCGTTGCTGCGACCGCCATTTGCACGAGAGCTTCCCGCCTTTGCGTCATATCCGCCATTATGGCTCAGATCTTCCGTATCTTGATATGATATTTGAGGTTTGAAACCACGCTCATCAGCTTGGTAGCTTACGGTCTGTGGGAAAAAGCAAACGATCGCATTACTCTGTGTTCTTAAATAATTGTAATACAATTTGAAAGGCGATTTTAATAGGCACGTAGAAAGTAAACTGGCAGCGCTGAATAGCTAGTTTCCCTAATGCCTCCTACGAACTGTCTTATAGACATTTGTTTCATCAGTTAATGCCAAGTTATAAGGCATGACATACTTGTTAATTTATAGGTAGGCTGCAAGTTGATGGCGAAATGTGGAAACATTTCAGAATACACTTAGTATTATGTATATAAGGGTATAATATATTTTATATGGTAATATTTAGAGATTTTTGGGGAATCTACCTGTTTTCTGCCGTCGGGTAAAACTACATAATATTGCCCCTGAGCATGCTCATCTTGTCTTTCCTCATGATGACCGAAGTCCGTTCCTTCTTGGTAATCATTCACCATATAGCCAAAGTTGTAGTTTGCCGGCTCCTATATAGAATATACTATAAGTACTTATTATAAGAAAATTTAGAACTGAATTTTCTGTACTTTTTTAAACATTTTATATTACAGGGCATGGCTTCTGAAAGGTTCATGCAGTAAAGCAACATAAACACTTCAATAGCCATGCACACTATTGTTTATGGTTGAATTAGTTAGTTTCAAAATGGCGTCGACCACAAACAATATTTTCTAAATCGATGTTTTAAGATCTTTTCAGTCTGAGAATATTTAACCTCCAGTTCCTTGCCGAAAACGTATGAATTAAGTACTTATAGATATTCTTTACCGATTGCATCAGAAGCTTTGATTCGAAGCCCGAAATTTGTGCTGATTATCGCACAGGGTAGCCCTATCCCTGAGTCAAGAGTATATATTGATGATATGTACTACATAAAGACCGGCATTCATTTCAAAAATGATGTCACTAATCGTAATTCTTCCGATTCTTTTTTTATTGCTGTAGGACAGCCGACAGGCTGACGGCCTACTTAGAATTTAGCAGTTACCGTCGCCTACGAATGTTTGCAACGTCAGGGGCATCGCTAACACGCTGCTATCCGCGTAGTGGTACTGAAACGTGGTCACTTATTCCGGAACACAAAACAAGGTTATTATGGCGGCATATTTAAAAACCAGGGGTGGTTGCCATCCACACGGGCTTGGAGCCCCACCACATAGCTTGGTTTATTTAGTCGCCTTTTACGAAAGGCCGACTTCCGCCGCAGAGGTCAGTATTCTTTCTCCGCCTCTACACAGATAAAATGTATATATTGATTGCAATTGTCTTTATTGTTTTGATTGATTGTCTATTAGACGAAAGAAAGATGAAATCAATCTTAGTCCTGGGCTGCATCATTACATTTATAAAGCGCTAAAGCAGCTTTAAGATTATAAGGCATTTTCGCTAAAATAAATGTAACGACTGTTTATTGTAATGATCAATATTTGAACACTTACTGTTTCTTCAAGAGCATTCCTGGCGAATGAAACAGCATTCTGATCGTAACCTTGGGTGCCTGTGCCTGACCTTGGAGCTAATGTACTGTGGGCATGAGCACCGTTCCTGTAACATGAGTTAATGACGTCCTAAGTAGCAAACCAAACCTACTTCGGAGCACGGGATTAACTTTCCTACTTTATCTCTTTCCTCAATTCGCATGGACTTCGGCTTTTCTAATTTAGTGTGTTATCAGTCAAAAATCAGGAGGAAGAACTCATGGACTGCATAAATGCCGAAAAATTAACATTGAAATAACATAGTGAAAGTGGACGGAGAGATGTTATGCCAACCCCAGAGAGAACCCTATATATGTACATATATATGTGTGTGTATAGCTTTATGACATCAAATCCTCCTTAGGGTGTATATAGATCAGAAACAGACAAAAAAGTGGGCAATTTTATTTTATTAGAATATTCTAAAACAAATTGTGACAAACAATAATTATTTGATATCATTAAGAAAGGAGTTCTGCTGACAAAACGTATAACAAAACTAATCTCAGGACTTACCTTCCATTAGCGTCATGGTTCAATCCATTAGTTGCATGTTTCTGGACGTCCGAGGTCCTGGCTGCTACCACTTCAGCACCCGCGAGAGATGATTGTGGTCCTCGGGGGTAACCACTACGTGATGTTGGGGGTGGGGGGAGATAGCTACAAAATAATATATGCTTTTGTACTAATAGTTTATGGTTGATGTTACATATGACAACCTTCGGGAAGCAATGGTTTTCACACGTCAGAACACCTGTGAGAGTCTTGAATTCGATTCTCATCCTAGGTCTGGGCATTAACAGCGAATTAACGCCACGGGGGATAACAGTGAATAGTCGCGAGACTGGTCCTGCAATACCCCCTACCGTTCTATGGCATAGATAGGTTACCGGGTACTCTGCCAGCATTGCACTAATGCCTTTTTTTAGGACCGCTACTTGTCATGGGAGTCCCACATAACCATCGTCGAACTACTCCCCGGCGAGGTATCCGCTAAGGACTTTCCCAGTTTAAAAAAGTTTGTGCGTTTAATTTTTTATTTAGAAAATAAATTGTATTAGCATATCGCTTGTTTAGCACTAGATGGCGCTGTTTCAATTGTCACACCATATTTATTTATTTTCATACCATATACATTCAAATACTTCACAGCCTTGGATAGACAGAGAGTGATGCTGCCTATATAATATACAATTTCCCTTTTAAACGTGGTATTGAGGAAATACTTGGTTCATTTTATTTTCAAACATTTTCGGTCATAATCTGAACTAATTTATTTATATATCGTCGGCTTAATTATCAGAATGCGTAACTCCATTTGGATAAACTTTACAGGAGCCAGTGAAAATCTTGTTTTTGTTGTCTACGGGAATTGACATTTTACTCATAACACTGTCACTTATAACAAATTAGCCATATTTTTGTAGAATATACGAAGTAATTCAGTAGATATATACGAAGTAATTCAGTAGGCTTCAAAATACTCCACCATCTACATAGTTAAATTTAAAAGTCTTATTCAGATATTTTATGGAATTTATCCGTGCAGGGGCGGAGAAAGAATACTAACCTCTGCTGCGGCCGGGGACGGCCTGTCGTAAAAGCCGACAAAACAACCCACCCTAGCTACAAGGTAGGGCCTCAAGCCCGTGGCAACCATCTTTGGTCTTAAGTATGCCGCCATAATAACCTTGTGTTGTGTTCCGGCATTAGTGACCAAAGTTCCTGTACCTTTATGGCACAGTAGCGTGTTCGCAATGCCACTGGCATTGCAAACACCTATAGACGACGGTAACTGCTAAATTCTAAGCGGGCCGTCAGCCTGTCTGATGTCCTACAGCAATAAAAAAAACCACTTTCTTATGTGTAGAAATGACTTACCTATGAGATGGCGGGGGTTCAGCGATGGATAAAGCTACGATGCTTGCAAGAGTTATTATGACCTGAAAATATTAAGGAGAAATACAAAATAGAGAAGAGAAATATAAAAATAATCATGGACAAACATTTAAGGCACACATATAGAGTTTTTTAAAGGAGGTACCTGAGTTTGTGTTGTGATACTAGACAACTGATATACCTACTACTTTTTTTAAGTACAAACAAAAACCGTTCATCATCGAGGTCGTCATTGAATAACTTGATAGAATGACGAGTAATTCGTTTGTCCATGTTGATAATTTATTTTTATTATATATTTATTCTATGTGGGATTTTGAAAATAATATAATGGCAAGACGGATAACGAATGCCAGCGGATGGTTGAGTGACAGAAATATAACATTAGAAGATGGTGAAATGTATGTGAAATACTCACTATAATAATAAATAATAATAATAATAAGTTTATTTGCAAAATATACAGTAATCCACATATAACAATTTTTACCCTGGCTTTTGAGCTAGACCAAAGTCTGTGTTACAGAAGCCAGTGCCCACAGTTGTTCAAATATTTTACAAAATTTACAAGTACAAAAATAATAATAATAAAATAAGAGTGCGTGTGCATGTGTGTGTGTATGTGTGTGTGTGTGTGTGTGTGTGTGTGTGTGTGTGTGTGTGTGTGTGTGTGTGTGTGTGTGTGTGTGTGTGTATGTGTGTGTGTGTGTGTGTGTGTGTGTGTGTGAGTATGTCTATAAATGAGCTAATCTGATTGTATGTTAATATGTTATCTGTGAGTTCTATAAAGCTATCGTACCACAGTTTCAGTTTTGTGGTAGTCTAAAGTAAGTAGCCATTCCTTTAATTTAAATTTTGCCTCTCTGGTAGTTAGTGGATGAAAATTTAAAATTTTATTTATTTTACTCACTCCGTGTTGCTTAAAGATTTGTTACTTTAATAAGTAAAATGAAAAGTTAAAACGCCGACTCGGGCTTTTATTTATCCCACATTTAATTATTGGTCATAATAACAGAACGTTTGATAGATCATGGGTATATCCCTTCCTGAGTCTGGGTGCTTATGTATGTAAATGTAATGTAAAAGATGAGTATACATACATATACAAGCAATATATCAGTTGTATATAAGCCATAACACAATACTTCTGCTACTTGCTTCGGGATTACAGGGCTTATTATTATTATTATACAATATCTTACTCTTCGTAATTCATAAAAAAATATTCATTAAAAATATAAGTTATTGTATATTTGTAATTAATAAGTAAATTTGCTCCTTTTTTTTTATTGCGTAGGACAGCAGACAGGCTGACAGCCCGCTTAGAATTTAGCAGTTACCGTCGCTAATAGGTGTTTGGAACGCCAGTGGGATCGCGAACAGGCTACTGTCCCATAAGGGTACAGGAACTTTGGTCACTAAGGCCGGAACACAACACAAGGTTATTATGGGGGCATACTTATGACCAAAGGTGGTCGCCATCCAGACGGGCTTGAGGCCCTACTACGTAGAAAATTAATTAATTTCCCTGCACATTTATTAATTTTGTGGTAGACCCGACCCGACCGTATTAGCTTGATGTCATAAGACTGATATGCGTGCCAATGGATTGACTACCAGAGATGCCGAATATCGTGCGAAGTGTAGAATAAAACTGAAGGGCAATGAAGCGGGAGTTTGGGTTGCAACTGGAATTTAACGCTGATGATGTTATTCGTTATAAGTATATAATTACCTTCATGATGCGCTTTGCGGTTTGTGCACAAGGGATAAAGTTCGAATGATACTTTTGTCATATGTTGTTAGCTTTTATACTTGATGCGAGGGGATGAAAAATTACATCTCATTAGCCGTATAATAGACTTCAAAGTTCTCAAGGTGTAGTGGATTTGGAACAACCGCAGCCATAGAGTAGTGTTGGTATTAAAAAAATTTTTAGTGATATTTCTGCACTAGACGAATCTCTGTATCACAGGACTTTTTTCAAACATCCTATTTTTCTGATAGTGAAGCAATCATTGTGAGGAAACATGGACACCAAGATCACTAATTCATATTAGTAATTCACTTATTCATACTCATGTAACCCGTCAATCTGATTTAGACATGCATGGGAGGTATACTGTCCATTCCCTCTTGAAGTAAGCCCAGACCCAGCTGCGGGACGTTATCTGGCAGCACACATGAAAACATATCCCGGGCGTCGGGCAAAAGGCAAACACTGTGGTGGTTATAGTGGGTATACCAGAGACGCACGTCGCGCTTGTTAACTGTGAATAACCATATTAAATGTACACGGGTTAATTGCACGGGTATCCCACATAACCCGCCGCGAGTAGTTAAGAGGTGGGGTTTGTATCGAGTATTGTATCGATTTAATTTTGACCTAAACAAAGTAGACATTATGGGCTGGTATTATATAAAACACCTATTTTTATTGCTGTAGGACAGCAGACAGGCTGACGGCTCACTTAGAATTTAGCAGTTACCGTCGTCTATGTGTGTTACTAATGCCAGGGGTATTGCTAACACGTTGCTATCCGGATAGTAGTACTGGAACCTGGTCACTTATGGTAGAACACAATACAAGGTTATTGTGGCGGCATATTTAAAAACCGGGGTGGTTGTCATCCAGACGGGCTTGGAGTCCTACCACCTAGTTTGGGTAGTTTACTAGCTTTTTACGACAGGCCGACACCAGCCGCAAAGGTCAATATTCTTTCTCCGCCTCTGCACGGATAAAAACATTTAATAGATACCATTGCATACGGATATTTACGATGCCAACGGGTACTGCTGCCATCCGTGTAGGGAAATTACAACCTAGGCCCAGGCTAGGCTAGGAAGTTGTCATCCAGACAGGCTGGGAAACCTACTACATATCTATGGTTATGTCACTTTTGACGAATGATCACCTCCAGCCGCAGGGTTCAGTATTCGTACTCCACCTTTAAACAGAGAAAAAGTTCATTGTCTTTTGCAGCATTTCTACCAAACATTACTTTTTTTTTACTTAAACATTACTAAGGAAATCGAATGTAATAACTAGTCCATTCCATTTGCTGTTCTTTCTCTGAGATCAAGGATGTGCCTACATGACACGTAGCTCCCTATGTCGTTCTCATGCGTGACCTTACTCTAATTGTCTGTCTAAGTAGTGCGTTCTCACTACATCACGAAAGGATTTATTGAACTTGTTCACAACTTCGGTAAGCAAGCCTCTTTGACACATAGGTACTTGTCATTGTCGTTAGGTGTGATATATTTTTATGGAAGTGTTTCGTCCGGCTTGCATTTCCGGTTCCTTGTTGAGTATTGACATAAATTCAAGTACAAATTATTTATTGTAAATAATATATTTTTATCCGTGCAGGGGCGGAGAAAAAATACTGAACTCTGCGGCCGGGGTCAGCCTGTCGTAAAAGCCGACAAAACAACCCACCCTAGCTACTTGGTAGGGCCCCAACCCGTCTGGCTGGCGACTACCTTTGTTTTTAAGTATGCCAACATAATAACTTTGTGTTGTGTTCCGGCATTAGTGACCCAAGTCTCTGTACCCTTATGGGACAACAGCGTGTTCGCGATGCCACTGGCATTGCAAATATCCATAGGTGACTGCTAAATCTAAGTGGACCGTCAGCCTATCTACTGTCCTATAGTAATAAAAAAAGAAATTCATACGATGGTTTTTGTTTTTTTCCTTGTGTGATGCACAATTTTTATCTATTATAACCGAAAAAACCAAATGAAACTCAAAGAAAACTCTCACCACATCATTATGGGCTTGCTCAGAAATAATTCTTGTTTCTTGTCTTTCAATTCTGTGGCCGAGTCTCGTAATTTATAAGGCTGTATTACTACTATTTCTTTCGTATTATGTATGATATTTATTTTCTGTTTAATTTATGTTTATATTTTTTATTCTATTTTATAATAATTTATTATAATTAGTTATTACGATCTATCTTTCTAGTAGAACAAAGGAATAAATCTTGAAAAGGATTTTTTCTCAAATATATGAACAAAATTTCACGAACATCAGTTGAGTAGTGGAATAGTAAAGAAATAAATTATCATGTGTGCAGACATTTTGATAATATAATATTAATTTTAAGAATTTAAGCCCCACTGCTGGGCTTGGACCTTAGGGGACGGGTTACACATATCTGTGATCTCAATATGCAGGTCTCCTCACGATCTTTCCTATAGTGTCAGCACATGGGAGCTATCGTGGGATTCGAACCCGGGACCTCTAGATTAGTATCCGAGTGTAATACCACTGAGCTACCAGGTAAACATTAATAATCTATATACTTACGTTGTAAATATATGAATTACTAGTTGACCCAGAAAACGTGGTTCTGCTATATGAATTTAAAAAAAATAAGTAGCTTAAGTCCTCCTCCAATATCCAATCTATGACTATACTGAAATTCATCAAAATTGGTTCAGCGGTTTAAACGTGAAAACGTAACAAACAAACTCACTTTCGAATTTATAATATTATTAGATAGGATGAATAAACATCTGTCATAGGGGCGATAGGATTGATTTTTTTTATTCCTTAGGAAAGCAGACAGGCTGACGGCCCGCTTAGAATTTAGCAGTTACCGTCGCCTATGTGTTTTATAATGCCGGGGGCATTGTTAACACTTTTTTATGCGGGTAGTGGTACTGGAAGCTGATCACTTATGACAGAAAACAATGCAAGGTTATTGTGGCGGCATATTTAAAAAACAGGGGTGGTTGCCATCCAGACGGGCTTGGGGCCCCACCACGTAGCTAGGGTAGGGTTTTGTCGCCTTTACGACAGGCCGACCCCGGCCGCAGAGGTTAGTATTCTTTCTCCGCCTCTGCACCGATAAATTTGTTTGTTTGTCTGTTTGTCCAAGGCCTGTTTGTTCTGGAACATTACAGGACTTGTCTGCGCAGACAACTGAAGTATATAAGACATTTCGATGGAGAGCACCTTAGCTTGTATATCGACTGGCTGGACCTAGGTGGAAAATTTAAAGGACTCATTTGTTGCTAAAATTCACACCAACCACCATAAAATAGTGTTCAATCCTTGCATAAAGGGTATTTGAAATCCCGTCTCCTGATTTTTATTACCTATCCTCACTCTCGATGACGTAAATGGTAAGAGCGAGGGGGGGGGGACAAAAATAATAATAGTCACGCGCAAGCTCGACTTCCCTGATAGTTGCTCCGAACTCTCATTGGCCGTGCCATAAAATTGTGTGTTCAGTGCGTGACATTAGCTGATGCCGTGCAATAGTTCCTCCGCGACCTGAACCGAACCATTTTATGCCCATTGCAAGGTATCGTGTCTCTTTAACCACCGCTCCTCTCCCCCTCTCTCATACAGTCCACTGCTCTTGAGCTATCCTCTCTCTTCCCCGTACGGTGCAATCTCGGTCAGTGACCGGCATCGTACAGATAGTTTAAATTGAATTGATAGATATTTAACTGAAGTTCCGGCTAACATCAAATTTGTTAACAGTAATCAATTTATATTAAAAATTCATTGTCGATTTCCGTGATGGAATAGTTACATTGTTTGTTTCAGAGCTAATAATCTTTTCAATAGAGGTTAAATAATTTAAAGACAACCTCCGTGGCGTAAACGCTAACGCACTTTGGTACGCTTGCGGATGTCACGCCTTTGATTCCCTTCTCCGCCTGGGTATTAATGTAGTATTTATTTGCAAAACAAAAGTATTTAAGTAATGAATCCCATAATAGTACATACTATACACATAATACAAGTGCTATGATGCTATTTTGGTAATAACATAGTATGTGAATGGTCCCAGTTTATTTATTTATTTTTAAATTAATAATGGTAAAAAAATTCCGATATTTACTCTAAGTAAGGTCTTTTCGGAATGGTCCTACAAAATTCTCTTGAGCAGTGTAGGGCCCTTAATCCACCAGTACGTATACACGTGTGAATTATTTCAACATGACAGGCTAGTCACTGAGGCAAGATCATTCGCACTCTTTCTGATTCTGACAATGATGAAAGAGCGATATATGAGATCGTGTTTGATGCGAGAGTTGTGAAACCGCTAATGAAGTTCCTTTATTGTCTCTCTTACAGCTCTAGAATAATTTGGTTGGAAAAATTGTTGTGTTGTATGCCAATTATTAATATTGAAATACAAAACAAATATACAATAAGTAAAATAAAAAAAATCCTATAATCTTTCTCTCCTCTTTGTACGGGCTTTCGTAGTTTTATACACTAGCTGATACCCGCGACTTCGTCCGCGTTGCTTTCGTCATGAGGCGAAGGTAGAAGATATTTCCCCTCTCATACACATTTGCGCAAAACACACATTAACGTGGTTTATTAAAACTTTAATAACTTAAATGAAGATATCGCAATATTTTTTTTTAGTTGGGCAAGTGTCTAAGAAATAAAACTTAGAAAATTTTATTGAAACATATCCAGTAGTTTTGCAGTGATGCGCCCACAACTGCATACCTCTCAAAATTATATTTTATTATGTATCTTAAATATATGAAATTTCATTTACTTTTCTGAAGTTTCACTTCCGCCGTATGTACAAGCTTTTATTAGTTTCATTTGTACGTTTGTTTGTTTGTAACCGACTCCTTTGAATTCGAGTTTCACTAACTTTAAACGGTCAGATTTCATTTAAACCTTGTCAAGTTTGAAGTCAAGGACGGATGACACTAAAATTATTCGATAATATTATGTCATTATACTGATTAGGATCGCCAGGATTAAAAAAATAGTGACGTATTATTACGCCTGATGAAATTTTTTTCATCAGGTGCTATTAACTTTTAATAAAATTGTAAAGGTCAATATTGTTTAATTGTTAAATCTGTATGCCAGAACTGGCGACAATTGTTCTGTAGACATCTCTATGTACAAACTAAAGAACACGCTTTAGTGAGAAATTGATTTAAAAAAAGTGAAATATTATTCTTAATGTACGAATAAAATAAAGAACGAAAAATATTAATATTACTGTGAAAAAAACGTGGGGCGCTCGATAAATCAGTTCTCAAAATATTCGATCGGTACGATTAGTCCAAAAATGGTACGAAATATATGGTCCCCCGCTTTTTAATTTGACACTAATACTAATATTTTTCATTCCTTAATTTATTCCTATATTTTTTATAGTATAAATAAAAGAAAGAAGTTTTCACATGTTTTTATTTTGCATAAAATAACTACAGAAATATCTTACAAACTTAAACTAAGCGGTTTTTTTTTTATTTTATACAATGCTTCATTTAATAAATAATCGAGTATTTTACATAATCCGTTTTGAATAGCGATTGTCTGTTTTTACAGTAACCTCGTTTAAAAAACACAGATATAAATTCAGCTAGTCTAAATAAAATTTAACTTACATTGAAATTAAATATATTAATAAATACAACAAAAGATAGTAGCAAATCAGTTTAGGTATAAACAATTGCTATATTTAAAACTGTGTTCCACCTGCTTGAATCTCCTGTACCCTGTAGGTACCAATTACAAATTAAACCTTAATTTAACAAATTGATGGAAACTTTACACACCCCGAACAATAATTAGCGATAATATCTCATGACTGAGTGTAAAAAAGTGAACCTAGAGATCCGGATTAATGTTTGTCTTAGATTTTTTAAACTAATTATATTGTTTATTTGATTTAACCATTTTTGTTTTACAGTTAATAATATTTAGATATTGAAGTAATTTGATTTAATAAACCTATATTTCCTTTCACAGATAAGATATAATTTTTTTTAAAGTTTATATGAAATTTAATGATTTCCTCTTATTTCTTAAAACCTTGAACTCCAGTCTAGAAACCAGTGAGGTGTGACGGACATTTTGTGCCCGTATGCCATTTATTACTACCGAGTCCTCTGAAGGGCCGAAGGAAACTTTTTTACTGATTTTATTACAGTAGGAGCCGTTTCCTGACATGTATGCAAAAATATTCCATTTTAGATAGTTCTTGATATATGGTACGAAAGAAATCATATTGTAGGCCACACGGTTTCCATCATGGCGTTCAATGTGCTAATAACTAAAAATATGTATAAGATCATATATAGCTAAAGACAATAAATACATTTGTAAATATTTGGGTTCGCGAAGTATTCCTTAATAAGGTCCGTCACCAGATCGGACAAGATCTGACGCGTTGTCGTCATATCCCCCCGACCTGGTCAAGTCAGCTGGTTCCACTGATATCCTCGGTTTGAATCCGCGCTCGTCAGCTTCATATTCTACTGTCTGTTGGATAAAAAACATGCTTAGTAACTAAAATGCTGTTTTTTTTTTTAAGTTGGAGAAAGAATTGCATTCCAAACACACAATTGACAGACAATTAGACCTAGATTAGAAGATCGTATCCAGGTACCTGGTAACTCAGTGGTATTTGACCAGTCTAGAGGTCCTGGGCACGAATTCCACGGTACCATGCACCTCCTCCTCCTCCAATGTTTGCTCACTGCTGAGCGTCGTTATATTCCTGACTGATATCATGACAGCACCGCTTCCATTGCTCTCTGTTTTCGGCGTGGTTTATGGCATCTGTGATTCGTGTGCCCAGCTTTTTGGCCATTTGGTCGGACCATCTTGTAGGGCTGCGATCTCGGGGTGTTGACCAGTCCACTTTTCCCGTGACTATTAATTTCTCCAGGTTATCGGAGGGTTTTCGGGCAATATGGCCAAAATATAGCAGCACTCTCTGGAGGCAAATGCTCGACAATCTCTGTGCTATTTTAAGTTCTTGCAGGATTGAGATGTTGGTCCTGCGAGCCGTCCATGGAATGCACAACATTCGCCGCCAGCACTCCATCCCAAAAGCGTCAATACGTCGCCTGTCGGCTAATTTAACAGTCCAGGATTCTGCACCATATAGGAAAATGGGAAAGACCAAAGTTCTTACGATATACATTTTGGTCTTCTTGAGTATGTTTCGGTCTCCTCACACTTTGCCTAGTTGGGTCATTGCCGTCTTCGCCATACCAATTCGTCGTCTGATTGCCCCTTCTGTGCCACCTTTGTTACATATACTCGAGCCTATATATGAAATTTTGCACAATGTCATATTGGCTGATCCATGTACCATGCACCACTTAGGCAGTTTTATTCTCCTAATATGCATAGCATAATTGCCTGACGGTGAAGGAAAACATCGTGGGAAACCTTAGCCTATAGAGCAAAAAGAGAAAGTGTCACGTCGTAGGATTACAAACATTTACTACATGGTAGGGCCCCAAGCCCGTCTGGACGGCGACCACCTTTAGTCTTGGTCGTGTTCCGACATTAGTGACCCAAGTTCCTGTACCCATATGCGACAGCAGCGTGTTCGCGATGCCACTGGTGTTGCAAACACCCATAGGCAACGGTAACTGCCAAGATTCTAAGCGGGCCGTCAGCCTGTGTTGTCCTACAACAATAAAAAAAAGTTTTTCCCGCCTTGTGTACGAGGAAACTTGCATATCGGGATCAATCTGCTTTAGATAAGCCTCGGCTGGCGCTCAGTAGTGTAACGTATAGACTTTTATTAAATGCCTTAAGTATAGTAAGAGTAAGAGACAATACCTGTTTAGTGCCATCTGGAAGCACCACGAAATAAGTGCCCTCAGCTTTGTTTTCTTGCCGTGATTCCGTATGCCCGAAATCACTTCCGGATTCGTAGTCATTTACTTTGTACGCGAAGTCGTAATTGGCCGGCTCCTAAATATTAAATAAATAAATATACTGAAGGATTAAGTAAAAGATCATACGGCGGAAAAAGGCGGGAATGTTAAATAACATTTTTATTTGCTTAAGTCCTCACTTTATGTAACCAAACCATATCGATCGTGTCTTACTCATTTAATTTTATATAAGAAGGTAGTTGTAAAAATTTATAATCTATTATTATAACAATAATGTTGAAGCCACTGGAAGGAACTAATACCTAAGGGACAGGCCATGCCTAGTTTAGGTATTAGTGCTAGAATAAGTTTATAATTATGTAAAAAGATATGTCAATAAAGAAATTTTTATTTTTTTTATTTTATTTATTTAATGTTAAAATGAAAACTAATAAAGGAGAGTGGAAGGAGAACATGTGCCGATTCCACATAGTTTGGGATAAGGGCAGGAAAAAGAAGAAATAAATATACTGTGCTTACTATGCCATATAGTCGCAAAGACAGTAGCAGACCGCTTGTGTTATAGATGCTACAAAACTGACACAATTCTTTTGTTAAGAAATATGGGTAATACATAAATACCCAGATTTCAGATGGGATCTCCGTAAGAGTTTCGACGTCCGAAAGCAGTTGCCCCACGGTTGCCAATATTGATCACAGCTCGTTCATATGATATGCTATTAGTGGCTATAATAGCTCCGAAGGGAAAACCCTTTGTCTTCCAAGCGAGAGAAGAGATTACTTTTTATAATAAATTTTCTTGGCGTAGGTAACTGCTTAATAAATGGGCTTTCAGCCTCTCTGCTGTTCCACTACGAAACAAATTTAACACAACATTTTAGGTGCATTTGAGATACCTGGTTTAAAAACTCCTCCAAAGCAGCCCTGGAGTACTCGTAACCCTGGTTCAAGTTGCTGTATTGTTCTGGAACGCCATATTGTTCTGAAGGCATTTCACGAACAGAGGGCGCTCCGTATGTTGATTGGGAAGACGTCCTGTGTACGATGGCATTGATTGACATTTATTACTTGAGACAAGGTATGGGGTTTGAAAAGGTACATATATTACACGTAAGCCAAGCGTTGTTAAGAGAACAGACTTCATTCATATGAAGGTGTACTGCTGGAAGTAGCTATAATAGCTCTACACAATAATACATAAAATATTCCTATTATAAGCATGTAGCATAGCAGTATTACATTTGGAAACCAATGCGTGGTCATGGTTTCGTATCCCACGAAGACATACGTGCTCTATCCATACAGAGGTGGAGAAAGAATGACCTCTAAGAAATGTAAGACTAATCTCTGCGGCCGGAGTCGACCTGTCGTAAAAGGCGACAAAACAACCCACCCTAGCTATGTGGTAGAGCCCCAAGCCCGTCTGGATGGCGACCACCTTTGGTCTTAAGTATGCCGCCATAATAACCTTGTGTTGTGTTCCGGCATTAGTGACCCAAGTTCCTGTACCGTTATGGGACAGCAGCGAGTTCGCGATGCCACTGGCGTTGCAAACACCCATAGGCGACGGTAACTGCTAAATTCTAAGCGGGCCATCAGCCTGTCTGCTGTCCTACAGCAATAAAAAAAAGCATGCATCGCTTAGACAGTTTTTCTTACATATGATGCTTATTAAAACAAAACTATTTTGAAATAAAACTAAAGAAACACCGCTGTGATTTGAAAATTTGAAAAAGGAACACCAAAAAGAGACAAACTTTCCTAAATAGGATTTAAGCGTGCGAGAGAATGAGATAGAATACAAATATACAGTGTTTTCTATAATATTCGTCTCCCCTTTGTTCGGACTTTACTGTAATTTCACTTCCGCTATATGTAAATTGCTCAAACACACTTTTTTCAAACCTTAGTCAGAAACTAATTCCAAAACCGGAAACGCAACACGTTCTATACGTAGATTCGTTGTTCATTAAAAGTACTAACCTGGGATTAGAATAAGACGATATCGCGGCGTTAGTGTTTAAATTGGCTCTAGACGATGATGCATACTCCTGCGCAAGTCCCCTAGCTTCAGGAACTCCGTACGTGTCAGATAAATCACGTTGGCTTGGTACGCCGTAAGTTTCCGAGATCGAATTGTAACCTACAAGAAAAGTTTTAAAAAAGGAAAGGCGTTATTAAATGTGTAATCCTGGATTCAAATGCACGATCATATCATCGTGTTCATCATGATCATTTTCATTAAAAGGGAGCGTACCTATACCACGATTCCTATTTTTTAAAATTTTTTAGCCCTCTCTATCCCCTTGGTGACCATTTGTAATATACGAGAATACCCAAACCTCTAATGTTCATACGGTATTCAATCATTTTTGCAAAAAAAGTTAAAAAAAATAATTTGTTTCATATTTGTGTTTACAAATACAGCGCTAAACGCTGCGCGCCATATTCGAATGGAGCTACAAATAGCGCGAAATTTCCTTTAGAGGATGTTTACTACGTGACGAAACCTAACTGTGACCAAGCATGGTATTTTGAAAACAAAAACAGGTCACATAGTATAGAAATGATCCCTAGCCAGAATCAACTACGAGTACTATTCCAAAGTATCTTGTGTGTAAGTAACAGGTTAACTTTATTATGTCACTCATAACAAATTGTATCTCTATCTGACCACGTACACACACCACAACTTACAATTTTTATTTGGAGGAGTTCACAAAATTTTCTTTACTTGAATATATTATAATATACAAATATATTTTATAAACTAATTCTATCCGTCTAGGGACGGAGAAAGAATACAGACCTCTGCGGCCGGGGTCGGCCTGTCGTAAAAGACGACAAAGCAACCCACCCTACGTGGTAGAGCCTCAAGCCCATCTGGATGGCAACCACCTTTGGTCTTAAGTAAGCCGCCATAATAGCCTTGTGTTGTGTTCCGGCATTAGTGACAAGTTCCTGTACCCTTATGGGACAGCAGCGTGTTCGCGATGCCACTGGCGTTGCAAACACCCAGAGGCAACGATAACTGCTAAATTAAAATAAAACTCAGAGAAATTATGTCTCCCTGATAAACTAACATTTGAAATAACACGTATCTTCCACTTCGTATATTAGGTCTCTTCGAAGAATACCAATTTAAGATTATTAACCAGTACAGTGAAGAATAAATCATTATGGGACATTTTCTAGCAATTCAGAAATCATGAATGCAAATATTATCAACTCACTTTGGGAATAAGAATCCGAGTCTTTTGCTGATGGAACTCCGTAGGAAGTTGATGGCTGCGAGTTAAATTGAGCTTTAGGAACTCCATAACTTTGAGATAATCTAGCTTTAGCATTCCTAGCTGAATATTGTTCATTATTTCGCGCTGCAGGTACTCCATATTGTTCTGATACTGCTGAGTAAGAACGAAGATTTGCATTAGGTACTCCGTACTCTTCAGGAGTAGATCTTAGTTCTGGAGTTCCGTAAGAAGTAGCAGGTAATCTCGATTTTGAGATAGGTGTTCCATATTCTTCTGATGGAGGAGACCTTAATTCCGGAGCACCATAAGAAGATGAAGGCGTTCGGGTTGACAGAGAATTCAACCGAGCTCTGGCAACATCAGTTGATTTCGACGGTAAATATTCCAAGGAGTTGGTTCTTAGACCAGGTGCTTCTTGAGACGAAGATCTTGGGACGCCGTATGTTTGGGATAGTCTTGAAAGCCCATGTTGTGCGGTTCTCGAATTAGGGAAATTTGGAGTACCATAAGATTGACTTGGTTTAGATCTTGAACGCGGTGGTCCGTACTGTGTAGGCAGGTTTCTAATTCCAGCTGGTGGACCGTATTGATCTGGGAGAGATCGCTGAATATCACCATGGTCATGGTGATCATGGACATGAGCTGAAGAGTAGCTATCCCTGAAATTTAAACCTTAGTTTCAATATATATTATATAAATTTGCTCACACTGATCTAAGTTGATTTATTCAAGTATACGAAATAAAAAACAGAGTATAAAAATTTGTTAAGAAGTAAATAATGTCACGTAATAGATAAGTTGTTGGAAATAGGACAGATACTCAGACTTATAAATTATAAATGAGATATGTATGAGGAAGAAATCAATAATATTAAGGTATTTAATAGATACGAGTAAAAAGAGAGAAGATATAGCTTTGACAGAAAAAATATTTCAAATCCCTATTGAGATATTCCTTTTTAAAATATATACTTACCCAACTGGAGGTTCAGCAAGAACGTAGGTAAGAAGGCCAAGCATTGGTATTAACATCTGCAAAAATATTACAAATTATAGTAGTACTTAATATTAAAACGGTATCAGTAGCATCAGGTCATTGAGAAGACCTTATGAGACCTGAGTCCAATACATCGAAATGATTAAATACACTGAAATAGATGTCTAGAAAATGGCCACCTTGTTTGAGGGATTTGTATGCCATATGTGTAAACTTATTGAATTTTTTTATTGCTGATTTCTCAGCAATAAAAAAAGCAGACATGCTGATGACCCACTTAATAGTAACTGTCGCCTGAACACGCTGCTATCCGTAGGGGCACTGGAACCTGGGTCACTAATGCCGAAACACAACAAAAGGTTATTATGGCGGCATATACAAAAACGGGCGGTCGCGATTTAGACGGGCTCGGGTTCTGCCACGTAGCTAGGGTTATTTTCTCGCATTTTACGACAGGCTGAACCCGGATACTCGGGTTAGTATTCTTACTCCAGCCCTGCACGGATAAATCAATAAAAATGGTGCGCTTCATTTGTATTGCTTGCTGCTTTGAATTACTAGCTTTTATGATTTTACTTGTGAAAGACCAGAAATAAACTTGGTCAAGATTGTATTGATTTTTACCTTCATGATGTTGAGATCAATCTATCAATTTAGAGTATAAAATAACTTCAAAAATGTCTAGCAGAGTTTAGATATCTGAAACAGAAACAAAAGTAGATTCAAAAATACGCTACAATGCATGTCTAATACCTAAGTATTAATTAAAAAAAGAAAAACAAAGAAATTGTTGACGGTATAATTACAAACAAATCTAAAAAGATATAAAATACGAAAAAATCCATGACGAGTAAATTATGCCCTAAATACGACCTAGCTCAGTATATGTACATATGCTACTATTATGTAAAACTAGCGTTGGTTAATAAAGATAATGACATAAACAAACTTACATTAGAGAAATCTGGGGGTTCTAAATCTAAAAAATTAATTTCGTTAAATAAATTGTAATACTTTTTTATCTTAATACTGATTGATAATATATAGAACAATTCCTTAGACATTAATCTCTAAATGTCGAGGAATCCTCGGGTAATTTTTTAAGATTTATTCATATAGAATATTCATATAGAATAATTCATATAGAATTTTCTCGTACTTTTCGGGTAATGAAGTTACGGATTGAAAAGATACTAACATCGGCCTATGATATTCAACAGCGAATAACGAAATTCGAAGTATTATTTGGATATATTCATATCCTCTAAAAGTACAAATATGCTTAATATAAATAACAGAATTTCACTTTTTGTCCTTGTCCGATTCACTTGAAATCTTTAAATAAAATAAAATCATGCTGGCAGATCCTAAGCCATCTATATTTTTAATTAAACGTTGAATTTCAAAACTTCACTTATTTCGTTTCACGAGGAATGTTGTGTTAAATACGAAATAAAGATGGCTGATTCTGAACCATCTAGATTTTTAATTAAACGTCACCTACCCTTTAAGGTATGCCCGATGAGATCTGATAGTGGAATGATATCAAGCTGCAAACAGTCGGACTATTTATACCGAATTAAACTCAACAAATGGTTACATCGTGCAAACTTATACGCGAAGATGTAATTACAATCTGAACTTTATCTCCTTACAAGAAAGATGTAACAAATTTGCTTGTATGGAGATGATTATTGTATAGACGTATTGTGGTCTGATTAAGCTATTGTGATTGTCGTCTAGATCTCAAGGCGTGTGCGCATATCGTGCTAACAGTGATAGTATACGGTTTTACTTATGTTTCTTGCACATTCAAAATCTCTGTGACACAACGGTTTTCCCATCCTAGGTACGTGGTAGTAAAGTAAGATCAAATAAGAGGTCAAGAGTTCGAATTTAACGAACGCTTCCATCCAGTGGCGGATTTGCAGTCTTGGCCGCCCTTGTCCCCAGGCCATGTAGTAAATACCACTATAAGTGTTAGTTGACATGAGTTATCAGTACTATGAAAAACAGCAGTAATTTATACGCTTTATGTATAATTACTGCAGTTTTAAATGCCAACACCTAATATTGTGTAACAGTACGTTTGTTTAACCTACGAACGTACGAGCGAGTGTTTTTAAGGACCGCGCGTATAACAATATTCTTCCTAAATCACTTATATGAACGAAATAATTACTTCACATTACATTATCTATATTTTATTTATAAAAAGTACAAAAATTATTTAGGAAGATTATTGTCAACCGATGTGGTGCAGTGCGGCCCACCATAATGTGCGCGAGCCTTTAGAATATTTACGTACTTTGAGTTATTTCTTGTTATCATCAGTGAATTTTTTGTCACGATTGGCCGCCCCTAATATCTGGCCGCCCTAGGCCCGGGCCTCCTGGGCCTTAGGGCAAATCCGCCACTGCTTCCATCTTTCAGGCAGTTTTTCTGGCCGAATGCGCATATATTTGTCGCTACCGACAGTGAAGAAAAACATCGTAAAGAAACCTGCATATCAAGATCAGGATCTCGGTATCCAGGTTCGGTTCCATACCGTCTTCCCTAGGGGAGGCACGAGCTGCGGAGGTTATGAATTATTAATATTGCGTACTAGCCGTTAGCATTCCTGCCCGCTTCGCTGGCCGAAGAAACGAAAAAAAAATGAGAATGGATCAAAGAATTCTGCGTCGAATAGCTGCAGTCCCGTTCCGATTTGTTCAATAGTTTTCAAGTGATGAGTCAATGAGACCCCATTTTCGTTTCATATGATATAGATTTATTTGAAAATAAAAGTACATCGGTTATCTAGTACCCATAAAACAATTGCAATGTTAACTTTTAGACTGTGTAGCGCTGTGCGAATTTTCACAATATATTTTATTTATGTATACTATAACACGAAGTACGTTACTATAAGCATCAACTCCACCATCTAGCTTGGGTTGTTGTGTCACCTTATAAGACAGGCCGGCCCCGACAGGGATGAATATTCTTACTCCATGCTACATAAGCTACATAAATCCCTACACGCACGACGGGAATCAAACCCGTGAACTTCGCGGGGATTCTGACATGCGTTAAACGTTACATTATGAACATAAATGACGACCTGTCAATTACATTGACATTGACAACACAATTGACAATATTTTTACTGAAGCTTACGGCTGCTCCCAGATTTAAATGAGGAAATAGGACAGCATAGGGGAAAGAAAAAAAATGGCTAAACGGGACATAACATAAGAAAAATTAACTAGATCATGATTCATGATCTAGATTCATGCTTTGAAGCCACGACACATATTGCACCCGCGGCTAGGCCAAGACACCGAGAATTATCGCCTTCGAGTTCATGTTGGGGTAGTGTTAACTCGGTTTCATACATGCACAACAAAACACTGATGGGAAGAAGCCCTTTTCTGGAGGAAAACTCGAGGACAGTCAAGGGTATGTGGAAATCTGGGAATCATGGTTCACATTTGATTATACACTTTTTTATCCGGGCAGAGGCGGAAAAAGAATACTAATCTCTGCGTCCGGGGTTGGCTTGTCGTGATAGGCGACAAAACAACCCACCCTAGCTACGTGGTAGGGCGCCAAGCCCGTCTGGATGGCGACCACCTCTGGTCTTAAGTATGCCGCCATAATAACCTTGTGTTGGAGGTGGTAGGGCTTATAGCCCTACTACCTCCTTTCTTGTAACACGGCGAAGCCTTCATAGTTCGATTTATGTCAATCGGGGATTGAACGAGCACGAAGAACAGCATACGTGTCCTCAGTCATGCAGCGTAGCCGCGGGTCGCGGAACCTTCCCAAGTCCTGGAGGTTGTTGACTGGAGAAGATGCCTTGCAGCAAGTGTATTCTTAAAGTTAATTTTAAGTTTTATACTATAAGTATCATATTCGCATATTTTTAATACGTTTTTGATATATTAACCTTTTATTCCAACTTTATACGACTATAGAACGAATTTAAAGTTGTACTTAAATCACAGTAAACTTGTCAACCTTCAAGTGACATGATTGAACATTTCGTAGTCCTATGTGAGATCGTGCGCTCCCTAAATTAGTTTCATTGATGTCTTAAGCCGGCTTTTGACTATGGGATATAATATAATATATATTACATCTTGAGATATAATATTTTATCGCTCGTCATACATTTTGTACGAGACCGTTCACACTGTGCTATAATATATATTACATCCCAAACTATAAATATTTTTTCGATCAAATAAGCGATATTTTGAAGAAGTATATTTTACCTCACGTCCCCGCACACCGCGCCTCCCCCTGCCTCGCCATCAACACAATGGTGATCGAAGCTGAACTGTTCCAAAATATCTTACAGTGTGAACAGCAATCGCGGGATGTAATATATAGCTCAAGATGTGATATATATTACATCCCATAGTCAAAAGCCGGCTTTATAGTTTCGCAATGCGCTTGTGGATACGGTTTTATTATGTTTTCAGCATACCTTCAAACGATTCGAGTTGGCTGCGGTCAAATTTAAGCCATGTTCAGTTATTAAAGCTTGCCGGAACCCTTACTTCTTTTTTTGAGAAAAGACTCAGAATAGCTGGCTAAATATACATACACAAGTTTACGGCCTACTTAATAAACTGTTACCGTTGCTGTACTGGAACGTAAGTCAGTAATGCCCGAACACAACATGACGGCATACTTAGAGACCCAGTGTGGTTGCCATCCAGATGGACTTGGGTCTTAGCTAGGGTTATTTTTTCGTCTTTTATAGGCCTGGCTACAGGGTTTAGTATTCTTACTCCGTCCGTGCACGAAGAATAAATATAAACAGAGATAACAAAAAATTAGACATATAAATAAACTGAAAAAAGGAAACTGAAAAAAAATAAGAAGTAGAACTTAAGTTGCAAAATTAATAAATGTCTTGACCTACTCGTGTCAGAAAAATGTGTATAATAAATAAATAAAAAATGTGAAACACATATTACCGTCAACATTTATTCTATTGTTCTCTTTTTCGTTTAACCCTACAACTACAAAATCATTTTTTAACCTGTAAACTACTTCTTCTTCTTCTTGAGGTGCCTCTCCGACTAGCGAAGGTTGGCGGTCAGTTTCACTCATTTCTGTTTTTAGCGAGGCGAAATAGTTCGGCTGCACTCGTTATCCCCGTTCACTCTCGAATATTAAGCAACCAAGATGTCTTCCTCCGACCGATACGTCTTTTGCCCGCGATTTTTACCATCATGATTAATTATAGCAGTTCGTTACCTATCATGTCTTAATACAAGTCCCAGGTAAGCCACTTTTCTGAGTTTGACGGTTTGCAAAAGTTCACGTTTCTACTTTACTCGTCGGAGAACCTCCTCATTGGTTACTTTTTGAGTCCCAAGGAGCAAATTGCTATTCTTTATTTACAATAGCGACGTGCAGTTAGTGACAATAAAGAACAGCAATTTGCTCCTTCAAATGTAATTACTAATTAATACGAAACTTCATGGAGTGGACAAACGTCAAAACGGCCACCATAGCGTGCCGGTAGCATAAGCTACATTGAGTGGACTTTCCAGGAAAGTGATTTGAAGTTCAAATATTTAGAATAATAAAATATTAAAACTCACCTAATTGTAGGATTAAAATGATCCAACAGAAAATAAATAATTTTCACGAGTCTCAGGTCGATAACATCATTGACTAATTTCGAAACATAGTTAAAAGTTTATCCAGGATAGATTTCTACCCCAGTTTGTAGTTTTAGGGTTAAAGTTGCACAATACTAAACAAAATTACATCTGAAGTTACACGCAAACACATAAAATTTAGGTTTATATAATTTGGTGACATTGTAAACAGAAATCTTAGAGTATGGCAAGAAAATACGCGATAATAATGTGTACAGTTTTTCAGTCATGTATAAATGTATCGACTTCCGTTTAATTTTGCACTGCACTGTCCGTGTGTCTTTCTGTTAATTAGAGAAATGATTAAAACACCTGTCATATTTCACGACTTCCTAAGAAAGTGACAACACGACTAATTCAGTACGCTAAAATTTTCACTTTGGCCGACCCACTTCTTCCTCCTGCCCTTATCCCACATTATATGGAGTCAGCACAACATGTTACATATTGTAATAGTTGTGGCATACTTTTTACAACCGGCCGCCTGTTTGACGTTAACCCCTTTCTGAGGAAAAATCTGTAAAATTTTATTTCACCTTCTTTCAACTTTGCAAAAAGAGTATGATATGCACCATATTTTTCCTTTTCCAATAATATAGACGCACCCACAATGACCTTATACGTTTTTATTTTTCATTCTTCTTGTACAAATAATATGCCAATATAAGTTTAGTTTTCACTTTGATCGACCCACGTAACATAAAATTGTTATTTTTGTATCTTAGAACTCTCTTTACAATAGTCTTAATACACGTATAAGTTTGTATAATTACAAATTAATTAAAAAATATATCAATATTTTTCATGGTTTTTAAAAAGAAAGTAAATGGAATACTGGGCTCAAAGAGTTGTTATGGCTCGCTCTACTACCTGCCGCAGTAGGGGATCGCTGGCGGGTATATCCTCACTCTCTGACACCCACCATGGAAAGGGCCAGCCACAAGAAACAAACCGGCGAGCTACGGCAGTGGTAAGGTATATTTTTCTTCGCCCAGACATAAGTAGCTGAAGTAATATAATAGTAAGCTGAAGAGTCCCAATTACCCCCAAATTTCCCAGGGGACGGGGAGGTCACGCAATAAGTTATAGGTTATTCCTAAAAAAGAAAATATTTATTTAATAAATGAGTCTAGCTCAGTATACGCTAATTTCAAATAAGACTAGCGCTGGTCTTCTGCTTCCAAATTTGATGATTCCTTTGTTATCTTTGCTTTACATTCAGACCATGTAAATTACTTAGCTAGTATTGTAGACTTAAATATCTTTACACTTTTTCATTCCTGTCAATAGGTACGAAGAGTTACTTCCGCATGATATATAAACTGAAGATACTGTGTGACCAAAATTGTATTCGGAATTGCAGCGGCTTTCATCACTTCATCAATTGGCAATGACCAGTAATTATGGTCCTTATACAGGTCAAAAGAAATCGCTATTATGAAATTCCTCAACGAAATTGCGTATGTAAATTCTGCATGTAATGAAACCTGTGTTGCTGATGCTACTAACGAAATTGCTTCATGGGGTGATAAATCTATATTTGTCCCATTAAGAGCATCCACTATTATATTCTCTGATAATTCTTCGTTCAGTCCCCATTTTGTTATATATTGATTCGATTTTGTACCTCCAGGTTTCTTAACACCAAAATTGATTTCAATTGGAAATTCTCGCCCCAAAATATTGCTGTCATCAGTCGACCACAATATGCTTAATTTATTATGATACGTAGCACTTAAGTCCGGGGTAACTTTCAATGGAACAATATCAGGATTACTCAAATCTATTGTTTTCAAAATAACTCTTGACTTTGTAATATTCACTAGCTTAGCTGATTTGGGAAACATCACTCTGGTAACCGGTAGCCAATTGTATTTCTCATAAAGATCCTTAACAAACCATTCTGCAGGTTTTCTATAAAATAATCTTCCAGGTACTTTACCAAAATATATATCTACAGCTGCTCTTAAATTATCATCAGTTATATTGAATAGGTTTATATCACTATTTTCTATTTCATATTCTTCTAAACCATGGGCAGCAAATGTAACATTCTTGTTTGCAGGATTCATTTGAAGGTCTAGTGTGATTTTACAATCTATTAGCTTCATTAACAATGTTATTACAATGAAATTTAAAATTTGCATCTTTAAATTTATTTTATTTTTCACTATAAAACCGTATTGGGTTGTTTTAGTTTTAATTATAGTATGTCAATATGTATCGTCTTACTATTTATAATAACAGCAAAATGTTATTGTGACCCTAGTTTATCTCATATAGTAAAAGATAAGAGTGGTGCGAATTATTTAAGTAATTTAAACTGGAACAGGAACCCGAATTTTTTATTGTTGAAGAATAGCAGACAGGCTGACGACCCACTTACTACTAAGCGGTTAGTAGTAAGTGGGCTTTGCAACGTTAAGCCCCGCGAGCGCACTGCTGTCTGCATAATGGTACTAAAACTAGTCACAATTTTGGTCTCGGGGAAAAACCCTATTCTTGACGAGTCTCGCCGGCTCGGGGGGACCGAGGGATATGTGGACATCGGAAAAGATGTTTGGCCATTCGACTACCCACTAAAAACCCCGTTCCCCCCGTTCTCCTATTGCTTACGCTCGGGCTCACGGATATGTGGCCTGCCGATCTCGTGGCCCAAGCCGGCGCCAGCCCGCCCTTTGTATCAGGGCGGGCCTCTTTTATATGTTTGGAGCGATAAGTCTCGTCCGATTTGGACGACGAGGGCGCGGCGCTCCTGGCGCCACTCTGGGCACACGGTGACAGTATGGGTCACCATGTCCTCCTCGTCGCCCGCGGTACAATAGTGACGTCGTCTCCCACCCTATGCGGCATAGGTACCTTCCGAAGTTGCCGTGCCCCGAAAGGGTCTGTGTCAGGTGGAAGTCCAACCAGTCACTAATGCTGGAACACAACGCAATGTTATTATGCCGGTACACTTTTTTCCCCTGTGGCTTTTTTATATTTTATTTATTATTTCCTTTACATTCCTTTTATAATGATTGTCTTTTATTCTATTACAATTTTCTTTATCTTTATTTATACATACATTATTTATATTCTCATATTTAGTTACATTTCTTTTGATTATTACACTTTTTGTGTTTTAAAATTGACGTTTGCCTTTATTTAATAATCTTACATTTTATTCCAAACAGCCCTTAACGTATGTTTTAAAATAATTAAATCACTTTACATTCATATATTTCGATTTGTTTTTTTACATTCTTTGTTCTTATTAGTAGTTGTTTTATTTTCTTACACATTGTCGTTTTCATATTTATTTATTTTTATTTATTTATATATAAACATTCATCTTGTTTCGTTTTATTGCAGCCCTCACGATGTTAAGCAGAATCTCTCCAGATGCGACCTGGAGTTCTTATTTGTGATCTAATAGCAGCTAACAGGTATAATACCCTCAGTGAGTTTCGACCCTACAGCTATCTCCAGCTCGCATCTGTCGCGGTCATGCTTCTCACATTCTAACAGTAAATGCTGCACCGTTTCAGACGCTTGGTCACACACGCAGTTGGGACTATCTTTTAGTTTAAACTTATGGAGATATGCAGAGAACCCTCCGTATTCCAGAAGCTTCAATAGGTTGAAAGACATAACTATCATTAAAGGAAACGGGTAGTATACCACCCTTATTTATTATCTTGGTATTCAAGTTTCCGCGTCATTGTATCTTACCATCGGTACATGGCAATTATTATAATGTGAAAATTACACGAAAATAACTAACACTAAAATACTAACCTCTAGATCGGTCTGCGAATGTAATATCATTGAGCTACTAACACAAAATTTACTATAAGGTAATTATATAATACACATATAGCAGATATATTTCAGACGTACTGGTTTCGATTTCTACTAAGGCATGCACTGCACACACACATACACAATAATAAATATACAACTGGCTACAAAAAAATTACGTAGCATAAAATTCTGGTTTCACCTGGACTCAGCAGGAAGCTATATTATAAAAAAAATAATAATAAAAATCCTGGTGAAATATATTGACAGCGCACTGTCAATATATTTCACCAGGATTTTTATTATTATTTTTTTTAACAAATCTCGCAAGATTTGTTTTCTTTTTATTGCAGAATAACAGCAGACAGACTGACGGCCTACTTAGAATTTAGCAGTTACCATCGGCCATGGGTGTTTGCAACGCCAGTGGCATCGCGGACACGCTGCTGTCCCATAAGGATACAGGATCTTGGGTCACTAATGCCGGAACACAACACTAAGTTATTATGGCGGCATACTTATAGACCAAGGGTGGTTGCCATCCAGACGGACTTGAAGCCCTACCACGATTGTTTTGTCGCCTTTTATGACAGGCTGACCACGGCCGCAGGGGTTAATATTCTCACTCCTCTTGCACGCAAAATATTACTGTTACGTGAAAGTTAGATAGTACAAACTTCCGATAGTAGAGTCGGTGAATGGTCTGATAGTGAAGAGTCTTGACCTTGAAATGCTTGGTCCCTGGCTGAAAGATACAGAAGGCGGCTCTCATGGATAAGTAGGTATTGTGAGTTGGTTTCTTACTTTGTTGACTTTACCACCAGTAGTTTAGGATTTACCGCAAGGATTTGCTACTGATTAAAGACAATTTCTTTAAATTTTTTAAGACATTTTATTATTTTTATGTAAAAAATAATATTTTAGAACTGTTGTTACAAAAAATATATATAAGTATGAGATATTGTAAAAAAATATATGAAATTTGTAATATAAATATATTGTAAATTTACATAGTCTAATCCCAAAATAAACAGCGGAGAACTTACATTGTGAATACTAGACGACTGATACATCACTTGTGTTCTTTTTGTAATAATATACATACTAGCCGACCTGGCAGACGTTGTTATGCCATACAAAAAAAAAACTGTTTAAAATGTTGGGGTTATATTTGGTCAATTAAACACTCACACTCATTTATACCTTTTATTTATCACTGTGGAAGAACACTCGGGAGTATCAAAAAATATAAACATCTTATACAAATGACCAAAGCACACCGATAGAATTAAAAACAGTCATCTTGATTCCAATCACAAATCAAGTTGATGGTACTAAGTAAAATGTGGGTAGTATAATATTAAATCACAAACACTACAACTGTTCAATATAACTTCAGAACTGCTAACGACATCTATCGGAAAATTGTGAACTAAAATTCTTATTTCTATTATTAATTAAACATTCCGCCGGCCAAGGACGACTCAAGTCCTTAAGACCTGACGACAAAATATAAACCAAACAAAGTAAAACAAATTTCTGGTTACTAGGAGTCAGACTCATCCAGGGGCAAAGGACATATTTTCACCATAGGTCGCTTCAAAATATTGTCCTTGTACTGTAAAGTTACAACTCTTGTAACACCATCAGCACCTGGGTGTTTCTGCATAATACGTCCCAAAAGCCATTTTCCAGGGGGAAGTGTGTCATCCTTGACGAGAACGACAGTGCCGAGGGGAAGATCAGGTCGCTTTATGTTCCATTTGTAACGATGCTGTAACGTAGTTAAATATTCGTTTTGCCAGCGACGCCACAAACAGTGCACCATACGTTGGATTATGTGCCATCGATTCAACGGACTTAAGTTAACATCAATCAAAGACGGCTTAGGAACCCCAATTAAGGGCTCTCCGACAAGAAAGTGACTTGGTGTTAATGGGGGTTCGTCAAGAGTAGAATTGATAAGAGTGAGGGGACGAGAATTTACACAAGCTTCGACTTGGGCTGATAAAGTAGCGAGCTCTTCGTATGTGAGGAAGGCTTGGCCGATAACCCGTTTTAAGTGTCCTTTAATACTTTTCACTCCTGACTCCCAAATTCCACCAAAGTGTGGAGCTCGAGGAGGTATGAATCTCCATTGCGTGAAATCATTAGCGAGAAGTTCAGAAATCTCAGCCACAAGTTGAGATTGTGAATTATTGAACGCGAGATCTAGTTCACGGGACGCGCCTACAAAATTAGTTCCGTGATCACTCCAAATCTCCTTGCAGTGACCACGTCGAGCGGTGAAACGCCGAAAAGCGGCAATAAATGCAGCAGAAGTGAGGTCAGTGACAAGTTCCAAGTGAATGGCTTTTGTTACGGCACAGACAAATAGACTAATATAAACTTTACTGGTTTTCTTATATCTACCAGGATACAATTTCATTGTAAAGGGTCCACAAAAGTCTACTCCACTCGTAAGAAAGGGTCGGCTAGGTTTAATCCTGAATTTAGGTAAATCTGACATAAAAGGAGGGAGTGGATTAGCCTTCTGTGTAAAACAAGGGACACATTTGTGGATTACAGTTTTGACAAGACTTTTAATTCGAGTGATCCAAAACCTTTGTCTTACAATATCTAAAGTAAGTTGATTGCCTCCGTGCAGAGATTTCAAATGCGTATTTACAACAATAAGTTTAGATAAGGCACAAGTGCCACTTAACAGAATCGGGTGTTTCATGTCGCCTGGAATCTCTGCATTCGCGAGTCTACCACCAACACGAATAATGCCTTTATCGTCGATAAAAGGGTCTAGTACATAAATCTTACTTGATTTGGCAACCTGTTTACCTAGCGTTAAGCGAGAGATCTCGTCGCGGAATGACATCAATTGTGATAGTTTAATACATCGATTAAAAGCATCATCAAGCTCATTAGCGCTCAAATAAGCAGGTTCAGTAAACATTTTCTTAAGCACTCTAACTTTACATAAATTATAATAACGACAACAATAAGCAATGACTCGAATCAATTTCGACAGCGAGAAGAATCGAGTTAAAATTGCAATAGCATCATTATTTTCGGTAACATTTACATTGCATAATATTTTTGGGGTGGGTTTCATTTCTAAATCGGTTTCAGAAATTTCAAATAAAGAATATTCAATTTCATGTGCCTTGTATAAAAACTGAGGTCCGTTCCACCATAGTTTTGACTGCTGTAGATCATAAGGATAACATCCACGTGATGCTAAATCAGCGGGATTATTTGCAGAACTAACATGATGCCATTGGTTACTATTTGTGAGTGTCAAAATTTCTGAAGTGCGATTTGCAACAAATGTAGTCCAAGTATTTGGTATCTTACGCAACCAAGCCAAAACTATCGTGGAGTCTGTCCAAGTGTAAATATCATTGTCAGGTATTTTTAAAACGGTTTTAACATGATTTATCATTTTGGCTACTAGTAATGCACCACAGAGTTCCAGACGTGGGAGAGATACTTGCTTTACTGGGGCAACCTTGGATTTGGCAAGAACAAGGTAAACGTTAATGTTGCCATCATTTCTCAAAACTCTAAGGTACACTACTCCAGCGTATGCAGCACAAGAGGCATCACTAAATCCATGCAGCTCCCGCTTAATGGTGTCATTAGATACACCAAGCCATCTAGGGAACTGAATGTTTTCAATGTGCGTGAAACGATCAAGGTAAGTAACCCATTCCTCTTTAAGATCAGGAGTCAACTCTTCGTCCCAATCCAAGCCGGCCGACCAGAGTTTTTGCATAAAGATTTTAAGTTTTATAATCGCAGGTGTTAGCCAACCTAGAGGGTCGAAAGATTTAGCAATTGTGGACAATACATTTCTTTTGGTAATTGTGTTATTATCGTGATTTAAATTACAATTAAGTTCAAAGTTATCAGAGTCCGAGTTCCATGTAATACCTAAAGTTTTAATTGTATCTTGAAGTTTTATATTAACCGCACTTTGCGAGTCTTTATCAACACTGGGGATTTGGGACAACACTAACTTACTATTAGAGGACCATTTGTGTAAAGGGAACCCACCACGAGCTAAAAGTTCAGTCAACCTTTGTTGTAGCATCACAGCGTCTTCCGTTGTGGAGACACCAGTAAGCAGATCATCCATATTTAGGTCGCTTTTCAGGATTTCAGCTTCAGTTGGGAAATCATTCTTCTCGTCCTCAGCCAATTGGTGAAGAGTGCGTATGGCCAAAAAGGGTGCACAAGATGTTCCATAAGTAACTGTAAGTAGTCTATATTCTTTTATTGGTTGTGTTGGAGATTTTCGCCATAAAATTCTTTGATAGTCAGCGTCATCTTTACATATTAGAATCTGACGATACATCTGACGAATATCTGCGACTAAACAAATCTGGTGTTGTCTCCATCGAGTTATGAGATCTCTGACATCTTGTTGAAGAGGACAGCCAATAAGTAGTTCATCGTTTAATGATTTTCCATTTACAGGTGCAGCACTTCCGTCGAAGACTACACGCAACTTCGTGCTTAGACTCGTCGGTCTAAGAACAGCGTGATGAGGTAAATAATAAACTTCAGGTGTAACTATTTCCTTTTCAGGTATCATCATCATATGACCTTGGGATTCATACTGCTCCATAAATTTGTGATATTCTTCCTTGAATTCAGGCTTATGTGTAAAACGTTTTTCCATGTGCTGTAAGCGGCTGATTGCAAGGGGTTTTGTATTTCCAAGGTTTGTGGGTGGATTATCTTTAAATGGTAGACGGACAATGTACCGACCAACAGCATTGCGAGTGTGAGTAAGTTTGAAGTGCTCTTCACATTGTATTTCTAACTCGGTCATAGGTTTTTTGTGGGGTAAACTCTCTTCAATCTCCCAAAATCGTCTTAGTAACTGATCGACCTCAATCTTGGTTTGCATAACAACTGTATTATGTTCGTTTATTGTCGATCCAGTTTGTGAAACTCTACCTGAGATTAGCCAACCTAGGCGAGAGTTGAGTGCAATAAGAGAGTTACACTTGTGTAAGCCTTCAAGCAGTATGTATGCATGCACGTCGGCACCAAGCAGAACTTCAATAGACCCTGGCTTGTGATAGTTGGGATCAGCCAGATCCAACTGCATAGATGAAGGCCAAGTATCTTGTGAGAACTCACGTGAAGGCAACAATGAAGTGAGTTTCTTTAAAACGTATGCATTTACCTGGAAGGTTGATGCATTGTGTTTTGTAGAGTGGACTGTAAGTGTGACCATAGATTTTGTAGTGACCACTGATGTATTAGAAATTCCAGAGATTTTGCCAGTAATTGGAGTGCGATCAAGATTCAATAACTGCGCAGCTGCTTCGGAGATAAAAGATCCCTGAGAACCCTGATCAACAAGAGCTCTTAATGCGTAAGTACCACTGTTCTTTGACTCCACTTTAATCACAGCAGTGGCTAAAATAACAAGATCATCTTTTGTTTCAGCTTTTAGGTTAACACTCAA
The DNA here is from genome assembly GCA_963693495.1 of Malacosoma neustria. NCBI lineage: Eukaryota > Metazoa > Arthropoda > Insecta > Lepidoptera > Lasiocampidae > Malacosoma > Malacosoma neustria. Next base: position 2,749,758 of record OY856397.1, read on the forward strand.
GTTACAGGAAGTTTTAGATGCATTGCTAGTTGGGTCATCTTTCTCCTTATCAGTTTCGTTTAATTTGTCATCCTTAGAAGCGGTAAAATGCAGCAATGTATGATGACGACGTCCGCACTTCTTGCAGACTGTACTCTGTCTACACTTTGAAACGGTGTGACCTTTTACGAGGCAGTTAAAACAAATGTTGTTTCTTTTTACAAAATCTTGACGTTCAGGTATGGAGCGAGAGGCAAATTCTTTACAGTGGCAAATATAATGATTCTGTGTGCAATAAGTACAAATGTTGTCAATTTTAGTAGCGAAGCTTTTGATATTAGTTACTTTAGGTGTTTGTGGAATAGTTTTTCCTTTTGGTGCATACATTTCCATGGCTCGGAATTGCTTCTCAAGGAAACTCTGGAGATCCTCATATGTAGGAATACTAGTGGAATCTTCTAAAGATTGCTCCCAAAGTTTTCGAGTCTCAATATCCAACTTGGAGAGAAGGATATGCACTACAATGGCATTCCATGCACAGATCTTTAAATTTGTTAAGGACGTTAGGCATTGACTTGAGGTATCAATAAGATCCTTTATACCTTTAGCCGATTCTGTGGTTAAGGTCTTTTGGGTTAAAAATCGGGTAAGTATATTATTAACGATCATTCTCTTGTTATCATACCTCTCATTTAGTTTTTTCCAGGCGTCATCATAGTTAGCTTCAGTAAGTGAATAATTCCTCAATAGTTGTTCAGCTTCTCCAGATAAACTGGTCTTTAGATAGTGATGTTTTTCAATTTTAGTCAAGCGATCATCATTATGTATCAAAGAGCGAAATAAATCTCGAAAACTCATCCACTGGCTGTAATCGCCCGAAAACTGTGGTATGGATATTGGTGGGAGTTTGGGTCTCATCCTCGATATTTCTGCCTGACTATCAGATACATGAATTTCAGACTTTGAAGTTTCACCTAGATCTTGTTTAAATTCATATAACTTGTCCTTAAGCCAAGCCCTAAACTCTAAATAATATTCTTCAGTTTGTTCAAAATGTTTCTCTAAGTCAACATCGCATGTTTCAGTATCTAATAATCCAGAAATAACATCATAAGTCTTTGTATAGTTAGCCCAATATTCCTGTAAAATTTCCAGACGTGAATCCAAAAACCCTCTCGTTCGTTTATCCTTAGCACATTCTTTTGCGTTTGTAAATAACTTCTCAATTTTAGTTGAATTCGTCTTTAATTGTGCAATATATTGTTTCATCTTTTTATCCGCCATGTTAAATTTTATATGTAAAAACACAAGTCCAAATTCACTGCCAGAAACTAAGTTACAAATCGTTAAGATATTCCTAAGTCCTTTTTCACAAAAAATTTATAAGTGTTTTTCAACACAAATATTCTATGTCCTTTTTGACACGATCACTAAAATTTTCTAAGTGTTTTGTAGCACAAATTTTTCTAAGTCTTTTTTGATGGGAAATATTATAAGTCCAACACTTCACTGAATTTACTAAGTTAATGTTTGCACTTTACAGTTTACTCATTATTATCCGGTTCGTAGGACCATTTGGTCAATTAAACACTCACACTCATTTATACCTTTTATTTATCACTGTGGAAGAACACTCGGGAGTATCAAAAAATATAAACATCTTATACAAATGACCAAAGCACACCGATAGAATTAAAAACAGTCATCTTGATTCCAATCACAAATCAAGTTGATGGTACTAAGTAAAATGTGGGTAGTATAATATTAAATCACAAACACTACAACTGTTCAATATAACTTCAGAACTGCTAACGACATCTATCGGAAAATTGTGAACTAAAATTCTTATTTCTATTATTAATTAAACAATATTCATATATGCGAAAAATAAAAATCCCAGAACTCGACCGCAGCGCCACCTACCGGGACCAGTTGCAAATCTAAACCATTCTCGACTCTACTGGAACATACACAAAAAATTTCAACAAAGTCGGTCCAATTGTTTAAGAGGAGTTCAGTGACATACACACGCACATAATAATTATATTTAAAAAAGATACCCAAATTCGGGAATAGAATCCGTGACCTCTGATGCTGCGTTAGTTAGAATGAAAGTTGTACAGATGTCGTGTTTGGTCAGTAATTACGAGCTTCATTCGAAGGCTAATTTAAATGGAGTGCCATTAAATGAAAGGACGCGTTAACAGCTTCATGCTCGAATGAGGTCGACATCGAAAGAAGACATTATCTAAATTGAGGCGACAGATGTTTTGTAATCTGCGTCGTGTTTTACATGTCGATCATAGAGTATTAATCAAATAGCTTTAGTTTGCTAGATTTTTTTAATGCTGTAAGAAAGAAGACAGACTGACTGTCCACTTAGAATTTAGTAGTCACCGTCATCTATAGGTGTTTGCAACAGAACATAGAGTATATAGCAAATAAATAAATATACTGGCACAATTCATACAGCACTATCCTGTCCCAAAGTAATGCTACTTACTTGTGTTATGGGTACTAGACAACTGATAAACTATAATACATATAAAGTATATTATTTACTTATTTATGCTCTAAATTTTTCATATTATTTATTGTCTTCACCGCCACTGTGTTTTTTTCAATATTTTCCCTAGTTTTTAGGGATTGCCTGGAAGAGATCGCTTTAAGCGATAAGGCCGCCCTTCAACAATTATTGTACCTAGTTTTTAAGAAAATAGTTTTAATTTGGTGAACAATAAGTGTTTTCATTTCATTTCACATATGTGCTTTTTTGTAAATAAATACATATCTATCTATATACCTAGTCAGGTCATAAGTATTGTCACACAGTAAAAACTTTTCTTTTAGAATGCTGGCCACAAAAAAGTTTATTGAATTCGAATTTCGAATTGTTCATGAAAATAAAAATGTATAACTTTTAGAATTTTACTCATTTTTAAATATGGAGTGGACGCTTAAAGAAGACCGTGTTGCAGTTATTGCTTTGCATCGTTGCGGTTACGCGCCAATTCAAATTTTTAACATACTGAAAAATTTGAATATTACCAAAAGATTCGTTTATCGTACCATCAAACGATACAATGAAGACTCTAGTGTAGATGACAGGTCAAGAAGTGGTCGCCCTCGGTCTGTTAGGACTCCAGCAGTGATAAAAACTGTGAAGGCACGAATTCAAAGAAATCCCAAACGTAAGCAGAAACTGTTGGCCCTTCAGATGGGGTTAAGCAGAACCACGGTGAAAAGGGTGTTAAATGAAGACTTAGGGCTTCGGGCATATCGAAGAAAAACAGGACATCGTTTGAATGCTCATCTAATGGACCTGAGACTGAAGAGATGCCGCGCTTTGTTGAAGCGGTACGCGGGAAAAAAATATCGGGAAATTCTTTTTTCGGATGAAAAAATGTTTACCGTAGAAGAGAGCTACAACAAACAAAATGATAAGGTGTACGCACACAGTAGTGAAGAAGCGAGCAACCGTATTCCGCGTGTCCAACGAGGTCATTTTCCATCCTCGCTCATGGTATGGTTGGGAGTTTCTTATTGGGGCTTAACAGAGGTACATTTTTGTGAGAAAGGTGTAAAAACGAATGCTGTTGTCTATCAAAATACAGTCCTGACGAACCTTGTGGAACCTGTTTCTCATACCATGTTCAATAATAGGCACTGGGTATTCCAACAAGATTCGGCGCCAGCTCATAGAGCGAAGAGCACACACGACTGGCTGGCGGCGCGTGAAATCGACTTCATCCGGCGCGAAGACTGGCCCTCCTCCAGTCCAGATTTGAATCCGTTAGATTACAAGATATGGCAACACTTGGAGGAAAAGGCCTGCTCAAAGCCTCATCCCAATTTGGAGTCACTCAAGACATCCTTGATTAAGGCAGCCGCCGATATTGACATGGACCTCGTTCGTGCTGCGATAGACAACTGGCCGCGCAGATTGAAGGCTTGTATTCAAAATCACGGAGGTCATTTTGAATAAACTTTAATGTCATAAGAATCTATGTTTTGTTAAGTTCATTTTGGTATATGAATGGTTACATAATTAATAAACTTGTTACAATTATTTTACATTAAACATGTGACAGAATTTATGACCTGACTAGGTATATATATATATATATATATATATATATATATATATATATATATATATATATATATATATATATATATATATAAGAGATTTCCACGTATATAGTCACTCATCACGATATCTTTTCACCGAGTAGAGGTCAGCTAAGAACGGATTTTACGAAATTCCACCCCCAAGAGGGGTTGCGGGGGCGTTAATTATTTATATGGCAGAACAACGTTTGCCGGGTCAGCTAGTTATACATAAACACCCAGACGAGTTAGCCGCTACGGAGGTCTTCATAAATACATTAGGTTTGATTTAGTAGAAAAATAAGAGTACATCGATTTTCTTGAACACATTAGCTGCGGCAAATAAATCATACATTTTCATTTGGTTCGACGACGGGTCGGAATGCGCCACCAACCTCTCCCCCAGTGCGTTGCAGCTCTTTTTGACCCACCAATATAATTGCTGTGTCATAAGCATATGTAACAATTTTTAATTGTTTTAAGGAAAGTTCGCACAGACTATTTATGTAAATTACGAAAAGAGTAGGACCGAACACACTACCTTGGGGCACGTCATATTTAATCGTAGCTTTACTGCGGAATAACTTCCTACAACAACTTTTTGAGATCGGTCGCTCAGATAATCTTTTGCAGATGTTCCGGCCAGCGAGTCATTGCTTCACGGGGGTTGTCTAGGATGATGACTGACTGAAGAAAATAATAGAATTAAATAAAGAATTAAATTAAAATATATTTCGCACAAAAGTACAAAATTAAAATAGCTCTATTAATGTTTTACAAAGAGTTTTACAGTTTTTTTTTTTTTTTTTTAATTTTAACCTTAACAAATTTGTTTGCGCTCCCGGTCCATGGTTCTGTCTATGGTCGGGAACGATCCTGGATAGACGGCCATCGCCTCCTTTTATCCGTGGTCCCGGGCGTAGGTGGGGAACAGCGGGGTTTTTAGTGGGTAGTTGGATGGCCAAACATCTTTCCCGGAGTCCCTCATATCCCTCGGTCCCCCGGGGCCGGGAAACCCGTCAAGAGAGCGTTTTTCCTCGAGACAAAAACAAATAAAAACAAATTTGTTTGTTGAGATTAACCAAGAAAATTGTTTTGTGAATGTGTATCCACAATCTAAATCTACTGAACTGATTTTTGTTTTCAAGCAATATAAGTTATATATTCTAACAGAGTTAATTCGGGGCATGTTACTATGTTTCTATTTGCCTTTCACAAAGGTCTTCCGGTATTCTTATCAAAAACTTTCAAAGAAGCATCTACGTGGTAACCAAACTTGATCGTCTCAAGGACAGTAATCTCATTCTTAATCCCACCACTTTCCATGACCTTCTGAATCTGCGGCCCCCAAAAGTGATGTCCTCTGAATTCTTTTTTAAAATTAATAGCCACGTTACCACGCAGGTATATCTTGTAGGAAATTTCTACTTCCAAAACACCGGCATTCGCTGATAAAACCGCTGTTACCGCTTGATTTGGTTCTAACTCCGTTTCAACAGCGCTTGTTGTTCCTATTATTGTAGTTTCAGCCTTCTCTGAAGCTGTTCCCCATGTTGTTGTGTAGGAGAAAGCAGTAGTGCCTTGAGCTTTACCAAAAACAAAGTTAACGTCATACTCTATCTCTTGCGAAACTGCTATCTCTTTTTCCTGACTCCAACTAGTCGTAAAAGTGTTTTCCACAGAATGGCTGATACCAGTATTTACTTTTATGGTATTATTCGACAAATTTACAAAGTCTTGAGTGAGTATGACTGTAGGGTTTTTCATGTTACTTTTAATTCTTGCAGATTTAACCGATACAACCCTCGTAACTTGCTCCCACTTGTAAGTGTCGTAGAGATCTCCCCAAGGCGTTGGACTTTTGTAGTATATGTTATTTGGTTTCTTCCCATAATGCTTTTTAAAAGCTGCATTTAGATTTGTTTTATCTATATGGAATAAATTAATATCCTCATCAGTTACAACACTAATTTCGATACCTGAGTATTTAATCGATATATCTTTGTCGTCTGGATTGGTTGAAATATCAATTATTATTTTCGATTGAACACATCCGATTAATAGAATCAAGAAAACATTTTTAATGAACAGCATTATAAATAATATTACGTTTATCACAACGTTATGCCGCTATACAACACTATCACCAAATTATATCAATAAAGATATTTACTCATTATTTCGTAACCGTTGCTTATTGATTTAATTATTTTCTATAACTTTTTAAATTCACTTCGAAAATGAAGACGTGCGTATTTGATGGATTCAAATCTTCGTATGCTCATATCATTGACCTTTTAAACTTTTTATCAACGCGATTTATTTTTATTTCCTTAAACACAAGTGATCTTACACGAGTGTATATTATAAATAATAATTATTAGGTCATAATACCTAGAAGCTCAGTGGTATTACACTCGGAGATAAATCTAGTAATCCCAGGTTCGAATGGCACGGTTGCATGCACAGCATAGGCAGTCTTTCTCTCCTTATGTGTAGCATATCATAATTGTCGTGTACCAACGGTGATGGAAAACATCGGGACGACTTGCTGAGATCACTGGTATATGAAACCCGCTGATTCGCTTTGGACAAGCATGACCGGTATAACATCCGTTTCATCTAGCAGCAGTGAGACACCACGGGCTATTATTATAATATTGAACTTAACACGATTCCTAATGGTTTTGTAGAATTTTCGTCAGTTGTATTGTTTCGGTAAAAAACAAGAAAGAGATACATGATTGCCAAATAAACATTTATTAAAATATTAATTACATTAATGTACATATTATACGACGAGTATGTGAAATATTAAACGTAAACATATAAAATATTGTATGGCCGTCGGACCTAGCATAAGCGTCGAGATCGACCGGCCAGTTATCCGAGGGTCCATGTCTTTTCATGGGTAGTCGGCGGTCTCACTCAGGCTCTCTCTTACCAATATGGTCAGGAAGGTTAGTGCAAAATATGTTCATATAGATATCTACTTCTATCATGTATAATAAAAACAAACTTAAGGCCAATCAATTTTGAGGGTAGTTCATTAATACCTACCTATACATCGAATTTAATGATTCTATTAAAGTATAAAACATACTCTAAAAAATAATGGGTTGGTTAGTGGCTGTATCTATGACACTGAAAGTTTCGTTATAGTACTTGAAGCTGATCGTCTCGAAAACTGTCACCTCATTTTGAATGCCATCACTTTCCATAACAGCCTGAATCGGTGCTCCCAAAAACTGTTGCCCATTCAAAGGCTCCTCATAGACCGCTGCAACGACACCTTGTAAACTCATTTTATATTCAACTTCCAATTCCAGCAAGCTTTCATATACCGATAAAATGAGTGATACTGTTTGTCCTGGTGCAATCTCCACAGAAAAACCTTCCGCTGGGCCGATCGGTAAAAGCTGTTTCCTAGTTGTGTTAACTCCCCACGGGTTTGTAAATGAGCAAGACTTGGAGCCATCCATATTATCGAAATTAAAATTAATATCATAATTAACGTATTCCGATACATCTACGTCGCTTGGCATAGTCCAAGTAGATGCCAAAACCTTTTCCACTGCGTTAGGGCCAGTACTTATAGTAATCTTATTCCTCTTCATCTGATTAGTAAATTCCTGTTTATTTACTATGACAATGTTATTGGTGTTACTTTTAACTCGTGCGGATTTCACAGACAGAACTCTAGTCACTGGTTCCCAACGATGGGTCGCGTAGAGATCTCCCCAAGGAGTTGGACTATGTACAAAAACGGCTTGTGGTTTCTTACCGTAATACTTCTCAATGGCTGCTTTTAAGTTTGCATCGTCGATGTGGAATAAATTTCTATCTTTGTGGCTCACAATACTGTCCTCCGTTCCTGACGGGTTGATTGATATTTCTTCATTACTTGAATCGCTCGAGACGTTAATGACTATTTTCGACTGGATACATCCGAATAATGTGAGCAATAAAATAGTTTTAATAAACATTATGTCCATCTTCTTTATATATTTTAATCCTTGTAAAATGTACTAGCACTTTCTTGATGCACTTACCGTATGACTGTACGTGTTTGCTGCACCTTTTTATATGCATCCACTTGTAACCTTCTCAACTCTGATATCAATTTATATGACATGTTTATTATTTGCGATATTGGTGTTAAATCCCAAATGTAAATTGAGTTAAGGAAGGTAATGATAATATAAAATTAATGCGAGGTTACAGTTGGAATAATCTTTTTGTTCTGCATAAAATTTATTTATTTAGATTTGATTTTTATTATACACACATCAAATAAGTCTAAGCAACATGTACTAATTTAAATTTTAGGATGGTTTTACACATTATAACGTTGTATTTTATTTTTAAAATAATATTTTTAGGGTCCTATGATGTAAAAATAACAGCTCTTGTCTTTATAAGTTCTTTTAATAACATAATTTTATCCCATTGTACCTGGGTCCATGTTCTGCGTTCTCTACACCATTCATTTCGACGAGCGCGATTCCCGTGACGTATCGGTGGGCACCTAATTGGGAGTCGAGCTCGTAGGCCGTACTCATGCAGTCGATTTCGCACAGTTTGGGGACTTACATCAACACCACTTGAATTTTGTAGCCTCAAACTTATCTCTCGAGCGGTCAACATCGGCTGGCGTCTTGCAGTCAGTTGTCAAAGACGTCAGCCAAAGACGACAAATAACACTTCTATGAATGCCAAAATGCCGAGATACCTGAGATTGATTACTTCCCGTTTGCAATATCCCTACAGCTCTTTGCATTTCATTTGCCGTCAAATGACGTCGCTCCATGACGTCAAGAATATCTAACAATTCAATTTTGTCGCTAACTTTATTTAAATGGTTGGTAAAATTATAAAATTAAGACTAAACGTAGCAATAAAAACGCACTTAAATTCAAACAAATTCCCTTACATTTAATTTTATAAAAAAAAAAACAAAACGTAATCGAATTTTTTTTTACAACCAGGCAGTATGTCTTCAACAACAAAAAAGTTTACATACCTACGCACTTTGAGTGAGTAAAGACTTAGAAATTAATTTGTATAAATGGTAAATTTGTAATATCATGCATAACTTTTTTGATGTGTATATTGTGACAAAGGGGGATGCTAATTTTTTATTGTCTTTTCGATATCTTAAGAAAGATATGGGGTATATAGTATTGATATAGTACGCCTTATTCATGCGTGGTTCTATTGCATCCGAAACGGCTAGGGTCAGGTAGTCACGTATGTTCGCTTATGTTCAAAGTGGTCCTGGGCGCCTCCACTGGTACAAAGTATGCAACCCCAGTTGCTAGAGGCGGTGGTATCGGCCCTCTTCCCTGAGCGAGTGGGACACGTTCCCCCGGCGATGGCTTCGCCCTCAGCCACAGAATCTCCAGAAGAGGAGAGCACCGATGTCTCCGAGGTGACGCAAGCAGAGATGAGAGCGGCCGTGTCGCGACTCCGGGCTAAGAACACAGCGCCCGGACCCGACGGAGTTCCTGGTCGAGCTCTCGTCCTGTCTCTGAAGAAGCTAGAGCCCCAGCTGAGGGGGCTCTTCACGGCATGTCTCGAGCGGGGTCAGTTTCCCAGTGTGTGGAAGGAGGGGAGGCTGGTCCTGCTCAGGAAGGAGGGGCGCCCCGCGGACTCGCCGTCCGCGTATCGGCCCATAGTGCTGCTCGATGAGGCGGGCAAACTTTTTGAGCGCATTATCGCAGATCGCCTCGTCAGCCACTTGTGCAGAGAGGGGCCGGACCTGGACGACAACCAATTTGGTTTTCGTCGGGGGCGCTCCACCATAGACGCCATCATGCGCGTGAGGGCCCTGGCGGAGGAGACGGTATCCCGGGGTGGGGTGGTGCTGGCGGTGTCTTTAGACATCTCCAACGCATTCAACACCCTACCCTGGAGTTGTATTCGGGAGGCTCTGAAATACCATCGCGTGCCTCCCTACCTCCGCCGTACGGTAGGGGCTTATCTGGAGGGTAGATGCGTCACCTATCGGGGACGTGACGGTGCCGGTCGGCACTTCATGTCGTGCGGTGTTCCACAGGGATCGGTCTTGGGACCGCTCCTGTGGAACATCGGCTACGACTGGGTGCTGAGAGGCGAACTCCCGTCGGGCGCCGACTTGACGTGTTACGCGGACGACACGCTTGTCACTGCCCGGGGGAGCTCGCACAGGGAGGCGACGTTGATAGCCACGGCTGCGGTGTCACAGGTGGTGAACCGCATCCGGCGCCTGGGCCTGGAGGTGGCCCTAAACAAGTCGGAGGCCATGGTGTTTCATGGCCCCCGACGTGCGCCGGCACCGGGATCACACATCGTGGTCAGCGGGGCCCGGATAGCTGTCGAGTCCACCATGAAGTATCTGGGACTGGTGCTCGACAGCCGATGGGAATTCGGGCCCCACTTCCGGCGGCTGGCGCCCAAGCTGATGGGTGCAGCGGGCGCGCTTTCGACGTTGCTTCCCAACTTGGGGGGCCCGAGCGCCGCCTGTAGGCGGTTGTACGTGGGAATCGTGCGGTCCATGGCCCTGTACGGGGCCCCTGTTTGGGCGTTGGACATGACGGCCAGCACTCTCGCCATTCTGCGTAAACCGCAGAGGGCGATGGCCGTCAGAGTCGTCCGCGGGTATCGCACGATTTCCTACGAGGCGGCTTGCGTCCTGGCCGGATCCCCGCCCTGGGACCTAGAGGCGAAAGTACTCGCGTCATTATATCGATGGCGCGAGGAAGAGCGGGCACGGGGCTCGAAGCCGGCGCAGCGGCAGATCGCGCTGCGCCGAGAGGAGCTCCGTCAGGTCTTGGTGGCGGAATGGCGGCAAAGGCTTCTGCGCCCTACCGCCGGCCTCGCTACCGTCGAGGCGATCCGGCCAGTACTCGACGACTGGCTCGGGAGAAGGCACGGCTCCCTGTCGTTTAGGGTGACGCAGGTGCTGTCGGGGCACGGCTGCTTCGGCAAGTACCTGTGCCGCATAGACAGGGAGCCGGACGCTCGGTGCCACCACTGCGTCCATTGCGGGGAGGATACGGCGCAACACACGCTCGCCGAGTGTGTAGCTTGGGAGGAGCAGCGCCGTGTCCTCATAAATGAAGTGGGAGACGATCTGTCGCTGCCGGCCGTAGTGCGGAGGATGGTCGGTAGCGCAGAGTCGTGGGACGCAGTGGTGTCCTTCTGTGAGGACGTGATGTCGCAGAAGGAAACTGCGGAACGGGAGAGGGAGATCTCGACTCCCTTCCCCGGCCGCAGAAGGCGCACCGGGCGCAGGAGAAGGGCGGACAACGCCCTTTTCCAGCCCCCATGAATAGGTCCAGGGGCGAGGGACTTGGGGAAGTTCCCGCCCCCCTATTCGATGGACCCGAGGTGGAGGCGCGCGCGGGTGTCGGCGCGCGCCTCTGAGGCGATGCACGGGGTAGTTAAACACCTCACTACCCCGTGCAGGAGACGAGGCCCGGACACACCGGGCCAGCACTAGTGTGGGGCTGCGGAAGAATTTGGATTCCCGCGGCCCCGCGCGCACGTGTGAGGAGACACCGGGGTGGTGGTTTTAGCCGGTAAGAATCCGGCACGCCCCTCCGCCTTTCCCCAGGCGGAGGTAGTCCATGAGGATTTCCCCACCCCGTAAAAAAAAAAAAAAAAAAAAAAAAAATGTTCAAAGTGGTGGTAGCTATGAGTTAATAACTAGTCAGTGTTTGACTTGCTTGTACTTACACACATGTTGGTGTAAATATAATATTAATTACGTGATTAAACAGAAGAAATGTGAAGTCAAAAAGAAGGCGGTTCTACTCGATGTTAATTCAGACAGTGTCTTCAGGTAGCGAACAATTTAGCACTAATAGAAGATCAGCCCCGGCAATTTGAAAATGTTTAATTCAAATATTGGATTGTCATGCCTCATCCAAAAGATCCGAGTTCGGAAGTCTGTCTTCTTTTACATGCATGGGCAAAGTAAGAATACTGAACCTTGTGGCCGGGGTCGACCCATCGTAAAAGACGACAAAACAACCCACCCTAGGTACGTGGTAGGGCCTCAAGCCCGTCTGGATGGCGACCATCTTTGGTCTTAGTATGCCGCCATAGTAACTTTGAGTTGTGTTCCGGCATTAGTGACTCAGGTTCCAGTTCTCCTATGCGGACAGCAGCGTGTTCGCGGTCGCATCGCAAACATCCATAGGCTACGGTAACTGGTTACTATTAAGTAGGCCGTCAGTCTGTCTGCCGTTCTTTAGTAAAAAAAAAAAACAAATTCTATGTACAAGTAATCGCAGTGGCGCAGCGATGGGGGGCATCATGCCCCGGGCGCTACTCACCAAGGGGCGCCAAATTGTCCGCTAAACAAACATTTTCTGGATAATTTTTATTATTAATATAATTGATTTCTGGAAAATCTGGAATCTAGAAAAGTCGCAAGTATACACGTATTACTCAATGCATATCATGCTTTTGCGGGTTCCACACTTAGATACGGTGTACTCTATTGGGGAAACTCTGCGGATAGAGAAAGTGTGTTGTGTGTTGAAAGCCCAAAAGAAACGCGTTCGTTCCATGTGTGGACTTCAAGCAAGAGATACGTGTAAACCACATTTACTTAATCTCGGAATGTTAACATTTCCTTCAATGTATATTTATGAAGCGGCAATATTTATTAGGAAAAATAGCTTTTCAACTTTAAAAGGCATTCGACACAACACATAATTATGCAGTGCTACATGTCAGACTACTACATTCAGCAAGACTATTTTTGGTATGGACATTAGAATATATAACCATCTTCCAACTTATATAAAGTCGGCTCATTGACTTAATGACAATTTTGTGTCGGCTTAATGACAATTTTGATAATGTAACTAATGACTGACGTAGAAATGATTATATATTCAATAAATTGTATTCTGAAAAATAAGTGGTAATTGTGAAATATGTTATAGAAGTAAAAATTGACAATGTATATACGAGTATGCTATACCTCAAAAGGGTCTATGTATAATGTATTGTTATATATAAGCATGAATAAATTGAATTGAATTGAAAATATATTTTAAATTTAGTGCTATTGTAATATAATAAATGTTGATTCGTAAATATAAAAGAAAAATAGTTACACTAATAGTCTAAATCAAACTGTAATCATATATTCGTGATAGAAATAGTTCGTCTTTTCTAGTTTCTTTCTTCTTTGAACTAATTCTAGATGATCATATACATTTAAAAATCTAGTCTTGTTTTCTCATCTATATTTTTTATATTAAAGCCTAGCTTGAGCCTATGCCTTTATTTATTTTACTTTATTTATTTATTAATTTGCGAGTATATTTTACATATAATATTATATGGTTTTCGAATGGGGGGCGCTAAAAAGCTATTGTGCCCTGGGCGCGAGTTAAGCTCGCTGCGCCACTGAGTAATCGGCAGTCCTTGCACGCAATAGGCGTATAAGAATAGGATAGAAGGCTTATCGGCGCGCAGGAGATTGGATATCAGTCTGGGGGAAACAGTGAATCTGGGTTCGCACGCGCCGGCGTAACTAGGTGGAGTCCTCGTTGTCCGGTTAATTAGAAAGGCGTATTTTGTTATACTTAGGTTTTTTGAAGGCGAGGGTTATGCCTAATGAGTGAAAACACTATCTGTTATTTTTTTAATGGCGACTGTGGTGACAATGCTTGTGGTACTGATTTGCCAAGGTCCAAGTATGAAAAGTCAGGTGATGATGTTAAATAACTATATAGGTATATTAGTAAACTTTTGACCGGTACTTAATATAGACTGTCTGCTAACTTGTAAACATTCAAATATACATACTTTTTACATTGAAAATAAATAATGTATAATATTTAGAAAATTTCAAATTACATACTTATACAAATATTCATACCTGAACTGATGATTACTATGACTTAGGGAGCGTTCAAGTATTACGTAAAGCATTTTTGGAGATTTTTGACCCCTTGCCCTCCCCCCATGTAACGCGCCATAATATTTTCCTGTAACCCCCGGGGGGGGCCGTTTTACGCCCCCCCCCCCACGCCCCCGTAAAACGTTACGTAGCCACCAAGTGATCATTTTTACCTTAAAATCACAATTATGTGTCGTAAAGTACCGGAAAGTCGCTAAATTTTTGTAAAAAAACAATGTTACGTAGCGCGTAGTTCAAACAACCCCTCCCACCCCTGTAACACATCGTAACGTTTTACAAGACCACCAAACAGTGACCATCACTTTTCTAGGGGTAAGTTTTTGTTTAGGGCATTGTTTAGGTGAACCAGGATCCAACCAACTTGCTGAGCGCTTGTGGTTATCAAACAGAATCCATTTTTCATCGCAGGTAACAATGCGGTTCAAAATTATTTCATTTGTGTGCCTGTTGAGCAGTGCAAGGCACGCTTCGACGCGTACTTCGCGCTGGCGATTATTGAGTTTGTGGGGCACCCATTTGTCAAGCTTTTTTACCTTGCCCCCCCGCCCCCAAATTCGTTACGTAATACTTGAACACTCCCTTACATTATTCTAAATGATAATGGGTATACATTGCGACGCCTCTACGACATAGTTATATGTATATATGAATATAATTATTAGTTATTATTTCTTCTTCTCTTGTAGGTATAGTGTATGTAATGTGAATAGACTTTAATTGTTAGGCAAATAAATAAATTATTATTATTAGGAGATAAAAATTTACACATAATATTTATAAAAACACTAGGAACTAAAGTCAGTAGGTAATTAACATTTACAGAGCGCGGTAAGTAATGGGGGAGAAGGTCATACAGAGGGGTAGAAATTTTCCGGCAGTAAAAGAAAATGTGGTCAATCGTACCTTCGCCTAAACCACATTCACAGAAAGAGTTATTGCGAATTCTAAGTTTAGCCAAGAAAACTAGTGAACTGGAGTACGTGGCCAAGACGAAGTTGTATTATTATTATTTTTATTGCTGTAGGACAGCAGACAGGCTGACGGCCTGAAGCAGTTACCGTCGCCTATGGGTGTTTGCAACGCCAGTGGCATCGCGAACACGCTGCTGACCCTTATGGGCACAGGAACTTAGGTCATTAATACCGGAACACAACACAAGGTTATTATGGCGACATACTTAAGACCAAAGGTGGTCACCATCCAGACGGGCTTGAAGCCCTACCACGCAACTATGCTAAAATCAGCTTTTTTGACCCCAAAAACCTTTAAACCTTTTTAACGTTTAGACCTAAGCTAAGTTTAGCGGTGGAGGAAAACTATCTGTGTTTGGATACACAATACTTAAGGCATGTAGGTACATATGTTAATGTATTTGTGGCACCGCGAATTTAAAATAAGATATCAGAACACTTCATCATCATCATTTCAGCCGGAAGACGCCCACTCCTGGAGAAAGGCCTCCCCCAAAGATCTCCACGATGAACGGTCCTGCGCTGCCCTCATCCAACCTATCCCGGCGATCTTGACCAGATCATCGGTCCATCTTGTGGGGGGCCTACCAACACTGCGTCTTCCGGTACGCGGTCGCCATTCGAGGACTTTTCTGCCCCAACGGCCATCAGTCCTTCGAGATCAGAACACTTAAAATGTCTTAATACGTACGATTCCAATAACAAAACAACTAAAACTATTTGTGTCTATTAAAACTATATAATAATCATAAAAATGTTTTTATGATCTCTTTGTATCCCATAAAGGCGGATTTTTTTCGTCTATCCCTATTAAATTAGGGCAGAACGTGCGCGTGCGCAGTGTGCGTCAGTTTCAACCCCCGGAACTGTTCTGTATCAATCCGGAAATTATGGGGGTACGCGGAACAACACGTCTGAATGTAGAATTTTTTTTAATTATTTATACTGTTATTACGTAACTCGACATTTCTAATTTAATTTCACTGATTGTAATAGACAATATTTTTAGTCCTTTTCGTCAGAACAGGAAAATGAGCTATTTAAATTTTTAATCTTGTTAAAATAATCTATTTCGAAAAATGTATCCGGGTTCACGAGTGTAGCTAATGCAAAGTTCACTAACCTTTTTAACCTTTACAAAGAAATATAGAAAGTATTTTTATGTCAATATCTCAGAATAATTCTGATAAAATAATTGATAAGATTAAAAATTGTTAATTCTTTGTTATCAGTACTATCTGCTACATAAGTCAATTAAAAAAAAATTGTTGCTGAAGTTGCTAAGGAAATTGTGTTTGTGGTTTGCGTTCTGTTTAACGCTGGCGAAAACAATGAACGGCAAAATTAACATCTAAGTCATTCGATATCGATATAGTGAGTTTTAAGTTCTTTGGATACGATGATACGAAGAACATACATATTATGACCTCCGATGACTTTGCTTTATTTAATAATGAAGAAATTCATAAGAAGGCGGTTGGAAAAGAATTCGGTACAAACTCTGATATTATCCATTGCATGAACCCTGCAATGTGGTATAGAGAAGAGATGTTCGACAAATATAAATGGAAACCGGCAACAAAAAATATTTCCATTTCATTTCCGATTATTGTAAACAAACAAAAATTTTAAAATTATTCAAACACTACTGTTCGAGTGAAGCCCGGGTTAAGTCCTATTGTACAAAACACGCATCAAACATGTGTCGTTTGACCAAGTATTTGACTACAGTGTTAATTTTTATATCGCAAAAGCATATGGTTCAATTAGAGTTGGTTTTAAAAAAAGTTGGGGATCAACTGAAGAGAAGTCAGAATCGGTCACTATCGGGATCCGGGACCAGTAGTAGCGGTGGGCTGTAGCGGCATTTTCGGTTAGCGAAACGAAACTATCTATCAAATGTCAATAGCGGCTTTTGAAACTCGCTATTTCAGTAGCGAGCAATAGCGGGTTTTGGGTTATACGAATATTGCCGAACGTTGTGTGATTTGTGTTCGTGATCAGGAAGACGTGATTGAGGTAGTAGATGTTAGCAGGTTATTGCAGTACGGCGAAACCAGCTAACCGCTATTGTGCTTATAGATAGTTTCAATAACCATTCACGTTGCGCAAAAACCACCACTAACCAGTAGTGGAGCGGAGATAGAACTGAAAGTGGGAGATGCTGTGAAAGCAATTTTATCATCGAGTACAATTGATCTAGAAGCAGAAGAACTTACACGATATCGCTTAGAAATCGATTAGTGGCGAAGTATCACAAGAAGTATGACAACCACAACATTTGGTCCACCACTTTAATAATGAAAAATATGACATTACCATGAAAAACTTGCCAGCTTATAGTTTTGTTTTAACATTACGATAAATAATAATGATTCTAATAGACCCATTTACTGTATTAATACATAATATTATATAGCGTCAGCTTCTGGGTATATAGTCAGTGATTCATAACTTTAATATTATTTTATTTTGAAACAAAACCTTTTACCGCACTCTGATGAGAGCTACATAGAAGTCCATACCGATTATTATTTGTTATTTATATATCTTTAGATTACTGATTTTAGTTATTTTAGTTGAGATGAGAGTGTTAAGAAGTATGATAGGAGTTCAACTGAGTGAGAGGATAAGAAATAATGAGATATGGAAACGTTGTAGTCTGAATTTTTTCAGATCTTTTGATGTAGTGACAAAAATTGAGAAAGGTATGCTGAGATGGTTTGGCCATGTCGAGAGAATGAATGAAGAACAATTGACGAAAAAAGTGTATAAGGCGAGTGTGAATGGAAGTGTTGGAAGGGGTAGACCTAGGCGGACGTTTCGAGACCAGATCAGGGACGTCTTGAAAAAAGGCCAGGTCAAGAGTACCCTAAACCGAAGGGCATGTATGAAGGGAATAATGAAAGTGGACGAAGCGAAACAAGTATGTAAGGATCGTAGCAAGTAGAAAGAAGTGGTCTCTGCCTACCCCTACGGGAAAGAGGCGTGATTATATGTATGTATGTATGTAATGATTTTGAAACTGTATTTAACAATTTGCTGTAAAATTTAACTCTTCCTGTCTCTTGTATAACAAATGCCAAACGTCTTATCTATGCAGGAGCGGAGAAAGAATACTAACCTCTGTAGGTCGGCCTGTCGTAAAAGGCGACAAAACAACCCACCCTAACTACGTGGTAGGGCCCCAAGCCCGTCTGGATGGCGATCACTTTTGGTCTTAAGCATGCCGCCATAATAACTCTGTGTTGTGTTCCGGCATTAGTGACCTGAGTTGCTGTACCCTTATGGGACTGCAGCGTGTTCGCGATGCCACTGGCGTTGCATACACCTATAGGCGACGGTAACTGCTAAATCTTAAGCGGGCCGTCAGCCTGTCTGCTGTCCTACAGCAATAAAAAAAAACGGTATTTCGTTTTGAACGTATAATATGAGAAAGATCTGAATTTTAAATTTGATCTTTGGGATTTTTAATTAAAACCTGCTAACCCTATATCATGATTAGTCAAAATGTCAAAAATGAAAAATGAATCAAAATAGTCACTAATTTTCGTCAAATGTCGTCGAAAGTACGAAGGTCGGATTATTAATTTTGCGTTTAATATTAAAAACAATAAAACCAAAGTACCATAAAAAATTTAATACAAAAATGTGATATGAGCACAAAATATATGTTAGTCATTCCTAGCTGCCATTCCAGTAAAATATTTAATTTGCGTGATATTTATTAAATTTATTTTTAAACGCATGTTTTATTTACTTTAAAAGCTCGGTGTATGTTTTTTCGCACTTATTTATTAGTGCTTACTGTTACTCTTCATACGTAGTTTTGTGTGACTTAGTTTTGTATTTCTATAATGGTTGATCGTTACGGAGTTATGATATGTGTATTCATGTACAGTGCCGGGTAAGTTATGTTTATTACATTCGATTATTTAGCATCTAATCAATTCCTAGTTAAAAAAAATTTGGATTATAAATTTTGGGCACGCTTTTCCTTTCTTTTTTTAATTGCATTCACTTACTAACATCCTAGTGTACACTATAGTAATTAGTTACCTTGCATGTATGTCATGATTTCTCGTATAAGGCATCTTAAAAGGTGTGGAACTTTTTCTGCTAGCTCACAGATTGAGTTTTCATCTAAGGTTTGGGCTCAAAAAGCAGACAAAATCGAATATATTGTACATATATGTATACTTGTTCTAGCATAAAATGTTTTGCACCACGAAATGCAAAGTGGTATGCTGAAAATTTGCCTTGGGACTCTATTCCACAGTGCACTTAAGCTCTTGAGAATGACTGTAGTGCTTTCTGAATTATTACAATTATTGTAACTCTTGCACATTGGAATATATAAAGCCTTAAGACAACGCAATTAAGCCTTCAGATGTAAAGCTGTCATACAAAATACATAGCAAAAACTAAGCTTAAAGATATTTTGTCACAAATAAATGCTCAGAAATGGGGATGGACAAGCCATAAGCTTAGAACCAAACATCCAAAATGGAGCCAACTATTGACACATTGGTACCATAGAAATGGAAAAAAAGCTAGACCAAATAAGCGTTGGGAGGTTTAGCTGAAGCTGACAGCTAGTCCCTTTTGGAGACAAGCGGCTCTGGATAGATCACACTGAGCTGGAGGAGGCCTTTGCCAACAGGCACTAAAATTAGAGACCTAATCTACGTAAATGTATCATTATAATTAAGTTTTTGCAAATTCCTAGATTGAAAGCTCATTGGATGGTCCTTATGTCTTTAATACATTGTGAATGCTGTTTGTACATTTCTAAAGTCCACATGTCTTCGAAATCTATCACTTAAACAACAATATTCATTTTATACGAGACAAGTCTAGGGCTTGTAATTTTTTACGTATATAAAATTAATGTAAATCAGCATATATAAAATGTATATATTTTACAGGGCTTTGTTATTAGGTGCGAAGATTACCGCAGGTCTGTTCGTTTTCCATGTTGCCGTAGTGCCGCTAGTCTTTAAATACTCAAAAGCATTTAGAAGGAATTTAGTATTTGCTAATTTTGGTAAGTATCATTGTAATAATGCCATTGTTTAACCCTTTAAGGCCTGACTTCATATTTTTTTAAATTGAGAGCTGTGCTATGTATAAGGTAATCCAAAAACATAATTTAAAAACACCCCTCCCCCTTAGTTTTGGGGGGCTCTGCATGATGATGCTTAAATTACTCTAGTGCAAATTGTGATGGTGTCAGGCTTTCAACTATAGTGCAGGATCATGTCTTGAAAGGGATAAATGCAATATTTAATTGCAAGTCTACTGTTGTAATTTATATCATATCTTACTGACTACTCCTGGATGCATCAAAAATTTGCAATGGAACTATTATAATCAAAACGAAATTAGTGTGTGCCATGTTATCGTTGCTAATATTTTCTCTTGTGATGAGTAATGTAATGCATGGGTATACCGTCTGTTCGCTCTTGGATGTGATTCTTGACCACCAGGCAAGTAAGGTGCAACACTGTAAATAATATTGATTTGGGTCACAAGCTCTTGAGGGACTTCTTATTTAAGTAGTGGTGCTGCTCTCACATAAAACTTACACAAGCAGGAATTTTTTATCTTAGTTATTTTAGAGTGCTTTTGTCTTCTTGCTTAAATATGTACATAGAGTTCTTAGAAGCGTTCAATCTGTCAATGTATTATAGAGTAGGGCGTAGGTCATATGGTAGAAGACCTTTAAAAAGTAGCAATAGGAAAGGGTAAACTGGATGCTGCTAATATTTTATCAACCACAGATTAATGGACATAAGTGTACCATAAAAGTAGTAATAGGAAAGGTTCTATAGGTTAATGGCATCTTTTGGTATTTTGTCTGGCTCTTATTGAAATGTTAATAAATACTTTGGTTTTTTATCGCAATGTGCTAATTTTTATATTAATTATTTTAGTACAATGGCCTTTAAACCTGAATTTGGAAGACCCATCATCATGTGGGATAGAGGGTGCAAGGAATCTTCATATAGAATATGACTCAAAAGTAGACAAGTGTCAAGTTAAAATTGGTAAGTTATTAAATAAATATTACGTTACAGAGGCGGAAGGGAGGTTTTTAAACTACATGTTATGTAACATTGTTTTTTAACCCTTCAGAATGGATGCGTAAAGAGACTTTCTCACGAATTTTTTAAAACGTTTTTTTCTCTGTAAATTTCAAATGAAATGACCACTTGAAATGTGATTTTTTGCGTTATGTAATACTTGAACGCTCCCTAGGGCATCATTCATATTATTTAGGGTTTTCGATGATTGACTATCTGGCATACCAAACTTGCTCTCTTGGTTCTTAGGAAAAGTAAGGAATGGCACACATATACACTCAAGTTTAGCTTTGTGGCTATATTTAATGGGGTACCTGGGTTTCCAAACTGCACGATAACAGGGATTGAAAATTTGTATGAAGTAGGAAAATTGATTTGATTTTTTTCAGGTTTATGGCATATTTTACCGAAGTCAACTTACGAGAAATTAAAAAACAATTTTCTATCCGAAGATAAAGAAGAATTGAATAAAATATTAGATGAAGAATTAGCAAACTCTAAAACACCAATCATGCTGTACTGTCATGGTAAGATCCTTTTTGTGATGAAGTTCTTTGTTCTGCATTCTGCTTCATTTTTCTTCTTTTTTTGATATAGAACTATATTGTGACAGTGAATACACAACAACACTTAGTTCCAAAGTAAAACTGTAGAGCGATTGCGTTTTGGGTACTAACAATCTACAAATGATAGCTTTACATATAAGTTCTGAAATTTTACTTCTTCTTCTCGACCATGACAATCATTAAAACAATCTGATATTATGTTTGTAAGCTTGTTTAGGCTGTATTGTAGATCATCATACTTTTTTTTATTGCTTAGGTATAGCAGACAAGCTGACGGCCCATAATAAGCAATTACCCTCGCAATTACTATGGATGCTTGCGATGCTAGGAGCACCGCGTACACGCTGCTGTCCCATAGGGTACAGGAACCTGGGTCTCTAATGCCGAAACACAAGGTTATTATGGCGACATACTTATAGACCAAGGGTGGTTGCCATCCAGACGAGCTTGGGGCCCTACCACGTCTGGGCCCTGCAGTGGGGTTAGTATTCTTACTCCATCCCTGCTCGGAGATTTGTTTGTATAACAATTTATTTTTCTATGTATCCATGTGCTTTATTTTGTGATTGAAAAGAAAGTATTCACATGAAATTTGAGAGATAGAAAACTTTAATATGTTGCGGATATTTTTAAAATTTTTTTTATTGCTACAGGCTGACGGCCCACTTAAATTTAACAGTTTCCGACGCCTATGGGTGTTTGCAACGCCAGTAGCATCGCAAATACGTACAGGAACTCAGTCACTAGTGCTGGTACACAACACAAAGTTATTATGGCGGCATACGATACGAAGATCAAAGGTGGTCGCCATCCAGCCGGGCTTGGGGCCACGTAGCTAGGATGGGTTGTTTTGTCGCCTTTTACGGCAGGGCGACCCCGGCCAGAGAGGTCAGTATTTTTTCTCCGCCCCTGCACAGATAGAAATTTAAAACTAGTGTCCTAAAAATATGTATTGCTGAGAAGTTTATTGCCGCTTCTTGTAACAGCCACACACATTGTGAAGCGATGGTAATTTTAGTTCATATCATAAATCATCATCATCACCCCACCAGCACTGTATCCCAGTTGCAACCCAAACATTCGCTTCGGTGCCCGGGGTCCGCTTTCTGACTTCTACACTTCGCACGATCTTCGGCTTCCCTGGTAGTGAGTCCATTGACATGTATATCACCCTTCATATCATAAATAAATAAAATACATATTTGACTTTTAAAAAAATATTCCAGCTAAGAACTTATATTAATGTATAATTTAAGTTTGGCAAATTTTAAACTTTTCAGGCAACTCAAACTCGCGTGGAGCTACTCATAGGATAGAATTGTACAAATTTTTTCAGCAAATGGACTTTCATACGATAGCCTTCGATTATAGAGGTATTTATTAGGACCTTGAATAAGTCGTTATTTAAGCTTTATTTAAAATCCGGCAAAACTCTTTCTGCCCTATAAATTCTAAAAATACATTTTGGATAGGATTTCCGTATTTTCTGTTCTTAGTGAGTGTCTACATCTTGAAATATTAACTTAATTAACTATGCTAAATATCAAGGCGTATATACAGGGTGACTTTGACAAACCCGTCCAAATTTTTTTACGCACTAAACATCATTTAAGGAACCCATTTTTACAAAAAAAAAATTGTATGTAATATTTTCAAAATAAAATATTTCATTCCAAGGAAAATATGATCACTAATTCAATCGTACAGAATAGTCATATGGTGCAAACTCCGTACGTTAAGACTTTGTGATGCTGATTACTCAACATTTTTGTACTATGCGATACTAAACTAAAATACACGTTTCACTAAAGATTCTTCTGTGTGAATTTGGACGGGTTTGTCAAAGTCACCCTGTATAATCAGGTGTATAGTTTTTTTTTATTGCTGTAGGACAACAGACAGGCTGACGGCCCGCTTAGAATTTAGCAGTTACCATCGCCTATGGGTATTTGTAACGCCAGTGGCATCGCGAACACGCTGCTGTCCCATAAGAGTACAGGAACTTGAGTCACTAATGCCGGAACACAACAAGGTTATTATGACGGCATACTTAAAGACCAAAGGTGGTCGCCATCCAGACGGGCTTTGAGGCCCTACCACGTAGCTAGGGTGGGTTGTTTTGTCGCCTTTTATGACAGGCCGACCGCGGCAACAGAGGTTAGTATTCTTTCTCCGCCCCTGCACGGATAATTAATATTATAAACGGAGTTTTAAATATCTCATTATGAGTAAAACTTAAACTATACATATACCTAGTCAGGTCATAAATTCTGTCACATGTTTAATGTAAAATAATTGTAACAAGTTTATTAATTATGTAACCATTCATATACCAAAATGAACTTAACAAAACATAGATTCTTATGACATTAAAGTTTATTCAAAATGACCTTCGTGATTTTGAATACAAGCCTTCAATCTGCGCGGCCAGTTGTCTATCGCAGCACGAACGAGGTCCATGTCAATATCGGCGGCTGCCTTAATCAAGGATGTCTTGAGTGACTCCAAATTGGGATGAGGCTTTGAGCACGCCTTTTCCTCCAAGTGTTGCCATATCTTGTAATCTAACGGATTCAAATCTGGACTGGAGGAGGGCCAGTCTTCGTGCCGGATGAAGTCGATTTCACGCGCCGCCAGCCAGTCTTGTGTGCTCTTCGCTCTATGAGCTGGCGCCGAATCTTGTTGGAATACCCAGTGCCTGTTATTGAACATGGTATGAGAAACAGGTTCCACAAGGTTCGTCAGGACTGTATTTTGATACACAACAGCATTCGTTTTTACACCTTTCTCACAAAAATGTACCTCTGTTAAGCCCCAATAAGAAACTCCCAACCATACCATGAGCGAGGATGGAAAATGACCTCGTTGGACACGCGGAATACGGTTGCTCGCTTCTTCACTACTGTGTGCGTACACCTTATCATTTTGTTTGTTGTAGTTCTCTTCTACGGTAAACATTTTTTCATCCGAAAAAAGAATTTCCCGATATTTTTTTCCCGCGTACCGCTTCAACAAAGCGCGGCATCTCTTCAGTCTCAGGTCCATTAGACGAGCATTCAAACGATGTCCTGTTTTTCTTCGATATGCCCGAAGCCCTAAGTCTTCATTTAACACCCTTTTCACCGTGGTTCTGCTTAACCCCATCTGAAGGGCCAACAGTTTCTGCTTACGTTTGGGATTTCTTTGAATTCGTGCCTTCACAGCTTTTATCACTGCTGGAGTCCTAACAGACCGAGGGCGACCACTTCTTGACCTGTCATCTACACTAGAGTCTTCATTGTATCGTTTGATGGTACGATAAACGAATCTTTTGGTTATATTCAAATTTTTCAGTATGTTAAAAATTTGAATTGGCGCGTAACCGCAACGATGCAACGCAATAACTGCAACACGGTCTTCTTTAAGCGTCCACTCCATATTTAAAAATGAGTAAAATTCTAAAAGTTATACATTTTTATTTTCATGAACAATTCGAAATTCGAATTCAATAAACTTTTTTGTGGCCAGCATTCTAAAAGAAAAGTTTTTACTGTGTGACAATACTTATGACCTGACTAGGTATATTATATGTGTATCTTTCTTCTTCCTGCCCTTATCCCAAATTATGTGAAGTCGGCACAACATGTTTTCCTTCCACACATTTCATTAAATATTTCATTCAAAGTAATGAACATCATTAGACAACCATCTCCAATCTTTATACTAAGTAAATGTATACCGAATAGGAAAGCGATGTCTTTTAAGGATACGATTTTTTGAATGCTGTAGGACAGCAGACAGGATGGCAGGCCCGCTTGATAGTAAGTAATTACAGTCACCTATGAATGTTTGCAACTCCAGAAGTATAGCTAACACGCTGCTGCCTGCTCAGAGGAACTGGAACCTGGTCACTTATGCCGGAAAACAAATTTATTATGGCATATCAAAAAAAAACCATCAAAATCCTTTATTGTTCTTATGTACGCAGCCTATTAGAGTATGCATCACCAGTGTGGAATCCATTTTAACAAATTTATATATCTCGCTTGGAGAGTATTCAAAAGAAATTTTTACGATATTTAGATTTTAAAACTAAACTGAATTCTGAAAACTATCACGATCGATGCTTACGTTATCACTTTTTGCCACTTGAAAACAGAAGATCCGTAAGTGATGTCTGTTTACTTATTAACATTGCAAATGGATCATGCGACTGTCCCGAACTTTTAGCTAATATAGGATTCCGTACACAGCACAAAAGTTTTAGAAAGCGACAACTGTTAAGTGTGCCCTTTGCACCTACTAATTATAGACAAAATTGCTTTTTTATTTGAGGTGCAAATGGATTTAATCAATTATATGCCCGGCTCGATATCGATTTATTCACAATTAAAGTTAACAGATTCAAAGTAATAATGAGTAAATACTTTTATGACGCTGTTGAAGATTGAATATAAGTTGTTAATCTTTTTTTTTTTTTTTTTCTCTTTTTACTGTGTTTATGAGTAGTGATAAATGACTAACTGTTTTAAGACTTGTAATCAGCAATAGTTTTTAAGAATGTTAGATTATATATACATATTGTAATTTTTATTAGCCTGTAAGTCTTACTAAAAATAAATAAATTAATAAATACTTTGAAACAAGGAGCGATTGCCATCTAGACGGGCTTGAAGCCCTGCTACTCCGCCCCTGCACGGAGAATATCGACTTAAATGGCGGAGCCGCGGGATGCGACCAACTTGTCAGGCCGCGGCTAGCGCCTGATACTCCTCAACTAACCGGAACAAAAGGCCCATCGGAGTTTAATGACTGATTTTTTTAAGGTTATGGTGACTCTACGAAGTTGAAACCCAGCGAAAATGGCGTAGTTGAGGATTCATTGATTGTCTATGATTGGCTATATTCGACCATAAACAAAGGGGATAAACCTCCATCAGTTTTTGTGTGGGGACACTCTTTAGGTATGGAAAAATATTTTATTATATAATTGGAAGTTTATGTATTAAAAATTTTAGCCCCTTAATAATGGATTTCAACATCCTAGTCGATTTTGTCGTAACGGCTAACGCAACTTCGATACGCTTGCGAAGGTCACGGGTTCTATTACCGTCTCGCGTCTGGGTTTATATCTTTTATATCAATGTTTTTCAATATTTTTGAATATGCGACCCCCTTTAAGGGGTGAAAAATTCTGACGACCCCCTTGGGCCATAGAGAGACAAAAAGTTAGTAAGTAATTTATAAGACTACGTGTATGATTTTCTCTATTTTGATACTTATATTCATTATTAAGACCTACATTCTGTAAGAAGCCGTGACAGCTTTGAAAGTAAGTATGAGGTAAGTTAGTAAGTCTGCGTGCGTCTTTCATTTGGACGCCTAAATTCGCGGCGTTGACTCACCGCAATGTCGTCGAGGGCGAAAGCTTTACCCCCCCGAGTAAGGCTTCACGACCCCCTAAGAGTCGCGACCCACAGATTGAACACTGTTCTATAGAAATAAAATGATAGAGGTCTCCAGTTGTGCGCGCATCACGGCATAACTACTGAATATAACATTTCAAATAAATTTTCAAGTTTTATTTCTTAGACACCTGGCCCGGCCCTTATCTAAATTATTGCGATATCTTCGTTTAATATAAGGTTATTAAAGTTTTAAGAAAGCACGATTTTCATAACTTGCCGCGGAGAAGTGGGGGGGGGGCAAGCGGTGTAGCGTGCATGCGTACGAAAACTTCTCATATTTTTTCCTTTTACTTTTTTCTGTTATTCGAACGGCTATATGATGTACGAGTAATATGTATATATTTGCAAAAGAAAGTTATAAGTTGTATAACAATTATCGAATACCCGTAACACAACCCCTCTGTTGTTTACTTTGATACCAGATGGCGCTCTATGAATTGTGAAATTTCTTTATGAAATTTAAAATTCAAGGTACAGCCATATCGTCCCACCTATTCGGCAACTTGACGGAGTTGTCGAAAAGTATTTTAGAGAAACAGACACCCCTGCCTCTGCCGCAGGGGTTGATACTTGAAGCTCCATTCAACAATTTAGCAGACGAAGTAGCTAAGAATCCCTTATCACAGGTAACATAAAACACTTCATTTTACCTTACTTATATACCTCTACTTAGTTTACTCACGTACCGTCGTGTCTTGGTTAAACCCTCACGAGTTTTTATATATGTGTTATTGTGAACCGCTAATTATGAAGGCCTAGACACCAAACCGCAGAACCAACCCTGGACGGTAGCATATCGGAGAACCTCAGGCGAGTCGCCGCTCTTTCTGACTAGCTGGGTATTCCCGTCTCCTGTCCTTTCCACGTTAATTATCGAACCTGCACTACCTATCTTTAGAGACCTAAGTCCGCCATTCTTTATACGGTCCTTCAGCCTCACCAATTCAATGATTTCTACTATAACAGTATAGGTGTATAGAAAATCTTCCTTTTAAAATCCCAAAAAGGCGTCCATTTATTTGACAATACTGAACTGATCCTTTTATACGGCTGTGAAACGTGGCCGGTGTTAGAGAGACACAAGCAAGAACTGCGTATCACGGAGATGAATATGCTGCGGTGGATGTGTGGAGTGACGTGGAAGGACCGCGTTAGGAACTCCCGCATTCGCGGCAGTCTTCATATCCGTGACATTGCGGATAAATTGCAAGAGTGTCGGCTCCGTTGGTACGGTCACGTTTTGCGGCAACCGGATGATTACGTGGGAAACAAATGTCTGGCCATGCCGCCTCCGCCGGGCCCCGGCAGGAGGGGTAGACCCAAAAAGTGCTGGCTTGACGTCGTAAAGGGTGACATGCGTGCTAATGGGCTCACTACCAGGGATGCTGATGACCGTGCGAAATGGAGTAGAAAAAGTCGGAAAGCGGACCTCGGGCACCGAAACGGAAGTTTGGGTTGCAACCGGGATGAACGCTGAGATGATGATGATGACTGAACATGGAATCCTGGGCTCCCGAAGACTGAAAAGAAAGTTTCACTCACTGATAGTATCTTACTCGACTGACAGGTTAAGTGGATCCTGGAGACGCGAATGGTCACGATTTAAGACGCTCAGCCGATTCTGTGGGGTCTCTGTAAGATTTTTTGTGGTAGCGATTTATTTGATGACCTCTGTGGCGTAACGGACAACGCACTTAGGTACGCTTACGGAGGTCACGGGTTCGATTCCCGTCCAGCGTCTGGGTGTTTATGTATATTATGTATTTATTTACAAAACAAAAAGTATATAAGTAGTATATCAGTTGTCTAGTACCCATAACACAAGTGCTATGTTGCTTAGTTTGGGACTAGATGGCGCTGTGTGAATTGTCACGAAATATTTATTTATTTATTGCTGTGGAGCAGCAGACAGGCTGACTGCTCAATTATTAATACGCAGTAACCCTCGCCCGTGGATGTTTGCGGCGCCATGGGTATCGATAACACACTGTCTTCTGTCAAGAGAATTGGAACCTGAGTCAATTATGCCGCAACATTACACATGATTATTGGTTGTGGCATATTTATTAACTAAGGGTGGTTGACATTTAGCTGGGGTAGTTTTGTCGCCTTATACGATAAGTCTCACTTGGGACAGTGGTTTTTTTTTTAAATTTATTCTAGTTAGTAACATGGCTACCGTATTACGATGCAACCTTCGTGGCGCCCTTCCGCTCTGGGGACGAGCAGACATTCAAATCGGACGTACACCTGTCCAAGGTGAAGACACTGCCGGTTCTGATTTTGCATTCCAAAGATGACGTCATCGTTCCGTTTGTAGTCGCATTGAAGGTTAGTCTATCACTAAGCGGTGGCGTAATGAATTTGTTTATGGTTCCTCCGCCATTGTTCCGTAAAATCCGTGCAGGGTCGGAGAAAGAATACTGACTAGCTACGTGGTTGGGCCTCAGGCCAGTCTGGATGGCGACCACCTTTGCTCTTGAGTATGCCGCCATAATAACTGTATTGTGTACCATTAGTGATCCAAGTTCCTGTACCCTTATGAGACAGCAGCGTATTCGCGATGCCACTGGCGTTGCAAACATCCACACGCGGCAGTAACTGCTACATTGTAAGTGGGCCGTCAGCCTGTCTGCTGTCCTACAGCAATAAAAAACAATCTGTTTTTAGTGAGCGTCTACATCGCAGAATGAGCAACTAGCTATGCTAAATTTCAAGTCTTTTTTTTTTTTTTATTGCTGTAGGACAGCAGACAGGCTGACGGCCCGCTTAGAATTTAGCAGTTACCATCGCCTATGGATGTTTGCAACATCAGTGGCATCGCGAACACGCTGCTGTCCCATAAAGGTACTGGAACTTAGGTCACCAATGCCGGAACACAACACAAGGTTATTGGCGGCATAATTAAGACCAAAGGTGGTCGCCATCCAGACGGGCTTGAAGCCCTACCACTTAGCTAGGGTGAGTTGTTTAGTCGCCTTTTACGACAGGCCGACCCCGGCCGCAGAGGTTAGTATTCTTTCTCCGCCTCTGCACGGATAAAAATAATCGGATAAATATAAGTCTGGTGAGTTTTAGATATCTCGTGATGAATGGTATTTTTCGCTGATATGTATACTCCTTTGCAAAAAAAAATGGGTGCCTTACAGTCATTGGTTTTTCTATGGATGATATTAATGTTTTTAATATAGCATAAAATCATTTAAATCCTGGAATCGGTGTTTTAGTCAATGCAAACAGAGAGCCGTGTGAAAATGGACATTTTCATGGGTATAATGAAATTAAGACTAAGAGAGTATTTTTATGGTATTTTAATAAAAGAAGACATTAAAAAAATTAATAACGAGTATGACCTCCCCTGCAGCGATTACGGCATGTAATTAATTGTCTTGGCTTTTGATGGTGTCCTGTGGAATGTGTTCCCACTCAGCCGAGATCATACGTTTAAGTTCCCTGATGTTTTGTGTGAGATGGTTGGACAGATTGTACTCGGCTTTTTAGTAGGTTCCAGACGTGCTCTATGGGGTTAAGGTCTGTGCTCCACGGTGGCCAATCAAAATGACGGACCTCTTGCATATAAGCATCTATGTGGTCAGAACAGTGGGCCCGATAATTATCGTCCATGTAAATCTTCACCAATTACAGTCAGTGCGGATTGTGCATGTTGACAAAGGATTTCTGCTATCTACCTCTCCGTATTTAGTCGGCCATTTTTAATGAATACTATCTCGGTACGATAGCTGGAAGTTACGCCCGCCCAAAACATAACGGACCCCCCACCATAAGGGATGATTCAAAACACACAACGGTATAGCATTCCTCTGGTCTTCGTAATACTCACCGAGGTCGGTCCTCACCATGCAGATGAATTCGAGCCTCATCGGAGAAGAGTACCCTATTCCAGTTGCCTATGTCCAAGATAGGCAATTTCTAGTGAAGCTCAAACGAACAATCCGGTCTATTACTTTGATGCAGTTTATGAGTCCGTCAGTGTATGTTTGTAACCCTGCTCTACTTGAATCACTGTTGTTATTATTATGTAAACTTTTCAATGATATTTTTTAAATTATTTCAGCTTTATAAATCGCTAGTAGAGTCTAGAACCGGAAGGGACGCTTCCATCATATTTCATGCGTTTGAAACTAGGGAGAACCTGGGACACAAGTGGATATGTCAGTCTAAAGATTTGCCCAAAATTGTTGGGTAAGTTTTGCGCTATTGTCTTAGATTTTTTTATTTAGTTGTAAATTTTATATGGTAACAAAATATTAATTATTTCTTATATTAAATCGTTAATCGAGATAAGGAAACGTTGTGGTCTGAAAGAAGATGTTTGGCCATGTCGAGAGAATAAATGAACGATTGACGAAAAAAGTGTATAAGGCGAGTGTGAATGGAAGTGTTGGAAGGGGCCGCTATTGCCCTATTGCGGCTATTGCCGCGAGGGTGAGGGCTGCGTGCTGTTCCGCGGCCCCCCTCAACTCCTAGAGTTGTTAGGAGAGCGCCGGGGGAACGAAACCCTGACCCCCTGGCGCCAGCACTTTAGAAGGGGCCCGCCTCAAGACAAAGGGCGGGCCGGCGTCGGCCCGGGCCACGAGATCGGCAGGCCATATATCCATGGGCCCGGGCGTAGGCGATAGGAGAACAGCGGGGTTTTTTAGTGGGTAGTCGGATGGCCAATCATCTTTCCCGGAGTCCCACATATCCCTCGGTCCCCCCGGGCCGGGGGAACCCGTCAAGAGAGGTTTTTCCCCGAGACCAAAAAAAAAAAAAGCGGACGTTTCGAGACCAGATCAGGGACATCTTGAAACAAGGCCAGGTCAAGAGTACCCTAAACCGAAGGACATGTATGAAGGGAATAATGAAAGTGGACGAAACGAAACAAGTATGTAAGGATCGTAGCAAGTGGAAAGAAGTGGTCTCTTCCTACCCCTACGGGAAAGAGGCGTGATTATATGTATGTATGTATGTATTTATTAAATCGTTTTCAATATAGTTTGTGCGCCAAAGAAAACTGTTATGAATGAATGAAAACTCTTTATTGTTCACCTTAAATATATATATATATATATATATATATATATATATATATATATATATATATATATATATATATATATATATATATATATATAATGTTCTTTCAAATATTAACGACTTGAATTTAAACAATGTGTTGCTCTGTAAACAAAGAATTTATTTTAATGAGTTATTTTTTACAATTTATAATGCATGCACATACAAGAATTAATAAGTTACCTGTAAACAAAGAAACGACATTTAACGTTTATTGTTCAGTATTTCTTTCTATAATTACTTTACTTTAACACACAAAGACCACCATTTTTATTTTCTTTTTCTATCCATCTGTGCATGACAGCTTTGCTTTACCGACGTAACATAATACATTGCTTCTACTGCCATCTGCCGACACAGCCGAACACCATATTGATTTACCGACGAAACGAGTCGCGGCAAAACTCAAATTAAAGAAATGTTTAACTATTTCTTTATATATATATACAAGAAAATGGAAGACTGAAGACTGGAAGACTGTTATGTTCAAATGGAAGGGCCCAAATGAAATTCAGTGTTGTGTTGAAAACACAGCGTACGCTGAGTTCGTATCCCTGTTACACATAGATACGTTTTGTGTTATATTAAGTATATTGATATCTGTGTGTGGCAATAAATGATATTTTATTTTTAAGTTAAACTTCTATAGTACCGTTGTGGTTTGAAAATTCGGTGAAACGAAAAAGAGACAACAAAAAGAGATAAAAATATCCATAAATTGGATTTAGTCGTATATTTATTGCTGTCGGACAGCAGACAGGCTGAAGGTCCGCTTAGAATTTAGCAATCACCGTCGCCTATGGGTGTTTGCAACGCCATTGGCATCGCGAACACGCTGCTGTCCCATAAGGGTACAGGAACTTGGGTCACTAATGCTGGAGCACAACACAAGGTTATTATGGCGGCACACTTAAGACCAAAGGTGGTCGCCATACCACCCCTGGCCGCAGGGGTTAGTATTCTTTCTCCGCCCCTACACGGATAAAATCTATAATCTTTGTCTCTTCTTTGTTCGGGCTCTCGTAGCTTTTATACGCTAATATATAAAATCTAATTTACCTTTCTGAAGTTTCACTTGTGTCGTGTGTGAATTGTGCACACACACTTTTTTTATTGTACATAATGATCTTGTAATTCATGAAATACTCGTATATGTTTAATAAATATAATTGACACTTGTGTAGCTAATATTGATGTTAGCCTTTAGGGGCTGAGTAAGACCAACCCCCTGCGACCGGGGCCGGCGTGTCGCAAAAGGCGACAAAACACGTCTCAAACCCGTCTGGATGGCAACCACCATTGGTCTTAGTATGCCGCCATAATAACCTAGTATTTGTGTTTCGACATTAGTGAGGTCCTTGTAACTCTATAGGTGACGGTAACTGCTTATTATTCAGAGAGCCGTCAGCCTGTCCGCTGTACCTCGGCAATAAAAAAAAAATGCACACACATAACTAATGCCGGAACACAACACAAGGATATTATGGCGGCATACTTATAGAACAAGAGCGGTTGCCATCCGGACGTGCTTGGGGCCCTATCATGTTGTCTGGGTCATTTTGTCGCCAAATTATCCAACAAAGGATTTGTAATATATAATTTTGTTTCCAGAGATTTCGTGGATGATCACCTGCAATGAAGAGACTAAATTGTGTTTGAATTATTTTTATTAAATGAAGACTTAATAAATTATTTATTATTATATCATATATTGTATTTTTATTGTTTTGTCCTAATCTTTATTTCTCTCTCATCTCTTTATCTCTTCTCATTTCCAATGCAAGTGTTGGTGGACTAATATAGACGTGAAGACGACAACGAGGACGCGAAATCGCATTAGCGAGGCTTTTCTTTGGTTCCCAAGATCTACCCAATAAATATATCGTACCAAACACGCTTTGACACGGTATATCTACTCATAATCATGGGTGCCTGCAGGGGGGGGGGGGTGCAAGAGGGTGCACTTGCACCCCTCTGTCAGAAAAGAACGTACATAGAAAATATTACATATCCATACATCTACAAATAAATAAAATTGAAGGGTCTGTTTGTAATATTAAAATAACAGCTTTTTACTAAGTGCATTTGGATGTATACACGGTACATATACCAAAACAACATTTTTTACAATTTTTGTCTGTTTGTTCCGGCTAATCTCTGAAACGGCTGGACCGATTTTGACGGAACTTTCACTGGCAGATAGCTGATGTAACAAGGAGTAACTTAGGCTACTTCTATTTAAAAAAAATGGTTTTAATTAAAAGTGATCCGTTTCGGATTTTTAAAATCCAATTTATGTTGACCTCAGATATATATCATCAATCATATAAAATAGGGTTCAGTTTAGGCGTAGGTTCGAACGGAGTTTGTATATTTCGGTTATTTTAGGGTTTATAGGGTTTGTAATCAAAATAAACCATAAGATATATCAAAAAAATGCTGTCCAAAGTCACTATTCCACGCGGACGGAGTCGCGGGCACAGCTAGTGTATAATAAAAATAGTCATTAGGTCAATGGCGGTAGTTTCATAATAACAATTTTGAGGATAATTTATTAATAGAGTCTGGCCATGCTAACTCTGCAGAAGTAAGAAAATTATGGAATTTGAAAATCTATAGATGGTAACACCGTCTATACTTCGAAAAACTAATTTGATACTAGCTGTTTTTTATTTTAACCTGTTTTGTTTATATTCTGATTTTTTCATGGTAAAGAATAGCCATGACTTCAGCACGATGCATTGTCGATTTGATACATTTTTGAGGTAGAGCATAAATAGGTACGATACAGGTTATAATAATTCTAGATCCTAACTTTTAAAAATCTACTGAGGCTATTGTTTATCTACACATTGATAATACTTTAGCCTTTACTTTAAGATTTCTGAAACTACTCAGACAGTATAAAAACAACGATAGATTTTTTAATGTTAAACATCATTTATTTTTTTGTTATGTTATTTCGTGTTATATTTACAAATGAAACCATAGCAAACACTCAATCATTCATCAGAATCAGAAACTAAATATTCAATGCCTTCAAATTCAACGGGTTCATCATCTATATTACTATCATCGCTGTCAGATTCTTGTAGGTTTATTATAAATGGAATAGCATCATCCAGTAACCTGTCTTTTATTTTGTGCTCCTCTTCTAACCGTTTCACATGTCCAGCATATTTTTTCCAGTCATCCGCTGTGACTGATCCAAATACTTCTTCAATTTTTTTAACCATTTCTTCCGGAGTGCTTTTAACATTTTTTTCGGCAATTTTTCTTTTTACTTGGCTCCATACCAGCTCAATGGGGTTTAAGTGGCAATGATACGGTGGCAATCTCAAAACTTCGTGGCCGTGTTCTTTTAACAATTCATCTATGAAGTATATTGGATCAGGTTTGTTCCTTTTCACCAAACAAAGCAGTTCTATTTTTGTGAACTCCTCTGACCATGTAATATTATTACTAGTCAGCCAGTCTCGAATATCTTGTTTCCTTGAATTGGTATTTGGTGGCCTATTTATTTGTATACTATGGTAGCTAGCATTGTCGCAAACAATAATACTCGGTGACTCAAGATTGGGCAGTAATTTTTCAGACACCCATTTTGTGAAATTTTCAGCATTCATGTCATCATGGTAGTCTGCATGCTTCGATTTTGTACTAAACACAAGTAACACATTATTTACAAACCCATTTTCTGTCCCAGCATGAACTATAATAAACCGTTTGCCTTTTGAGATGTTCTCCACCATTTTGGAGGTAGATGGTCCTTGCCAACTTTTTTTGGGTTTATAATTCAAGTGCACATATGTTTCATCAATATATACAATAGGTTTTCTCGTTTCTACAGGCTCGTTTCTTGATGACAAAATTTTTCTTATGTATCTATGCCTCCATGCCGCCACATCATGTTTTTCCATAAGGACTGTCCGTTCTTCAAGATTATTTTTAAATTCAAAGCCCATGTTTAATAATATTTTGCGTAAGGTTTCCCTGCAGCCAGTAAAATTAATTGATTGCCTCAATTCAAGTAGTAATTTACGCAGAGTAGGCACTTCCTTTCGGGTTAAATAATACTGATTTATTGTATTTCGTATGGCGCATTGGTCAAAATTGTCAATATTAACTTTCGTTGCCCGTGCTTTACGCTTTTTGCCAGGAGTCCTCCAGATTGCTTGATTATTTTGGCCCTCATTTTTAATCACTCTTAAAGTTCGTTCGCCGACTCCTGTATAAATAAATATAAATTATTTATAAAATTTAATTTAACTTGTATTGAATGCAATATGTATTGGATGTATGTTGTACCTACTTACATAATCTAACGAAAATTGTAGAAAATAAATACGTAAGTAACAGATTCTTACCAGTCATTGAAGCGATCTTTTTTATATACTGGTTCTCACTATTGATGGTAAGTTCTTCAAGAGCCTTTAGCTTCTGTAGGGCAACTTGAAGATGAGGTTTTAATTCATCACTTATACCACCTGAAATGTCCAAAAATAAATACTTGTTATGAGTTAACTATCTATAATTTATGTAATAGTGACATAAGACCCATACAAGTAATGTCAAAATCCAATCTGCAGGAATCAAATCTACATATAGATCGTATGCGATTAGGTCATTGTCAATTTGACACGAGCTTCTTGTCACCATTATCAACAGGCTATGAGTATTCGAAAAAATGTTCTTAGATATATCTAATGGTAAAATAAAACGGCGAAGTATCAAAATCAATAGATTTACTTACACGTCAACTTTTCGATATCTTGTAAACATTGTCGTTTTTGGCTAAGGACGACATCATGATGTTCCTTCACATCTTGGAATTTACTTATCATGTTATATAATAACTCCCGCACTCCACTTTTAATAGGTTTAACCATTTTTCTTTAAAATATATGAAAAACAACAAACAGCGTAAGCGATCTGACAGCTCACGTACCACGAAAGTGACATCAGAAAAAGTATACCATATAAAAAACTTTTTAGGGTTGCCCATTTATTCCATTGCAGAGTTAGCGTGGCCAGACTCTAGTAAATACATCGAAGATAATTATTCTATTAAATGTTCGATAAACTAAAGACTTGGTTGGTGGCTGTATCAAAGACATTGACGTGTTGGTTATAGTAGTGCTTGAATCTGATCGTCTCGAAAACTGTCACCTCATTTTGAATGCCATCACTTTCCATAACACCCTGAACAGGTGCTCCCACAAACTGTTGCCCATTCAAAGGCTCCTCAAAGACCGCTGCAACGATACCTTGTAAATTCATTTTCAACTTCCAATTCCAACAAGCTTTCATATACTGATGAAACGACTGATACTGATTGTCCTGGTACAAGATCCATTGAAATACCTCCCGCTGGGCCGATCTTTAAATCCTCTGTCTTATTTGTATTAACTCCCCACGGATTTGTAAATGAGAAAGACTTGGAGCCAGCAATATTATCGAAGTCAAAATCAATATCATACTCAACATCTTCTGATACGACTACGTCGCTTGGCATAGTCCAAGTAGTTGCCAAAGTATTTACTACTGCGGAGGGGGGACCAATATGTATCTTTACATTAGTGTAGTCGTTTTTATTTAGCAAAACATATTTATTGGTGTTATTTTTAACTCGTGCAGATTTCACAGACAGAACTCTAGTCACTGGCTCCCAACGATGGGTCGCGTAGAGATCTCCCCAAGGAGTTGGACTGTGTACAAAAATGGCTTGTGGTTTTTACCGTAATACTTCTCAACGGCTGCTTTTAAGTTTGCATCGTCGATGTGGAATAAATTTCTATCTTCGTGGCTCACAATATTGTCCTCCGTTCCTGACGGGTTGATTGATATTTCTTCATTACTTGAATCGCTCGAGACGTGAATGACTATTTTCGACTGGATACATCCGAATAACGTGAACAATAAAATAGTTATAATAAACATTATGTCTATTTCCTTTTTATATTTTAATCGTTGTAAAATGACTGTACATGTTTTGCTGCACCTTTTTATATTTTATATGAGTCAACTTGTAACCTTTTCAACTCTGATATCATTTTAATGGCATGTTTATTTATTGCGAATCCGAAATGAGAATTGTGTTGAGGAAAGTCAATATGTACTATCAACATGAGATAATAGTTATTTATAAAATTATTACTAGGCAGGTACGATTACATTTATCAATATAGTTGACATGTAAATAGAGGTCGTCTTTAAATCCATGATTTTGTAAAAAGGAATCAGGTGCACCAACATTCCAAGGCAGTAGACAAGTAGAAATTATTCGTGCAGGGGCGGCAAAAGAATATTGACCTCTGCGGCCGGGGTAGCCCTGTCGTAAAAGGCGACAAAACAACCCACCCTAGCTATGTAGTAGGGTCCCAAGACCATCTGGATGGCGACCACCTTTGGTCTTAATTATGCCGCTATAATAACTTTGTGTTGTGTTCCGGCAATAATGAACTAAGTTCCTGTACCCTTATTTCTGAAACTTTAATAATTCCAAAAAAAGAAGTAGAATCCAAAATACCGTAATGTTATAGCTAGTCTTGCTTGAGGTAAAATTGCCTGTCGAAAATTTGTTGTTTTTTTAGCTATTGACATACTTTATTATTTGCCGAAAATTAAATGTTTTATTCAAATAATCACGGAGTTATCAAACTGCCCTCGTAATAACGTCTCTTAATAAGACGTGATACTATTATTAAAGAAAGAAAGAAAAAGACGTGATAATATTATTATTAATAATTTGGGAAAGTGGCTAGGCTAGTCTAATCATCCTAGTATCACTGCGTCCAATAAGGAACTAATGTTGGCCACACATAAACTATTATCAAGAGTCAGAAGAGATAAACAATTATTTAATAAATATAATATTACATTTTACTTATATATATCTTATCTTATTTTGGGGCCGAGAAATATCTCGGACACTTCGACCCAATGGGATCTTTTGTGTTCCCCTAGATAGCAATCACTCCTCTCCAATCTCCTTGAAGATCTGCTTCATGAGCCTAACAATGAGGTATGGAGATAGGAGCCTGTAGTCTTCCGGTGTTGGATATCCTACCCCCAAAAGATTCATTCGCCTCCTGGCCAATGCATCATATGTACACAGTAGGTGTTCCATGCGTTCTGTATGTTCCCCACACAACCTGCACATGGGTGTCGCGGTTAGACCCATCTTCATGAGCATGTTGTTGGTTCCAAAGTGCCCAGTAAAGGCTCCAAGCAAGTAGCGTATTTGCCCCCTGCTCATGTTCCAGATGGATCCTCGTGCTTTGTACGTGGATCCCAAAAACTTTTTGGAGTGTTCCAGACCGATTCTAGTCAGCCAGTGTTGTTGTTGACTGCGGTCTGTAAAATCCCTGAATGTGGCTTTCACGAGGCTAGTCGGAATGCCTACACATGGTTCCGGACCCATAAAATCATTAGTTGAGCCCTCTCTTGCCAGTTCATCTGCCATTTCATTGCCATGTACTCCCTCGTGTCCCGGGACCCACATTAATCTTACCCTGTTATGCCTTCCAAGCCCATTCAAGGTTTGAATGGCATCCAGGACAAGTCTGGAGTCAACTTTGAAGGAGGCGATGGCCTTGATTGCAGCTTGACTGTCACTGAGAATATATATAGATTTGCCTCTGGTGCCTCTATCTATGTTCTCCTGAGCACAGGTTATTATGGCATATGTTTCAGCCTGGAATACACTTGCCATTTTTCCCAAGCTTTTACTACATTTGTAGTCTTTCGCGTATACTCCCGCCCCTGTACCTGATTCCATTTTGGATCCATCAGTGTACCATACCAGACTATTATGTTCCGGTGGATCTGGTCCCTTTGTCCATTCCAATCTTGTTGGAATTTGGACCCTGAAAAGCCTTTCAAATATAAACCTGGTTTGCATTTTATCGGATATCATATGTGTTATCCGATCCAGGTCCTCATTTCCATCGAATTTTGTATGGTTGGTTTTTGGCTTGGTGGAGTCCCATAGGCCAGCTACTGCAAGGCGATATAGTGCCCTCCTTGCCTCAAGTTCAACCATAATATGCAGAGGAGGAATGTTAAGATATCTCTCCATAGCTGCCGTAGGTGTTGTTCTAAAAGCACCCGTGATTCCAAGACACACCGTTCTTTGTAGCCTATTGAGTGTCTCTTTGCACGTAGTAAGTTTTATTCTGGGCCACCATACTACGCTGCCATACGTAATGATGGGTATTATCATTATCTGATAAAGCCATCGTATCACTTTGGGTTTTAGTCCCCAGGTTTTGCCATAAGTGGAACGACACATGCCAAATACTCTCAGAGCCTTCGCCATTGTCTTTTCCACATGAGTCTTCCACCTGAGTTCCTTACTTATATATAACTTACATATATAATATTCACATACAATCATTGTTTCATTTAATATATGTATGTATTATTATTTATTTTTACTACTATAATACTACTATAACTAATATTTATATTATTTAATTATTAATATAATGGTAATTATTATATAATAGTACTTATGTTAGAAATACTGGCCCACTGAGATACAGTATTCACTAGTTCAGGGGCCAGTGTGATGTTCTCTAGTCAAATAAGTTGTTTAAACATGAACTGTTGTGCTTGTATGTTTATATAAATAAATAAATAGCTCATCGACAAAGCCTTATGCGGCAGTCTTTGCCACACCCTCCTCGTTCGGTCCCATTACACGCTTTCCCACGGTTGCATTAGGGTAAATTACACTAAAGTATAACCGTGAGCCATTTCATTCTGTAAAGGGGTGATTTTTGTCTTTTTTTGGCATGTCGCGGCTTGCACTCTTGCCAGTGTCAAGTTAAGGAATTTTGCAAGTTTTAAATTAGCTAACAAAATCACAAGCGACCGACGCGAGTAGACGACGTGTGCTCGCGTCAGTCACGTGCGGCCAAAGCTATAAAGGGGTTATTCGAGAGTTGAGTCCTTTTGGAATTTTCTCGTGAAATAGACACTGTGTTCACGAAGGATTTTTAAGAATAGAGTAGTGCGCGTGAGATACATATGTTGTGGCTAGAGTTGTGTCTGGATGCTGGAAGGCTCGCAACAAGTCTCCGAAGGAGGTTGCAAGGCTCGAGATAGGCGACCGACATCCAACCGTTATTGTGATAGGTCGCAAGTGTGCTTTGGTATTCCACGCTCTCTTCTCACCTATGGTGCTTGGACTATCTTCGAAAAGGCCCGCGAAAGCAGACAGACGCTGGGGTTGCGGCCAGATAAAAGTAACATGGCGCTTGAAGCCGAATCAGCATAAGGATATACATATTTATTTTAGCCTAATAAAAGTAAAATATATAATCTTCGTCAGAATGCTCATGTCCTTTTGTTTTTGTATAACTATTATTCAATATTCAATTCACAAGCCCCATCTTATCTTAAGGAAAGGTTCCAATTCCTTCACACCGACAATTTAAGGTATCTTAGGTAACCGGCTGTTAAAAATACCTCATCACATGTCCGATTTCTCTGGAAAGTCTTTCACTGTTCAGGCCACTCGCCTTTGGAATTCTCTGCCGGCTGATATGACGCTTTCTAAATCACTTCCGATCTTTAAAAAACTTGTAAAAGAATACTATCTGAAAAACTATTTATAAGCATTCATATAATTATGTTATTTTCCTTTGCCTCTTTTTGTATTTGTTTCTATGTAATTCTCACTTAGCCCTTTTATTTTTAATATACTTCCTTACATTTTCTTTTACTGTCGGAACGTGAAAATGGTTTGCATGTCAACGTTGCATTCGAACCCGGGACTAGGTTGGTCTCTGGATACAACATGGCTATCACATACCCCTTATGTGTATACTAGGCATGCCTTTTAAGTTCTGTCGTTTCCATATTTCCCGGCTATTTTGAATTTGGAACGTTCTATATTCGAATGTGTTTAAATTTTGAATCTCAAAACAGTTGAAAGTATTAGGATTAATGCTATTGTTTAGTCACAGCGTCAATTGGAATCTGTCAAGTCACGTACGAAAATGAATCTTTCTTAGGAAAATGTTCGTGCAATAATTTTCTACAACTTTAGAAGAGGCCTGACACTGCTTCAGTGTTTTGAAGAGCTAACATCTGTGTTCAGTAATGAAGCCCCATGTCTGCGGACTGTCGAACGCTGGTATTTAGAATTCCAGCGTGGACATACTAGTGTTAGTGACAAATCTCGCGAATGACGCCCAAAATCCGCCTTCACTGAAAACATTATTGCTGTGAGACAACTAATTCTCGAAGATCGTCATGTGACATATCGAGAGATAGAGGCTCTATTAGGCATCTCAGGGACAACTATTCAGAGGATCTTGCATGAAGCGCTTGGTGTGAGAAAGCTAGTTTGTCGTTGGATACCGCATCTGCTTTCCGACGATCACAAGGCGGCCCGCGTCAGATGGTGTAAGAAAACTCTGCAAAGGTTCAAGTGAGGAGAGTCAAATCACGTCTACGACATCATCAGTGGTGACGAGTCTTGGATCTATGCCTACGATCCTGATTACAAACAACAATCTACAATCATGTTCTTTCAAGACGAGCCAAAGCCGACTAAAGTTGTTCGTTCTCGGAGCACTTCAAAGAAGATGGTGGCCACGTTCGTTAGAAAAACCGTTCATGT
Source organism: Malacosoma neustria (assembly GCA_963693495.1). Taxonomy (NCBI): domain Eukaryota; kingdom Metazoa; phylum Arthropoda; class Insecta; order Lepidoptera; family Lasiocampidae; genus Malacosoma; species Malacosoma neustria. The sequence continues at coordinate 2,792,551 of OY856397.1, forward strand.
TGCGACTATTGCACTTGAAGATCGTAGAACCGTTAACGCAGAGTGACCCAAGGCCGTCTGGATGGCACCACTTCCTTGATCTCTAAATATACCGTCAAAATAACATAGTGTTGTGTTAGTGTAAGTGGACCAGGTTCCAAACGGAGCACCTGGTGTCACAAATATCCATAGACGATGGTTACTTTTAAGTGTGTCGACAGCCTGTTGCTCCACAGCAATAAATTAAACGCTAAGATTAGCTCAGACAATTGTCAATGAAGGTTATCTTAAAAAAATAAACATCTTTTTATTCTGTAATTGTTAGAGATTACTGTGATAATTGCATTTGGGATGTCACCTTGATATCACAAAATATAAACATGTCATCCAATTGATTACAGAGTTGAAAAGGTTAAAGTGGGATCCATATAAAAATGCGGCGCCAAGTACTATTTATTGTATTAAATGTATACTAAGTGACGACAGCTCTTGAAAAAAATTAGGTTAGAATAAATAATATATTTACCAAAAATAATATAAAGAGTCGAAGTGCCAAACCGAAAATGTTTCTTAAAAGTATTTTGCTGGTCACGATTTTCGAGCTTATTCAAGCAAGAATAGTAATTGACATCACAGCCGACCCCAACAGCAATAACGATATAGTAGTCAAATATTCGGGATCTGAGGAAAGTATTGTGAATGACGAAGATGTAAGACTATTCCACATCGATGATAAAAATCTAAAAGATGCCGTTGGGAAGTATTACGGGAAGAAACCAGACGACGTCTTCGTGAAGAGTCCCACTCGTTGGGGAGATCTCTACAAGACTTACAATTGGCAGCAAGTGACTAGAGTTTTATCTGTGAAATCTGCTGAAGTTAAGGGCAACACAAACAACCCTGTTATTGTTCATACCGAGGACTTCATAAACGATACGAACAATACGATTAGCGTAAATACTGGTATACGGCACACAGTTGAGAACACTCTGTCTACTACGTGGACCAAGAAAAAGGAGTGGTCTGTGTCACAATCATTTACGTATAATATCAATTTTATTTTCGGTAAAATTGGAGGCAATACAGCTTTCTCGTATTCAAATTCATGGGGAGTTAGTACGACGCAATCTGAAAGCACAATTATGGGAACCACTACTGATATATCGACGGAACTAGCACCAGGTCAGGCTGTTACATCGGTGCTGTCAGCAAGCGTGGGCTCTTTAGAAGTAGTCATTGAACATCAGGTCAACTTGTACGGCGTCGTTGCTGTTAACTATAAGAAACCTTATAAAGGTCACCACTTTTACGGGCCCAATATTCAAGACGTTATGGAAAGCGGGTCGATCAAGAATGAAGTCTTACTTTACGAGACAATTAAACTCAGACACTACTTTAATGCTACTTGGAGAGTCTATGACAAAGTTTCTCATAAAACTCTTGATGAGATAACACTATAAATCAGTTAATTTTTTTTAAGATATACCTATCTCTAATGCTTTCCGCATTTATTTTGAAAAGTCACTGTCTGAGATATCAGGTAATGTAATATCAAAAACTGCTTTAGTAAATAAATAGTATGATGATAATATTCTCTGATTACATAATTGAAACTTATTATAAATACATTAAAAGTATGAATTTATATTTTTCGGGAGATAGTGAGAAGGAAATTTGAATAAACAGAGCGCAGAAATTATTGAGGTTAGAAATGAATATATATTTTGGCGCAATGAAAAATATATATTTCGAAGTTCGTTTGCTTAATTTTTTTAAATTAACTCTAAAATTCGAATGGTTTAAATAATTCTTTCAAAACTACATTGTAATGTTTATCACTAAAATATGTAAAATGTGTATAAAATATGTATAAATATTCTGGAATAAACGATTTATATGTACATAAAAGTTGTATTTATATACTCGTATTTCATTTGTTTTATTGTGTTTTATAAAAATAACAACCCGTAACGTCCCACTGCTCGGTCCTACTTTTAGAAGAACATTCCTGGCACATTTTTCCAAGGCGAACTTTCCTCACGTGGGATTATGCCATCGTGGAATTGCACCCGTGACGTTTATTCTACCGCTGAGGTTGGTCTCTAGCTATCTATATCGCTTCTACGTGCTTTTTACCTCTTGCTTCAACCAGTTTTCTCCTTATAGGAACGGTGTGAGAATATTAACCCCTGCAGCCTTCCGCCTTTTACGGCAGGAGGCGGTCTGCTGTAAAAGGCGACTAAGCCCTATGTGTTTTCCAAGCCCGTCTAGATAGCGACCATCTCTGAACTGTAAACATACCATCATTATGACCCTGTGTTGTGTTGTAAGTGGTAATACGCGGGTGGCAGCGTTTAGCGATTATCACAACCGTCTATTGGTAACGGTAACTGCTTGTTATTCAGTGGTCCGTCAATCTATTGTTGCAGAACAATAAAAGACGGAACCGATCAATAAAAGTAGATGAAATAAATATAATAAAGAAAATGCTAACTTATAAAATGGAAAATTAAACGTAAATATAAGTATCTGGGCACGTGGGTAGATGAAAACTGGGACAGTGACACTGAAATAAAAACCCGCATTGAAATCGCCCGTAGTGCCTTTAACAACATGAAAAAGGTACTTTGCAGTCGCAGCCTCAAAATATCTTTGCGCACTCGTCTACTCCAATGCTATATATGGCCCATACTTCTATACGGATGTGAGGCCTGGACCCTTAAAGAGCAACTCCGGAAACGTGTAGAAGCATTTGAAATGTGGGCATATAGACGCATGTTGGCCATAAGTTGGACGCATCGGGTGACGAATGTTGAGGTCCTTCGTGGAGCTGGGAAGAAACGCGAACTGATGCAGACCATCAAAAGAAGAAAGGTTGCCTACCTCGGTCATGTACTTAGGCACTCCAGATACGAGCTTCTTCAATTGATAATGATGGGCAAAGTGGCCGGAAGAAGAGCTGTTGGACGTAGGAAGAAGTCGTGGCTACGCAATATCCGGGAATGGACCGGAATCACAAGTGTCGCGGAGCTTTTCAACCTCGCCAGGGACCGGGTGAAATATGCAGAGCTGACTGCCAACCTTCACTAGTTGGAGAGGCACATGAGGAGGAGGATAAAATGGAATATATAAACAAGTATTCCATACCCATGGATAGAATATTAATGTTATTTAGAAGATAAACGCAATACACATTGTTAGATAGAGTAACACTTATTGTAAACCAAATAACTTGACTTACAATAAGCGGCCTTGTCAGGCAACCCGGATTATAGGATATTATTCGTTTTATATTGAATTAGGTATGGCAATATATAATAGGTAAATAATATTTTATTTGCAGAATAAATATATTTAAATATCTATATTTGTAGAATACATAAATATTTGTTTTTGTCGTCAAACAAAGATAAGTGATTTTTAACCATTTTTTTAAAAGTTGATAGTGATTTAGCCTTTCTTATAGCTTATTGTTAATAGTCATAATCATAAAGCACGCAAGCAAATATTGTTAGCTGTTAGGAATTTAGAAGCATTTCACTATAGGCAAGGGAAAAATGAAAGTTATTGTTAACTGGGCGAGGAGTGAGAAAGGAGGAGTTTCGGACAGTAAAAAGAGATTATCCAGCTTTCTTTCGTCTAAGTCACATTTGCAAAGAGAATGATCACGACCATGACCAAGTCTAAGGTGATAACAGATTCAATTTTCTGGGAAGTTTTATTAGTTGAACCAGCGTCAAAGGGGACGAGAATTCTCCGTGCCCGGTCGGAGTAAGAATTCTAATCCCTGCGGCCGGGGTCGGCCTGTCGTAAAAGGCGACAAAATCCTAGTTGATAGGGCTGTAAGTCCGTCTTGCAGGCAACCAGCCCTGGTCTATAAGTATGCCATAATAACCTTGTGTTGTGTTTCGGCATTAGTGACTCAGGCTCCAATACGGTAGAGCAGCGTATTCGCATCCATAGGCGACGGTAACTGCTGGTAAGTGGGCAGTCAGCCTGTCTGCAGTTCCACAGCAATGAAATGGGTACGGAACGTTTCGCTTCTCCTAATCCATAGATGAAAAAAGATCCTTATTTTTCATATAAAAACATACACTTAAATTAGCATATTTCATCTATAACTATATTTTTGTCTAAGGATTCTTTTGTCGGCGTCTAAAAAGATTAAAGCAAAGTAATTCATACCGAAACTAGCAATAAAACACCGGGGTGCAATAAAATTTGTTATTTTACGAATTTTCTATTTATTTAGCAGTTCGCTACTATCGCTTGTAGTGGACACATCCAGTGATTTAGTGTACTTTTGGTGTTTTGTTTCGCGAGTTTGAGGTGATATCGTCTTATTATGACAAAAAGAAACGAACTTTCATTAGAAAAACGTGTAAAAATACAGCTTCTACATGAGCACGGGAAGCCACAAATAGAGATTTCGAAAACTGTGAAATGTTCGCGCCGATCAGTGCAATATGCTATTAAACGATTTGCTGCTACCGGATCTCATCAAAATAGGCACAGAAGCGGGCGCAAACGCATCACTACAGAACGTGAGGATCGTTAATTACTGAGAGAGTCTTTGAAAAACAGGAAAAAACATCTTCTGAGCTCGCTGCTGAGTTTTCAGTAGAGAATAACCGAACAATTTCGGCTCGAACTACTCGCAGAAGACTGTTGGAAGCTGGCCTGAAAGGCTGTAAAGCCAGAAAGAAGCCATAACTCTCCCACGACAATAAGAAATCTCGGTATGAGTGGGCCTTGAAATACCGAAGTTTCATCGACGTAGACCGGACTAATGTTGTTTGGTTAGATAAATCGAACATCGAGGTGAGTAGCCAGTTTAATGCACTAACAATATTTAATATCGTTTAAAAACAAAGTGCCTTTTTAAAGTTAGTTAATCTTATATCTTTAAACGAGCAATTCTTGTATATATATATATATATATATATATATATATATATATATATATATATATATATATATATATATATATATATATATATATATATATATATATATATATATATATATATATATATATATATATATATAGAAAATTGTTGGAGCCGAATCTCGGAATCGGCTCCAACAATTTTCATGAAATTTAGTATACGGGGGGTTTCGGGGGCGATAAATCGATCTAGCTAGGAATCATTTCTAGAAAATGTCATTTTATTCGTTTTTTTTAATTGGAAGGAAAATAACAAAAAGGTGGCGTTTGAGTAGTCCCAATTTAAACTGAAAAATGACTCTTCCTGACATCTATCGGCGAATAATAATACTATTTTTTTTAATTGCTTTAACGACACAACAACACTAAAGCTATTCCAGCAGATGGCGTTGTTAAGTAACACGAAGTCAATGAATGTTTGCTTTGAGGTTAGACTAAGAAAATACATTATATTAGTTGTGTCTTCTTAATGCACGTGTGTTCACTTAAAAAAGCCTAAACGATCTTGGAAAAAAACGTTTATAAACAACGTAATTGATTGCAAACTGTAAAAAATTAAGTATTTGTTTCTAATATAATATTAAACTAATTGCACTCATGATTTTTTTCTTTAAATAACCAGTTTCGTACTTAAATATAATTTCCAAAAAACACAATTTATAAAAAAAAAAATACCGAGCAAAGCTCGGTCATCCAGGTACTTTAATTTAAACTCAATATTCCTTTCTTTATTGCAGGTTTTTAGCACACCTGGTGTGACCTTTGTGCGTCGCCAAGTCGGCGAAGAATTGAAGCCAGTGTGTGGTACCTACTAACCGTAAAACACGGAGGCGGAAGCATAATGGTCTGAGGCTGTATGACCGATTCAGGAGTTGGCGAATTGTTCATGTGCGAGGGTCGCATGAACTCTACAAAATATATAAATGTCCTCGAAAATGCGTTGATGCCTTCTCTAGACAACGCGCCGTGTCACAAATCTGCTCGTACTATGGCGTGGTTTCGGAAAAATCGAGTCAATCTTCTGGACTGGCCTGCCCAGTCTCCGGATCTAAACCCCATAGAACATTTATGGGGTTTATTAAAGCGCAGAGTCAGGCGCCACACAATCAACAACAAAGAAGAGCGCGTCGAATGGAACGCTATAACTACAGAAGACTGTAAAAAGTTAGTAAGCTCTATTCAAATTCAAATTCCAATTCATTTATTTGTTTGAACAAGAGTAAAATAATGCACAGATGTTACATAATATAAATGGCAATGTCCTATCCTGTTCTGCCCAAAAGGCGTACAAATATTTTTCAGATAATTACAATCAATCAAGTCTTAAAATTTTATCATATATAGTCTTATCTCCATGTCTTAAAATTATATAAAACAAAAATGTCCAGTCACATTACCAACAAATACAAATAACAATAATTAAATAAAACAATCAATAATAATAATAAAAAAAAACTTGGTTCATGACTTTACAATTAAATAGGTACATATTATGGTATAAAGTAACAAAGAAAACACATAAGTATTTTTATAATAGTAATAACATTTCTCTCATTTATTTATTCGGAACTTTCCTAAATTGAAATTATCAATAGACACAATCAAAATTTATCTTTTAGAAAATCGTCTATTTTTTAATAAGTTTTACAAGTCAATAATTTTTTTAATTGTCTTTTAAATGTAATCATATTAAAACCTTTAAAGTGTTCTGGTATTTTATTATAAATTTGAGGTGCCATGCATAATAAATACACTTTTTTGCAACAACTTAGTATTTGAACTGTGTGCACATAAACGATCAATTATATCGTCGATTTCTTTCTTTGACGTCTGACATGCTTGGAAATAGCTGCCGATTACTTTTGACAAATACTGCCAATTCAAATATGTATAGGCATGGAAGTGATAAAATATTATTCTTCATAAAATAATTTCTACAACTATCTGTTACTTTTAGTCCAAACATTGAGCGTATGCAGCGTTTCTGTAATTTAAATATAATTTCAATGTCAGTTGAATTGCCCCAGAAAATTATACCGTATCTTAATATGGATTCAACGATTCCGTAATAAGCAGAAGCAAAAGAATAATTATCTGCTTTGATTAAAGCTAAGGGTGGACCCACTAAATATTGATTTTTTAGCAATAAATAACAGTATAAAACCTTGTATTTTTATTTGATTTAATACTCTTCACAAAATCGAGAGAGGTGTTCAATACTTTTGGCCAAGGTTTATATAGCTATATAGATTTTTTATTCGAGGTGCAAATGGATTTAATCAATTAGATGCCCGGCTCGATGTCGATTTGTTCATAACTAAAGTTAACAGATTCAAAGTAATGATGGGTAAATACTTTTTCGACACTGTTGAAGATTGAATATAAGTTGTTGTAGTTGTTGTTGTAATATATATATATATATATATATATATATATATATATATATATATATATATATATATATATATATATATATATATATATATATATATATATATATATATATATATATATATATATATATATATATATATATATATTACACACTAAACATCATTTAAGGAACCCATTTTTGCAAAAAAAAAATTGTATGTAAAATTTTCAAAATAAAATATTTCATTCCAAGGAAAATATGATCACTTACTCCACGCACTTCATTAAGCTCTGTTTTGATGTTAACTGACGTGAGGAAACGATTTCGCAGGGAAGTTGTAACAATAAATCGGTCATCACGACCGGTGGTTGCTCGAGTCCTGCCTGTACCACATCTCCTTCTGTAGAACCTGTCTCCACAAACCTTCTGTATATTCTAGAAACCGTAGACTGGTTTAAATTTAAATTTCTACCAATCGTTCGTTGATCCAAGCCCTTGCTAGCACCAATGCTACAATATAACCCTAATAAAATCAATGCGGAACCGATTAGAATCCGTAATAAGGGCACGTGGAGGTAATACACCTTATAAAACATAAATAAACCCTTGCATAAAGTTTGTGGCATAAAGTTTGTGTCTATTGTTAAAACCAATTTTTTAATTAAACCAATTTTCCTTAAATTTCTGTTTTTTCTTCAAAAAAGTCTTAAAGTCCTTTCCAGTACACAAACTTAAACTTAAGGATATGACCCTACGCTGTTTTAAAGTTCACGAACCAATCTAGAGGTTTCAATTTAAATCTGTATAGAAAGTTTGCATACTTGGTTAAAATATTTATTTCAAAATCGTCTATTACTTTGATGCAGTTAGATTACCTCCATAGTCTACATATGCCATCATTATAACCCTGTGTTGTGTTATACGAGTGACTTGCAATTTTCCTACGCAGACAGCAGCGTGTTAGCGGTGTCCGTGGCATCGCAACATCAATAGGCGAACATCCATAGACTTAACAAAATACAATTCGCAGAAAATCTATACCTAAAAATTTTAAATTAACGGTTAAACGCATCCATACTATAATATAATAATTGCTAAACAACAGAGTCCCAACGATCGTTATCAGAAAATTGCATAAGACTACAAATAAAGCTACTAATAATCGCAAAGACGCTTATCATCATCTAAGCGTTGTATCCCGGTTGCAACCTAAACTTCCGTTTCGGTGCCCGGGGTCCGCTTTCCGACTTTTTCTACTCCACTTCGCACGGTCTTCAGCATCCCTGGTAGTGAGCCCATTGGCACGCATATCACGCTTTCGCCTCCGCCGATAATAAAATATAAAATGTTAACATTAAACTTAATTCATCCAAAAATCTACGTTGCTTGGGGTTTATTTAACTATAAATAAAATAAACATACATAGAAAAATTTGTGAATTTGCGTGCCAGCGCCATCTAGTCCCAAAGTAAGCATAGCTCTTGTGTTATGGGTACTAGATAACTAATATAATACATATACACTCGCGCTAGATAAATAATTCTTATTAATATTATAAATGTGAAAGTAACTCTGTCTATTACACTTTCACGCCTAAACCGCTGAACCAATTTCGAAGAATTTCGATATTTTTTTTATTGCTATAGGACAGCAGATAGGCAGACGGTTAGAATTTAATAGTCTCCATCGCCTGTACGTGTCTGCAACAGGGGCATAGCGAACACGCTGCTGTCCCTTAAGGGTACAGGAACTTGGGTCACTAATGCCGGAATACAACACAAGGTTACTATGGCGGCATACTTAAGAACAAAGGTGGTTGCCATCCAGACGGGCTTGAGGCCCTACCACGTAGCTAGGGTGCGTTGTTTTGTCGCCTTTTACGAAAGGCCGACCCCGGCTGCAGATGTTAGTATTCTTTCTCCGCCCCTGCACGGATAAAATATTGGTATAGAGATAGATTCTCATCCGTCCAGGGACGGAGAAAGAATACTTATGACCACCTTTGGTCTTAAGTATGCCGCCATAATAACCTTGTGTTGTGTTCCGGCATTAGTGACCCAAGTTCCTGTACCCTTATGGGACAGCAGCGTGTTCGCGATGCCACTGACGTTGCAAATACCCATAGGCGACGGTAACAGCTATATTCTAAGCGGGCCGTCAGCCTGTCTACAGTACAACAGCATTAAAAAAACATAAGTTTAAGAAATATTCAAAAGTAATTACTGAAATAATAATTTAATAATATTAAGAAAACATTCAATAAATATACAATAAGAGGTTTAGTTGACTGAGCTTCTTCTTGCATCCACCTCGCAGTATTTCATACAATGTTTCGCAGCACCTGGTTGCCTGGCTAGGCACCTGGTAGCTCAGTGGTATTACACTCGAAATCCAATCCCTAGGTCCGGGGTTCGAATTCCACGGTGATATGCCCCACTTAGGAAGTTTCTCTCTCCTTATGTGCATATTATACCATTGCCACATAGGTACCGACGGTGAATCAAAACGTGAGGAAACCTCTACTGAGATCACCGGTATGTGAAACCCGCCTCAGACAAGCGTGGTGGGTATAGCGTGTGTTCCCTCAAGGGGGAGGCCCAAGCCCAGCCGTGGAACGTGCGATTTCGCAACACTAGATCACTTATCAGTAACTGTTAAATGGGCCGACAACCCACTCCAAGAACCAGATCGGGAATTGCAACCAGGATTTGTCTCGAACCGGAGGCGTAAGCAAAAACATATACCTCCCGCACTGGCAGTAAAGGAACACTCGGGTTTTAGTGGGTATAGTAGCGACGTGCATCCCCTTGTCAACCATGGGGGCGCACAATGGAGGGTTTCACACTACCCCACTGAGTACCCCCAACACCTCATCCAAAAAAATATGAAGCATTGACCCGCGAATTTATTAATCACCATGACGACACCTTTTATTACTAAAGAAAGTTGGTAATAAAAGTGTGTTTATTGCCTAATAAATAGATAAAAGTAACTTTAAAAAAAGCAATAAAATCCTAATTAAATTCTAATTACACTCTAAAGGACATGAAATACATATAAAAGCGGAGGAAATAACATTCAAGCTAGTGTCTTTTGGCAAGTTTAAAAAAATGTTGTTCGCTTCCTTTATTTTACTTCTTTCGCTGTCCGTTGTAAGTATATATTTTGTATCAACATACCCTTACTTATAATTGTTAAATATAAGAAAACTAACTAACTCAGCTTTTTACCATCGCACTGCCCGCCATCGGCTGGATGTTCATCCCCATTTCTTGGAACCTCTTCTTTCTTGTACGAAACGGTTCTCAAGATCGTTCATGTTGTGTACTCTCAGGATCTGGTATGAGCTTCCGGCTGAGGTTTTCTCAGCGCGGTACGATATGGGGATCTTCAAAGAAGGCGTTATAAAATGTCTTCGAGACCGGCAGCGCGTTGATAACGCCTCTGGTGTTGCAAACGTCCATAGGCGATGGTGACCATCTGCCAGGGCGGGCCGTTTGCCTGTTTGCTATACTCTAGCTATAAAAAACAATGTTCTGCCATATACTTTTTAAAAAGCAGAACTTTATTACGGTCCTATTTCACACCCTTCAAGTTTCATTTTGGCGACAAAAAGTAGCCTATGTCCTTGTCCTAGATCTAATCTATCTATACCCAAATTCACCGAAATTAGTTCAGCGGTTTAGGCGTATAAACGTTACAGACAGACATAGTTACATTCATATTTATAATATTAGTATGGATTACATATTATTGTGCATATAAGATTGTCATCAGTCATAAGTGTTAATTTCTCCGTGCAGAGGCGGAGTAATTTACTGACTCCTGCGGCTTAGGGTGATCTGTCGTAAAAGGCGACAAAATAATCAACATAGGTAAGGTTTCAGCCAGCCTTGATGAAAACTATCCCTGGTCGCAAAATATGCCGCCATAATAACCTTGTGTTGTGTTTTGGACGGACGGCAGCGTGTTAGCGACACCCCTGGTGTCGCAAACATCTATAAGCGACGGCAACCGCTTACTAAGTGGGTGGTCAGCCTGTTTTCTGCTCCACAGCAATAAAAAAAGAAAATGATGACATTTAAATTTTGCATAAACTAAAGTGATAGTCAAAGGACATATTTATACAGCTTTATCATACATGTACGAGTCCATAGCCGATCAAATATGCAGGTTCTCGGTCGACACATAAGCGCTTTATTTTTTTAAACCTACGATTCTTGAACACTTAAAAAATTAAAACCTTCAATTCCACATGTGTTGGTGAAAACAAAGCTGCAAAAGAAAACATGATACTGAAAGGAATTTGATGAATACATATTTTTAACAGCTTTTGCACTGAATAATATGTCTACCCAAACGAGAAGTAAATATCAAAATATATATGCGGATATTGAATCTATATACACGATCAACAGACTTAATAAGTCTCTGAACCAGATAACAAAAACACTAAAGAATATTTTATAATCCCTAATTTATATTTTTCAGAGTTTCCAGCAAGATATTATTGGTAAGTAACTTTTGGAAAATTCATTCATTCAATCCTGCTTGTAGTTCTTTAAGTCTGAAATATGGGGGCTAGAAGTAAGAAAACGCTTCTCTGTGCTTTAAAAGTGTCAGTCAAAATGCGTTAAAGTGACGCCACAATCGCATTAGTGTAAATTTTACAGGAAAGCGTTAAAAGTTTATAAGTGGGACAAAGAATTTTTAACTCAGCATACTTTACATCTACAGCTACAAGCATATCATACACAGTAGCTATACTGGCGCCATTCTGGCGAGTTATTGATTTATAATTTACAGCGTACAGCTGTATACTTTCAACTGTTCTCCATAAGAATTTATGGAGTACCGTACTAAGCACATAGCCTATGTGGACGTGTGTCGAATCTGTAGTAGTAGCACATATTCAATATTTACCTTAATAAGCTTCAGACCGCCGTGCTCGAACTTGTTCCACCCCTCACGCGATGCACCAATCTACTCCTGTCCGCATTGCAGATCAATATCATAAGCCTCGTAGCTTTGTTCGTGAACATTCGAATGACGAAATAATTGCACCAAATCTAACTAGGAGCCAAATTTAATTTTATAGGTGCAACCACCGACCCCAAAAGGAAGATAAAACCCTTTCTATTGTTTAGTAAGGTGCACCAGCTGCAAGAGAAGGTTGAATTGAAATCAGAAGATTATGGGGACCCCTAACAGTTATACGCATGCTTAATCATAAACTGACCGATTACGATTTAGGTCTAAATTGAGATAATTAATAAAACGGGCAGCATTGTATCGACGCCCTCTATCGGCCAAACTAAGATTTATTTCGATATCTCTTTCCCACACTGAGTTACCGCTATTTAGTTATAAGTCAATATATGGGATAAGTAGTAAATGACAAAACGTTTTTTGCGATTTCCCAAAAAACAGGTTTTTTGAGTTAAGTCAGTTTATGATTAAGCATGCGTATATTCATAATACGATATCATCATCTTAGGGTCAAATCCCGGTAAGGCAATCTTCCGCTTTAGTGCTCGGGATCCGCTATCTTTTCCTTCTCCCTCTCGCACGATCTTCAGTATCTCTGATAGTCCATCGCCACGCACATCATCTTTTATGACGTCATAACATTCACAATAGAATATATCTATTATAATTTTAAATGTAAATTTCTTTTTATTTTAGGAAACAATGCAGGCAGCACCAATCCAATGCAAGGTAAATGATAATATTTTTTACTGCTGAAGAATAGCAGACAGGCTGAGGGCCCACTTGCCGTCCCATAGAGGTACTGGAACCTGGGTCATCAATGCCGGAACACAACACAAAGTTATTATGGCGGCATACTTTAGATCAAGGGTGGTTGTCATTCAGACTACCACGTAGCGTACCACGACCTCGGCCGCAGAGGTTAGTATTCTTACTCCGCCCCTGCACGGAGAGAAAATACTTTGACATTTAATACAGCGCCATCTAGCCCCAAATAAGCAGCAGACTGCTTGTATTATGGGTATATACTGATATACTGCTTATAAAGTTTTGTAATAAATATATACTAGCTGACCGGGTAAACGTTGTTCTGCCATATAAATTGAAAATTACATTTTGGGTAGGATTTCCGTACGATTCGTTCTTAGTGAGCGTCTACATCATGAAATTAGTAACTATATTAAATTTCAAGTCAATGGGGTGTATAGTTTTAGAGATTTCGTGATGGATGGTATTTCACTGTTATATTTCAGTCATATATATTACAAAAAATTACTTTTCGGATAGATTTTTCGAAGTACACTAAATTTCAAATCAATCGGGTTATAGTTTTAGACCAACATTTTGAGTCGGGACGCGATTCGAGCCTGTGTCACACGTAGGCGTTTCGATATTCCATTGAGCCACTGAGGTCTTTTATATACACTTTGCGTGTTGTTGAATTATTTTGTGAATACATTTGGAAGTTATATTAAATTAAATAGATATAAATAAATAAATAATCAAATTCCAATCACAAGATTCTACAAGTTTGATCTTTGACACTTGAAATTTTTTGAAAATATTTTGAACGTTTATTTGTAATTTCAGGCGTTATGCAGAATTTCCAGACGATGATAAAGCCTGGTGGGCAGAATCCCTTGACTGGTAAGAATGTTTATTTCATACATATAAGTTTATTACAAACTAGCTGATACCCGCAACTTCGTCCGCGTTTCTTGATATATTAACAGAGTTTTCGTCATGAGGCAGAGGTAGAAGAGACTTCCCTCTCCTACGCATGCGCGCTACACCGCATGCCCCACTTCTCCGCGGCAAGAAAACACACATCACTGAACATGTAGTGCTTATAAAAATCTTTTTTTCTTAAACTTTAATAGATTTATATTAAATAAGTATATCCCAATATTTTTTTAGATAAGGCCATGTGTCTAAGAGATAAACAGAAAATTTAATTGAAATATTATATATCCAGTAGTTTTGCCGTGATGCGCGCACAACTGCGACCTCTATCATTTTAGTTTTAAACTGTTTAGTGTAAATTTTTTTATCAAAGTTTTATATTGGTTCATATAATAATAAATAAATAAATAATAAATATTTAGTGACAATTCACACAGCGTCATCTAGTCCCAAACTAAGTAGCACTTGTGTTATGGGCCCTAGACAACTGATATACTACTTATATACTTTTTTTTTGTAAATAAATACATATTATACAGAAACACCCAGACGCGAGACGGGAATCGAACCCGTGACCTCCGCGAGCGTACCGACGTGCGTTATCCGTTACGCCACCGAGGTCGTCTTGCATGTTATATGCAATAAAACAAACAATTGTTTATTTAAGACAAATTAATAAACGTTCTGATACAAAAATAAACATAAAAGCATCATTGTCCTAAACTGGATCTAGACTCGTCATAGTGCTAGCCAACATCAAAGAAGATGTAAATATATAGTGGTAAAACTTACCAAGAGCTTGGGTTTGAATAATTAAATATAGTTTTGTATATTTACAGATGTGATGAAAAATTTTGGGGGTACAACGGGTTCATCAACGGGTAGTGATGGTTTGTATATATATGTATATAATTTATTTATCCCCGTATCCCTAAATACTAATTGTAATATCATGGTATAAGGTTTTAAATCAATCGTACATGCCAGCGAATCTGATAACAATGATGCTTTTGATGACCTCCATGACGCAGCAGCAACGTCGGTACACCGGAGAAGGTAACGGGTCCAATTCCTGTCTCGCGTCTGGATTTATTTTTATTGATGACAGACATGCTGACAATCCACTCAATAGTAAGCAGTTACCGTTGCCTGTGGATGTTTGCGACGCTAGGGGCACCGCAATCATGCTGCTGTACCATAGGGGTACTAGAACCTGGTTCACTAATGCTGAAACACAACACAAGGTTACTATGGCGGCATACTTATAGCCAAGGGTGATTGCCATCCAGTCGGGCTTGGGATCTACCACGTAGCCAACTGTCACCTTTCACGACAGGCCGCTGCCCTTGCACGGAGAATGAGAATTCATGTATTACCCTAAGCTCTGAAATTATTGAACTACTTAAAAATTACCTATAATTGCATTACAATGAATATATATTATTTCAGACACCGCCAGTGGATCCGGTCCAATGAAAGGTAATTCTTTATTTGAATTCGTTAATGAAACGGTTTTTGCATCAAAGTTACTTGACTAAGACTATTGTCCTTTTCGACCTATTTAAATTATACTGTTAAGTAAATCCTTATTCCGCCAAGGATACTAAACACTAACTAGGGACACCAAAGGGGGTTTCGAATAAACCCCAAAACTTCAAGTTTCATTTAGCACTTCAAATATTGACTAATGAATAACTTACACGTTTTATGTTTAAATTATTGTATTAAATCCAGTAAAATAATTTAAACATTAATAATATAATAATTTATTAATTTTTCAAGTAAGCTTTGTACCAACTAATAAAAAATATTACCACGAAAGTGGAATTCTTAGTCTAATCTCTTTTTATGCTACCGGCACGCAATTATGGCCGTTTTAACGTTTGTCCATTCCGTGAAGTTTCGTATTAATTAGTAACTACATTTGAACGAGCAAATTGCTGTTCTTTATTGTCAATAACTGCACGTCGCTATTGACAATAAAGAACATCAATTTGCTCCTTCAAATGTAATTACTAATTAATAAGAAACTTCATGAGTGGACAAACATCAAAACGGCCATCATAGCGTGCCGGTATAGTAGTGTAACTTTAGTTTACCCTCAACAAATATTGAAAAATATGATTGCAATATTTATTAGAGAACACACACACTTAAAATCCATAATTTTGATAAAGTATATATGTATGCTGACCCGGCAAACATTTTATGGCATATAAATTAAAAAAGTAGTCCTTCTCCAAGGGCCAATCTATTTTAAGTAATAATACCATGTAAATGCACATACACAAATCACACAGCACACAAACGCCATATTTTTATAACATAGCTACAATTTTGTAGGATGCAATTTTTATGTATGGATATATATTACAACTATGTAAATTATTATATTTTTTTTCAGTGATAAAAAATGTGCAGAATATGATTAATGTCAATGGAGATGAGAAGTCTCCTTTAACAGGTAATGAACTGAAAGTCTCTTCTTGAAATCACTAAACTACCGGCACGCTATGATGGCCGTTTTGACGTCTGTCCACTCATGAAGTTTCGTATTAATTATTATTGTCAATATTGACGTACATTTAGTCACAATAAAGAACAGTAATTTGCTCCTTCAAATGTAATTACTAATTAATACGAAACTTCATGAGTGGGGACAAACGTCAAAACGGCCATCATAGCGTGCCGGTAGAATAGTACTTACCAAATACATGTTAATCTTATTATAATAAATATGTATTCCAAAACTTGGACCGATTTCCAGTACTTGCATCACATTTTCTCCCTGCAGGGGGGGAGCAAGAATGTTGTCTAATACCACGGTCGCCTGTCGTAAAAGGCAATAAAACAAACCTAGTTAGGTTTGTTATGTGTTGTTACCCAGTTGGGTAGAGATCTGTCTGGATGCCAACTACCCCTAAGCGGCATTAGTGACTAGGTTCCAGATTACATCGCAGACGTCAGAGGCACTGCTAACATGCTGCACCTCTTAGTCAGTTAATCTTTTTTTTTATTGCGTAGGACAGCAGACAGGCTGACAGCCCGCTTAGAATTTAGCAGTTACCGTCGCCTATAGATGTTTGCAACGCTAGTGGCATCGCGAACACGCTGCTGTCCCATAAGGGTACAGGAACTTGAGTTACTAATGCCGGAACACAACACAAGGTTATTATGGCGGCATACTTAAGACCAGAGGTGGTCGCCATCCAGACGGGCCTGAGGCCCTACCACGTAGCTAGAGTGGGTTGTTTTATCGCCTTTTACGACAGGCCGACCCCGGCCACAGAGGTTAGTAATTCTTTATAAGATAAGGCCTTATCTAAACCAAAGTCTGAGAATCCAACTAGTAGAGGCGCTTGTTTTATCCCAATTAAATTATGCGGATATTGTTACTGGTCCCCGGCTCCTTAACAGAACTCAGAGACTTGTTCAGAGGGTTCAAAATGCTTGTGCTCGGTACTGCTTCGAAATCCCATTTAGAGGTCATGTAACCCCATTTCTTAATAGTTGTTCTATGCTTAAAATGAAGCATCGTCGGAAACTTCATTTAGCATGCTTGCTTTTTGGTGTGATCAAAAATGAAGCTCCATCATATTTATACAATAAGCTATCATGGGCGGGTAACAAAAGATCTGCTTGCCCTCGTCAATGTGCAATACAGCTAGTGACTCAGCATCATCATACAGCCACCTTTAGGGGGAGCTTTAGGTATTCAGCAACCAAATGCTGGAACAATATACCGCCACCTATAAGAAGCCAACATTCAATGCACAGCTTCAGGGTAAAATTAAAAGCATTCCTGTATGACCATCAGCGTGGACAGGCGGATCTTGTGTTGGATACAAGTGCACTTTAGCAATTTTATAACCTTTCAGTTAACTGTGTTTCTGTATTATTGTTATTTAATACTGTCCCTACAACACTAACGCTTATCATGTTCTCACTACATTTATGTATATATATGTAACCGTGAAACTGTCTGTTTTTAACCACTTTATTGATATACAAGGACCTAAGCCAAGTGAACATTGTATTTAATTATTTTAAGTAGAAATTTAGTATGTATATTCGCTATTAGACGATAAAAGAATCGGATTAATCTGCATATATTTCTAACTGATTTTTGCAAATTACGGAAGAGATACGATTTTTACAGATTTTTAGTAATGTAATTCTCTAATTGTTCGGTACAACTATGTCTACGATAAAGGCGGATGTGTTGGCTTTGTCAATTAATACAATGTGTGGTCATATTACTATTATTATATTTATGGTATAAATGTCACTCCGTGGGTCTAGCGGAAGACCAGCGTTGGTTTTATAAAAAACCAGCATATGCTGAGCTAGAACCCATTTAGGACTTCATCAACTATTTTATTTTATGTCAAAATTTAACATTTATGTATTTTGTATGTGTCCTAAATAAAAAAATATTCTAAAATTCTAAAATATTCTAAATTCTAGTATTCTTTCTCCGCCCCTGCACGGATAAAAATCACGCCTAAAAATAATCACGCCTAATTTTATACTATGTTCACATGTAATTGCCACATACTACTTACGTAGAATTGCAAGAAATGACAGAAGGTTAAACCATCAATACGCCTAGAAGTTGGCGGTCCTGTCCTTTTAAAGGTAAGGCCGTAGCTACGTGGTAGGGCCCCAAGCTCTCCTGGATAGCAACCACACTTAATCTACAAATATACCGGTGTAATATCCTTGTGTTGTGTTCTGATATTAGTGACCCAGGTTTCTGTAACCTCTATGGGATAGCAGCGTATTTGCGGTGCCTCTAACGTCGCAAACATCTATAAGCGACGGTAACTGCTTACAGTTAAGTGGACCGTCAGCCTGTCTGCTGTTTCTAAGCGATAAAAAAGGCCTGTGCTTTATATAATAATAATTCAAAATAATATTTTATATATTTGCAGAGGCGATGAAAAATGTTAGAGGTACAATGAACATGGGATCTTCGTCGACTAGTGGTAATATATTTATTTCTCAATCTGCAATCACTGAAAGTAAATATTCATATTGTCCAGGGTTTAAGAGACCTCAATCCCAGGATCTGGCAAAATTTCACCTGCAAGCTAATTTTTTTGGCCCAGTATTAAACCGAATTTCAACATAAGAAAGAAGTTACAAAAAATAAGATGATGGGGCTAATATATGGGCCTATTAAAAGTAAAACCCATGGTAAATTCGTCTTGTCGCCGATCCCATACTCACACGGCTTAGACACGCTTGACCTTCGGAGAGATTTTGGGTCTCTTTGAGTATTCTACCGTCTGTGTAACGAGGAGTGTTCTGAATAACTGTTTAGAATGGTGCCTTCTTCGTCTTTCTACCACCGCACTGCCCACCATCGGCTGGCAATCCATCCCCATTTCCTGGAGCCTTTTTTTTCTTGTATGAAACGGTTCTCAAGAATGTTCACGTTTCCAGATTTGGAATGAGCTTCCAATTGAGGTTTTCCCATCACATTACGATATGGGGTTTTTCAAAACAGGCATTATACAATTTTTTATAGACCGGCAGCGCGTTATTTTTGCCTTTGGTGTTGCAAACGTCCATAAGCGGCGGTGACCATCTGCTTTAAGATGGGCCGCTTGCCTGTCTACTGGACTCCAGCTATAAAAAAGTGTTAAAATGATATTCAAAACTCACGGTATAACCAGGCCGATGTTAATAATGACTGTATATACGAATAATTTCGAATAAGCTGGACTCAACCACCCTTCAACCATCTACCGCAATAGCTTATAATCGTATTACTTTAATTAAATATTGCTTTTAATCAATTTTAGGAGGCAGTAGCGGATCGAACCCTATCCAAGGTAATTTTTTGATTTGATTTCTTTGTATTGACTGCATGAAACTTTCTTCGACTTGATGAATCTGACTTGGACTTTTATACATACAAAGTATTCATACTGCATTAAAGGACTGTTCTGATCCAGTTTGAATGTACTTCTCAAATTTTGCCCAGTATTCAGCCGAGTTAGGATGGAGTCGCCTTTTACAACGTACCGACCCCGGCCGTAGTAGTAGTCTTATTTCGCCCCTGCACGGTTGTCTGGAAGATTTCTTGATGAAATTTGAATCGTAAAATAATTATCGAGAGAATGAATGAAGAACGATTGACGAAAAAAGTGTAAGTATAAGGCGAGTGTGAATGGAAGTGTTGGAAGGGGTAGACCTAGGTGGACGTTTCGAGATCAGATCAGGGACGTCTTGAAAAAAGGCCAGGTCAAGAGTACCCTAAACCGAACGGCATGTATGAAGGGAATAATGAAAGTGGACGAAGCGAAACAAGTATGTAAGGATAGTAGCAAGTGGAAAGAAGTGGTCTCTGCCTACCTCTACGGGAAAGAGGCATGATTATATGTATGTATGTAAAATAATTATTTAATTTTTTTTTAATATAGTGTTGTTTTAAAATTAATTTAAGCATATTTCTTGTAAATAAAGATTAATATGATAAAAAAATTGTGTAATAATGTATACATGTATTCTATGTTTTTTCAGAAGTAATGCAAAATGCACAAAGTATTGTGGTAAACGGAGGTGGAAAATCACCTGTTACAGGTAATATACACTATCTTTTTATAAATGAGGTCCCTAAATGCCTCCGGGTTACGTCTCCCTCATCTTTCTAAAGTAGGTACAAAAGAACGAGCAACGCGCAGCATTTTCCTACCAAGATTGTCAGATGGCAGTCGCTCGTTTAAGAAAATACAAGGTTATTGGTAATTCGACGTATTCCCGTTAGCAGGTGATAGGGGTGACTAATTTCGATAATTTTAACCCCCGTATGCATTTTTTATTGCTGTAGGACAGCAGACAGGCTGACGGTCCGTTTATAATTTAGCAGTTATCGTCGCCTATGGGTGTTTGCAACGCCAGTGGCATCACGAACACGATGCTGTCCCATAAGAGTACAGGAACTTGGGTCACTAATGCCGGAACACAACACAAGGTTATTATGGCGGTATACGGATAATGCAAAAGTGAACCATTTATGAGTTATCGTGTTTTTTGGCTTCTTTCAAAATAATCAATATTAAAACAACAATTAACAACACCACACAACAAAAAATGTAAAAAAGGGAAAAAGGGGTCTGAGGGGAAAAGTGTGAGAAGGGAGGTCTGAATGAAATATAATGAACAGCGAACCCAGGTCTTCAAATGAAAGCTTAATTTTGGGAATAAGGCACACTAAATCTGATTTTGAGCATATATTAATAATTTAATTTTTATAAAGAATATATTAATTTTTATTCGTGCAGGGCGGAGAAAAAATACTATCTTAAGCGACCTCTTTAAAAATCTATTTATTCTCCTCGAACATTTAATGCCATAGGCCTGATAGGCCATAAAGTGTTGTTAGTTTACCAAATGTCAGGGCAGTGCTTGATTTATAGATACTTGCCAGATGTATCTATTTTCATTTTCAATTGCCGGATAATTATGTGAACTCTTGATCGGCACTGTACCTCTGTTGCTGTCCTTTTTACTTCCCTTTTGTTGTTTCTGGTTCTTTTTTATTTTATTTAGAAAATTTTCTATTTTATTGCAGGCGGTAATGCGATGAATTTACAAAACATCCAACAAACGATGGCAGTTTCCGGAGGTAAGTTTTTTTCCGTGCAGGGGCGGAGTAAAAATACTAACCCTTGCGCCCGGTCCGCCTGTCGTAAAATGTGACAAAACAACCTTAGTTACGTGGCAGGGCCCCCAAGTCCGTTTGGATAGCAACCACCCTTGGTCTATAAGTCTGCTGTCATAATAACCTTTGTTGTGTTCTGGCATTAAGGACCCAGGTTCCTGTAGCTATAGAACAGCAGCGTGTTCACGTCCATAGGTGACGGTAACCTTACTTTGTTTCCTTTTTTCTATGGCATGGATACCCGGCTGGGATCAATATGACGAGAAATTTAACGGAGAAACAAGATAAATGATACAAACCAGCCCTAGAAATTATCAACAACTTCTTTTATACTTACCTAATTAGTGATTAAATGAAAAAAATACCGTGACTACTGTGGTTTTCGGACAAAATGTTTTTTTAACAACAGCTATTAACAAAAAACCGAGCACTTATTTTTTTTGTACTAGAAAACTGATATGCTTTTGGTATAAACACGCTGACTCGGAAAAAAAATACGATATAATGTTACTTACTATAATAGTATACCCGTACACTTAAAGAATGGGATTGAAAATGGCGTCGCTTTTGTTCACCTCTCACTTGTACACTGTCGCTATCTATACTCACACTCGCCGGTACGGACCACAACACAACAACTGTCATGATGACAGTCTTTTATATTCGTAACAGTCCCGTTATATGAGCCGCCATTTCTAATCCCATTCTTTAAGTGTACGGGTAGTGCTTATTTATTATTATTCACTTTAAGGAGCCATGAAGTTATTCGGAGGGATGCAAGAGGGTCCGATGGGGGATATGACTAAGCAAGCCGGAAGTAAGTACAAATTTTATTAAACTCCACAAGACGGATATTAGACTCGCCACGCTTGTCCAAGGCGGATAAGCAAGTTGCACATATTGGCGATTGGTATGCAAGTTAACTTACTATGTTTTCCGTCACAGTTGGTACATGACAATTATGCTATAGTATGCAGATAAGCGATATATACCGCCCTAGTAGTGCATGCCATTCAAAAGCCTAGCTATGTCGCCGTAGCGGTAAAAGTGCTGGCTTGACGTCGTATGCGTGCACATGGACTCTACCAGGGATGTCGAAAACCGGACCTCGAGTTCAGAAGCTGAAGTTTGGGTTGCAACCATCCCGGTTGGAATCAAGTCGGACAGTACCCATGTTCTTAAACGTAAACAAGATGGCCGATGAGGTCATAACGTACGAAGTTTTTATTTTAATTAATATACCTGTCGACACGTCTCAGTAGTAGTTGAAAAAGTCGTACAAATGGCGACCTCACATACCTATATGAACTATGATAGACGAGAAGTTTGATGGAAATAGTTTATTCTGGTCTAGATTTATAGAAGTAAAATAAAATAAAAATCTAACAGTATACTCAAAGTACAAATTTAAAAAATAATAACTTTATACTTTAAAAAATTATGTATTTTTCAGGTGCTCTTTCAGGCGCTTCAGAAATTATGAAAGGAAAATAATGATAAAATGTCTTCTGCTTCCATTTAATCCTTGTTACATGTTTAAAACAAATATTATTTAAAATAAATCTATCAAAACTGTATTCCTCTTGTTTTTTTTGTGACTTTTAAGGCTGGTGGTAGAACATATTTACCCGATGTTAATTTATGTGAGCAACTCATGCAGAGTTTCTAAATTTAAATATCTGGGATATTGGGTCACCGAAAATATAAGTGATAGGGAACGTAGGTCGCTGGCTGTTCGGTGCAACATGCTGGCTCGTAGGTTTGCACGGTGCACATTAGCTGTAAAGAAAATTCTCATCAAAGCACTCTCAATCATTTTATACGTGCGGCCTATGGATCAATTACACTCGCCGGACGTACAGTGACTTACTTGTTTAATATAACAATGGCCTCAGGATACTGTTTGGGTTCCGTCTAGGCATAGTGCGTTCGGGATATTTGCTGAAGCTCGGATAAACGGTTTCGCTGCGATCATGCGCAAAAGATGCGCTTCACTTCTGGCACGGGTACTACTGGTACTGGTACAGGATTGTGTTGGTGATATCGCAAATAGCACCAATACAATCCTCAAAGTATTTTCTAATAGATTGGTTTCTCCACTGCTAAGTGAATGGGTTCAATGTACTTCAAAAGTATAAACATGACATCTCTAACTAACTAAACCTAATGAAACTAAATCCATTTAAATTAAATTAGGTATACATTAATTTTACAGACGAAACCAAATTTGCACATGTGACTTTTACACTTCGGCACAACTTATGCCCCCTGCTGAACAATACAAAAATACTGCAAAGCGAAGAAGAAAATATTTGAGTATACTCATGGACAGAAGATCGACATGGAAAAAATATTTTCAATAGAAGAAAAGCGCTAGAGTAGAAACAAGATGTACTGGCTTAATGTGTCGAAAATCAAAATTATCTCTGGACAACAAACTTCTATACAAATGCTTACTAAAGCTTATGTGGCCTACGGAATCGAGCTATGGGGAACTGCTTCAAACTTACAACAACGCTACCAACGGAAAATCCTGTGGACGGTAACAAATGTAATCGAGACCTATGGTGAAACAAGAGCCACTTGAAAAACTTAAGACCTACGCAAAACGTGTTGAGGTTCACCCCAATGCACTCGCCTACAACCTGATGGATAAGACTTCCAGCACTCACGAAAGAATTAAAAAAAATGGATTAGTCACTGGACTAATTCCATTCAAGAAAAATTAAATTTCATAACCTTTAGCTAAAACAACTATTTTTTTTTCTAAAATAAAAATAGCCTAAGTTATTCCTTGATACATCAGCTATCTGCCAGTTAAAGTCCCGTAAAATCGGTGCAGCCGTTTCAGAGATTACACAGAACAAACAAACAGAGAAAAATTGTAAAAAATGTTGTTTTGGTATATGTACCGTGTACACGTCCGAATGCACTTAGTAAAAAGCGGTTATTTTAATATTACAAACAGACCCTCCAATTTTATTTATTTGTATAGATAATGTTTGCCGAATCTGAAAATCTCTTACGACCTATATAGCTATACACATTATCGTTCTCACTTATACTACAGACTTATGCGAAGCGTGCATACACACTATATCTACCTACAATTTCATACTATAGCTAAATCTAAATAAAAAAGCATCTTTTCATTTTGTCAATTATTTTAAAGACCGAAACTAACTTCACTGCCCTCCGCCACACAGGCTCATATGAGACCTACTGGGGAAAACAGGACTTCGTCATCGGTACGCTTTAATTTTGAGAAACAGTTCGTCATGATCGTAGAATAATGTCGGTTTTGAAAAAACTACGATTTCCACTTTTTACCATTCTTAGATACTACATAGTCCAAATATTATTGTTACATTAAACAGAAAAATATATCGTTGGCTTAATTATCAGAATGCGTAATTCCTGTTTTTGCTATGCATGGGAATTATTTTACTCATAACACTGTCACTCGTAACAAATTAGCCATATATTTTTAGAACATTTTTTTTTATTGCGTAGGACAGCAGACAGGCTGACAGCCCGCTTAGAATTTAGCAGTTACCGTCGCCTATAGGTGTTAGCAACACCAGTGGCATCGCGAACACGCTGCTGTCCCATAAGGGTACAGGAACTTGGGTCACTAATGCCGGAACACAACACAAGGTTATTATGGCGGCATACTTAAACCATCCAGACGGGCTTGAGGCCCTACCACGTAGCTAAGGTGGGTTGTTTTGTCGCCTTTTACGACAGGCCGACCCCGGCCACAGAGGTTAGTATTCTTTCTCCGCCCCTGCACGGATAAGCGCCCCTGCACTGATAAACATACGAAGTAATCCAATAGATAGGCATCAAAATACTCCACTAGTAATCTCAAAAAATATTATTTCGATATTTTGTAGAGATGCGCCCCTTCTGATAGTTAAGCCGACGAAATGTATTTCAGATTTCAAATTAATCGGTCGGTAAAATGAGGGATTTGATAGGCGGATAGGCGCTCATGACGCTTGTTGATTGAAATGGCTGCCCTGTAAAGTTTAATATGAAAGAAAGAAATTTTATCGATGACAAGAGTCACGAATAGATAAAAATATATTCATCAATATTCGCCGCCCCTGATGACTAACGATGCTGATTTTCATCTTACATTTTCAATTTTCAAGTAAAAAATATATTTTACAACAATGACTATGTAGATAAGACCGGCTATTTTGGTATGTTTACACTTCTCATTTATACTATGGCTGACTAACACTGTATAGTATTTAATAGTTCTATTCAACACTTTTACTGTAATATATTTACTTAAATTCACAATATTTTATTTCAAAACGTAATAAAATGCTTTTATACTACATTGAATAATAAGTTAAATTTTAAACTACATTATAGTGACATCTATCTATCTACAGCAGTATCTCTTGTTCAAATCCAATTCTATTTAGAGCTAATTTGGTGCTCGAGATAATATGTTTAGTGTGTGAATTCGAGATGTCGCTACTAATCATTGAGTTGTAACGGAATTTGTTTATTTATTGAAAAATTTGGTTGATGCATTACGAAATATTGCCTAAAATTATTTTAGAAATGCGACATACTTATAGACCGAGGATGGTTGCCATTTAGATCGCCTTGTATGACAGGACAGGCTGACCTGCAGCCGCAGGGGTTAGTAATGGTACTCCACCCCTGCAAGGAGAAATAAATATATCACATATCCCGTCGTGTATATGGCGTCGATTCTCATATCTGGTATATATATATATATATATATATATATATATATATATATATATATATATATATATATATATATATATATATATATATATATATATACCTAGTCAGGTCATAAATTCTGTCACATGTTTAATGTAAAATAATTGTAACAAGTTTATTAATTATGTAACCATTCATATACCAAAATGAACTTAACAAAACATAGATTCTTATGACATTAAAGTTTATTCAAAATGACCTCCGTGATTTTGAATACAAGCCTTCAATCTGCGCGGCCAGTTGTCTATCGCAGCACGAACGAGGTCCATGTCAATATCGGCGGCTGCCTTAATCAAGGATGTCTTGAGTGACTCCAAATTGGGATGAGGCTTTGAGCACGCCTTTTCCTCCAAGTGGTGCCATATCTTGTAATCTAACGGATTCAAATCTGGACTGGAGGAGGGCCAGTCTTCGTGCCGGATGAAGTCGATTTCACGCGCCGCCAGCCAGTCTTGTGTGCTCTTCGCTCTATGAGCTGGCGCCGAATCTTGTTGGAATACCCAGTGCCTGTTATTGAACATGGTATGAGAAACAGGTTCCACAAGGTTCTTCAGGACTGTATTTTGATACACAACAGCATTCGTTTTTACACCTTTCTCACAAAAATGTACCTCTGTTAAGCCCCAATAAGAAACTCCCAACCATACTATGAGCGAGGATGGAAAATGACCTCGTTGGACACGCGGAATACGGTTGCTCGCTTCTTCACTACTGTGTGCGTACACCTTATCATTTTGTTTGTTGTAGCTCTCTTCTACGGTAAACATTTTTTCATCCGAAAAAAGAATTTCCCGATATTTTTTTCCCGCGTACCGCTTCAACAAAGAGCGGCATCTTTTCAGTCTCAGGTCCATTAGACGAGCATTCAAACGATGTCCTGTTTTTCTTCGATATGCCCGAAGCCCTAAGTCTTCATTTAACAGCCTTTTCACCGTGGTTCTGCTTAACCCCATCTGAAGGGCCAACAGTTTCTGCTTACGTTTGGGATTTCTTTGAATTCGTGCCTTCACAGCTTTTATCACTGCTGGAGTCCTAACAGACCGAGGGCGACCACTTCTTGACCTGTCATCTACACTAGAGTCTTCATTGTATCGTTTGATGGTACGATAAAACGAATCTTTTGGTAATATTCAAATTTTTCAGTATGTTAAAAATTTGAATTGGCGCGTAACCGCAACGATGCAACGCAATAACTGCAACACGGTCTTCTTTAAGCGTCCACTCCACATTTAAAAATGAGTAAAATTCTAAAAGTTATACATTTTTATTTTCATGAACAATTCGAAATTCTAATTCAATAAACTTTTTTGTGGCCAGCATTCTAAAAGAAAAGTTTTTACTGTGTGACAATACTTATGACCTGACTAGGTATATATATATATATACCTAGTCAGGTCATAAATTCTGTCACATGTTTAATGTAAAATAATTGTAACAAGTTTATTCATTATGTAACCATTCATATACCAAAATGAACTTAACAAAACATAGATTCTTATGACATTAAAGTTTATTCAAAATGACCTCCGTGATTTTGAATACAGGCCTTCAATCTGCGCGGCCAGTCGTCTATCGCAGCACGAACGAGGTCCATGTCAATATCGGCGGCTGCCTTAATCAAGGATGTCTTGAGTGACTCCAAATTGGGATGAGGCTTTGAGCACGCCTTTTCCTCCAAGTGTTGCCATATCTTGTAATCTAACGGATTCAAATCTGGACTGGAGGAGGGCCAGTCTTCTTGCCGGATGAAGTCGATTTCACGCGCCGCTAGCCAGTCTTGTGTGCTCTTCGCTCTATGAGCTGGCGCCGAATCTTGTTGGAATACCCAGTGCCTGTTATTGAACATGGTATGAGAAACAGGTTCCACAAGGTTCGTCAGGACTGTATTTTGATACACAACAGCATTCGTTTTTACACCTTTCTCACAAAAATGTACCTCTGTTAAGCCCCAATAAGAAACTCCCAACCATACCATGAGCGAGGATGGAAAATGACCTCGTTGGACACGCGGAATACGGTTGCTCGCTTCTTCACTACTGTGTACGTACACCTTATCATTTTGTTTGTTGTAGCTCTCTTCTACGGTAAACATTTTTTCATCCGAAAAAAGAATTTCCCGATATTTTTTTCCCGCGTACCGCTTCAACAAAGCGCGGCATCTCTTCAGTCTCAGGTCCATTAGACGAGCAATCAAACGATGTCCTGTTTTTCTTCGATATGCCCGAAGCCCAAGTCTTCATTTAACACCCTTTTCACCGTGGTTCTGCTTAACCCCATCTGAAGGGCCAACAGTTTCTGCTTACGTTTGGGATTTCTTTGAATTCGTGCCTTCACAGCTTTTATCACTGCTGGAGTCCTAACAGACCGAGGGCGACCACTTCTTGACCTGTCATCTACACTAGAGTCTTCATTGTATCGTTTGATGGTACGATAAACGAATCTTTTGGTTATATTCAAAGTTTTTCAGTATGTTAAAAATTTGAATTGGCGCGTAACTGCAACGATGCAACGCAATAACTGCAACACGGTCTTCTTTAAGCGTCCACTCCATATTTAAAAATGAGTAAAATTTCAAAAAGTATACATTTTTATTTTCATGAACAATTCTAAATTCGAATTCAATAAACTTTTTTGTGGCCAGCATTCTAAAAGAAAAGTTTTTACTGTGTGACAATACTTACCTGACTAGGTATATATATATATATACCTAGTCAGGTCATAAATTCTGTCACATGTTTAATGTAAAATAATTGTAACAAGTTTATTCATTATGTAACCATTCATATACCAAAATGAACTTAACAAAACATAGATTCTTATGACATTAAAGTTTATTCAAAATGACCTCCGTGATTTTGAATACAGGCCTTCAATCTGCGCGGCCAGTCGTCTATCGCAGCACGAACGAGGTCCATGTCAATATCGGCGGCTGCCTTAATCAAGGATGTCTTGAGTGACTCCAAATTGGGATGAGGCTTTGAGCACGCCTTTTCCTCCAAGTGTTGCCATATCTTGTAATCTAACGGATTCAAATCTGGACTGGAGGAGGGCCAGTCTTCTTGCCGGATGAAGTCGATTTCACGCGCCGCTAGCCAGTCTTGTGTGCTCTTCGCTCTATGAGCTGGCGCCGAATCTTGTTGGAATACCCAGTGCCTGTTATTGAACATGGTATGAGAAACAGGTTCCACAAGGTTCGTCAGGACTGTATTTTGATACACAACAGCATTCGTTTTTACACCTTTCTCACAAAAATGTACCTCTGTTAAGCCCCAATAAGAAACTCCCAACCATACCATGAGCGAGGATGGAAAATGACCTCGTTGGACACGCGGAATACGGTTGCTCGCTTCTTCACTACTGTGTACGTACACCTTATCATTTTGTTTGTTGTAGCTCTCTTCTACGGTAAACATTTTTTCATCCGAAAAAAGAATTTCCCGATATTTTTTTCCCGCGTACCGCTTCAACAAAGCGCGGCATCTCTTCAGTCTCAGGTCCATTAGACGAGCAATCAAACGATGTCCTGTTTTTCTTCGATATGCCCGAAGCCCAAGTCTTCATTTAACACCCTTTTCACCGTGGTTCTGCTTAACCCCATCTGAAGGGCCAACAGTTTCTGCTTACGTTTGGGATTTCTTTGAATTCGTGCCTTCACAGCTTTTATCACTGCTGGAGTCCTAACAGACCGAGGGCGACCACTTCTTGACCTGTCATCTACACTAGAGTCTTCATTGTATCGTTTGATGGTACGATAAACGAATCTTTTGGTTATATTCAAAGTTTTTCAGTATGTTAAAAATTTGAATTGGCGCGTAACTGCAACGATGCAACGCAATAACTGCAACACGGTCTTCTTTAAGCGTCCACTCCATATTTAAAAATGAGTAAAATTTCAAAAAGTATACATTTTTATTTTCATGAACAATTCTAAATTCGAATTCAATAAACTTTTTTGTGGCCAGCATTCTAAAAGAAAAGTTTTTACTGTGTGACAATACTTACCTGACTAGGTATATATATATATATATATATATATATATATATATATATATATATATATATATATATATATATATATATATATATATATATATATATATATTTGTGTGTGTGTGTGTGTGTGTGTGTGTGTGTGTGTGTGTGTGTGTGTTTTATCCGCGCAGGGGCATAGAAAGCATACTGACCTCTACAGCCTGAGTCGGCCTGCTATAAAATGCGACAAAACCATCCCAGGGCTTCAGGGCTGGATGGCAAACACGTCAACCACCATTGATTTCTAAACATGTCGTCATAATAATGTTTTGTTGTGTTCCGGCAAAGTTATTAGCTTAAGTAACCTAGGTTCCAGTACCCTTACGCGGACGACAGCTTAGCCGTGTCCTGGCGTCGCAAACGTCATAAGAGACGTCTACTTACGATTAAGTAACTTACTAGCATTATAAAAACACTATTATACTAAGCGAAAATTTTCTTGTTCAAAATGGATAATTTATACATGAGAGATAACATAAAAAAGATACAAGAAAATGTTTGATGCCAGTTATTATTGAAAAGTAAAAAAAATCGAATTCACTCTCCTAAGAATCCAATGGGAAATGTTAGACAGACAACGAAAGAGATCGGTAGTGTAAGGCCTCCCCAAGTGCGCAACTCATTCCGATCCTCGAATACTCGGTTATAATAAATTAAATTGTGAGTAAATATCATTTATTGCTTACAAAGTTTTTTGATAAGGGGCTGAAAGTTGAAAAATCGAGTTCCAATAATCGAATGTATAAAGATGGCCCGTTTTGTATTGCCAGGAAAATGAAAATTGAATTGTTTTATTAAATATATTTAATGTGATATATGGCATGTAATAGTATTTTAAATTACTTTAAATTACGGAAAAATAATCCTTCATATCCATGAAAAGACAAATGGCGCCTAACAAGGATAATAAATACCGCACCTGTCCGCCCTGATGACCAGCGGGTCACATCCTGCTACCGCGATCTGAGTAGTCCTGGAAAGAAACAGACATTAGAAGATTTTCCATGACATTGCTCATTTTTTGATACCAATCAGGATGCGTGAGACCGCGTGGATTAGATAAGAAAGAGTTTGAAACAGAATCCATGCACAATACTCATAGATTGTTTCTATTTAAATAAGGCTTCCCCATCATTTATATAAGAAATTGTAAATAAACGTTGTATGATAACTCACACAGCGAGATCTAGCCTCAAAGGAAACATTAGGAATCCTCCATGAGTAGGAATAAACCTACGGCCGGGGTCGGCCTCTTGTAAAAGGTGACGAAGCAACCCGAACTATGTGGTAAGGCCCCAAGTTCTGGTTGGCAACCACCTCGGTCTATAAGTATGCCACCATAATAACCTTGTATTGCGTTCCGGTATTAGTGAGCCAGGTTCCTGTAATCCTATGCGGACAGTAGCATGTTCGCAATGCTCCAGGTATTGCAAACATTTGGGTATAGGCGGTAGTAACTGCTTACTTGCATTTGTCTCGTCTACAGGAATTCAGTTGGACAATGGACTAGATGGAAAGATCCTATAGGTAAAAGAAGAGTGAGCAGACCTATAAAACGATGAGTAGATGACGCAATGACAAGCAGGCATAGATTGGCTAAAACTAGCTAAAGACAGAGAAGCATAGAAGAAGTCCAACTAACGTACTAAGAAAAAAAAAAACAATTATGATATGGAAATAAAGGCTTTTTGGAGTTTACTCCTTAAGAATCGATTTTCATATATAAGGCGCCCGGTATGAGAAAAATGTGAGAGTAAAATCTACTAATGAATGACCTCGTTACGTTTTTGGTGTGCAAGGCAAAAATTACTTTATTTGTTAGAACATAAGATTGATTTCACATTAAATGTTATTTAACATATGTCTTTTCATTTGTAAGTGACAAGAGTAACTTATTGCTTTGCTCATTTTATATGACGAATGATCATAAGTATTAGATAATGTTTTGGAGATTTGTGACTTTATTACTAGGTGCCATAGTTGTAATTAGGTTGAATTTAAAACTGTTTTAAAACTTTTTGTATCAAGATGACGCGCAACGCACGCTCGAACGACCTTGTGTCGTCTTATTGGTATAACATTTGGAGTTTACTCCTTATGAAACGATTTTCTTATTTTTATATAATCAACACAATAATAGTTTTATAAAATGTATATTTTTATATATGTATATTATTTTCATTATTTTGTTAATTTTTCTTAATTTATTTTATAATTGCTTACTATTAAGAGAGCCTATCTACTGTTCCTCGTCAATAAAAAAAAAAAGAAATATTATATTATGGGTACTAAATAACTGATACTTATTATACATAATCACACAGACGGGAAGGCGGAAATCAAACCTAACATCCTCATAGGCATTTCGATTTGCGAAAGCTGTTACGCTGAAGTAGTTTTATGTCATTATTGTGAAATTTGGATTTTTTTATATTATTACCTACCTCAAATTTTACCTAAATCAAACATGAGTGGATTCCGATCGACAAAAGGGGGAAACGAGGGAGGCAAAGGAAAAGATGGCGTAATATATTTAAAGAGAGAGTGGGGACAGGGTGGATGACGGCTGCTGGAGACAGACAGAGAAAACAACCCTAGCTAAGTGGTAGGGCACCAAGCCCGTCTGGATGGCAACCACTCCTGGCGTCCAAGTATGCCGCCATAATAACTTTGTGTTGTGTTCCGGCTTTATTGACCCAAATTCCTGTACCCCTATGGGACAGCAGCGTGTTCGCGGTACCCCTAGCGTCGCAAACATCTATAGGCGACGGTATTGCTTACTAATAAGTGGGAAGGATAAGGCTGACGCCTGTCTGCTCCTCCTTAACAATAAAAAACAGGGTTACTTGAGAACTTTTGGGGGATGCCAGTGGCGGATCTGCAGTCTTGGCCGCCCTAGGCCCTAGGCCATATAGTAATACCAGCCACCCCTTTCTCAGCACTCATGATATTGAGTACATAATGAATTTACTTTTTTGCCAACTTTTTTCGACATCGATTCAGAAATTTAGTTAACTATAATATCTGCTAGTTTGTAATATTTTCCGAGGTTTCAGGGATAATTGCACATTTAAATAAGACATTTAAATTGGTTTTATTTATTTAATTACAGGTTTATTCTCATACAAGATAAGATTTAATAAGTGTTTTACAACGTGTTACAATACTCGTCGGCACTTAAGTGCAGCAAAATCATTAATTAAATCTTCGCAATCCAATTTCCTTAAAAAATCAGCTTCTTTGTTAAGCAAAGCAAGATCGTTTAACCTTTTCTACGTCATTGTTGTGCGTAAATAATTTTTTACTCGTCGCAAACAAGAAAACGATCGTTCTCCAGAACTTGAGTTATTTCTTGTTATCATCAGTGTTTTTTTGTAACGATTGGCCGCCGTTAATAACTGGCCGCCCTAGGCCCGGGCCTCCTAGGCCTTAGGGCAAATCCGCCACTGGGGGAGGCCTACCCCCGTGAGGCGTCTTCTAAAAGAATAGAATAGTATAAATGCAGATTACAATTTAACGCTAAGGATAAGGTAAAAACAAAGGTTTATTAAAATTAAACAAATAAAAATATCTTGGATGTTCGCGCAAACCTGGCAACCCCAATAAGGGTTTTTACCAATATTCCAACATCAAAGGAAATGTCATTGAATCAGGGATATTATAAAAAGAGATTTGTGAATATTTATGTCTTATTAGCTTTTAGAAGAAAGAGAATGTTGAACTCTTTAATGATCGTGAAAAATTTGGGAGGTAAGCAGTTTATTATGAAATGCAAAAGTGACAACACGAATGTCTTGATTTAATGGAGTCAAAAGAAATACTTCTATTTCCTCACATACAAGAAAGCAAAGTAGGATCACATTCGCGGGTCAAGCTAAGCGAGCCGGGTTTGATTCTCACGATGGCAACAGCTGCTAAGGCGGTTTTTCCCGCCTAAATGTCATGTACCGGCGGTAAAGGTAAACGAGATGAATATTCTCCGTGCATGGGCGGAGTAAGAATACTAACCTCTGCAGCCGGGGTCGGCCTGTCGCAAAAGGCGATAAATCAACCTTAGCTACGTGGTAGAGATGATAATCCCATCCGAATGACAACCACCCTTTGTCTGTATGTATGACATTTTTTTTTATTGCTGAGGAACAGCAGACATGCTGACGGTCCATTTAATATTAAGCAGTTACCATCGCCTATAGATGTTTGCGACGTTAGGGGTACCACGAACACGTTGTTTTCCCATATCCGTGCAGGGGCGGAGAAAGAATACTAACCTCTGCGGTCGGGGTCGGCCTGTCGCAAAAGGCGATAAATCAACCTTAGCTACGTGGTAGAGATGATAATCCCATCCGAATGACAACCACCCTTTGTCTGTATGTATGACATTTTTTTTTATTGCTGAGGAACAGCAGACATGCTGACGGTCCATTTAATATTAAGCAGTTACCATCGCCTATAGATGTTTGCGACGTTAGGGGTACCACGAACACGTTGTTTTCCCATATCCGTGCAGGGGCGGAGAAAGAATACTAACCTCTGCGGTCGGGGTCGGCCTGTCGTAAAAGCCGACAAAACAGCCCACCCTAACTACGTGGTAGGGCCCAAGCCCGTCTGGATGGCGACCACCTTTGGTCTTAAGTATGCCGCCATAATTAAAAAAAATATAAAGTAAAAACAATATAAGAAATCCTACATGCATAAACACCAGGTATTGTGTGACTCCCGCGCAATGCACCCATACTTCCCCTTCCCTGGGGGACGCACGTCGCTGGTATACCCATTAAAACCATCGCGGTGTCCTGGCACCTTGAGTGCCGAGACCGCGTCCCTGGCTGGTGCCGGCCCACTACTGCGGGCCTTTCAAAGCCGAGGTATGATGGGCCCCGGCATCTTTGTCACACAGGGATGAGCTGAGCGCGGACCAACCGCGCGCGTCCTTCTCTCTACCATGTGTGTGCGCTGTGCCAGCTGCGGCCCTTTCCCAGGGTGCCGTGCCCGCGACTGTTATATCCACATGCATAATCCCAACTATGGGATGTTAAAATCATTTTATCAAAATAATACCAATGAGAGTCTAATCGATTGACTAATCAACAATTACAAAATGGCGGAAGTAATGAAATGTTCCATTTTTAAAAAGAAAACGACATAAATCAAAGTCTTTATAATTCGATGAGGAAACAAATTCGCGCGGAAATAACGCAATAAATTTTCGCTTTTCGGTGTCGTTGAGCGGGAAATCGAATCTTGTACTGTGAACGCGGGTTTAGATGAATTCGCCATTTTGAATACTTCGTGTTTATAAATTTTTCTCTTAAAATTTCCATGTAATAAATTCAGTTAATATGGCCTACTAAGTTTTTCAATAATGGCCTAAGTGCTAGTCTTGTAGGCATTGTAGCCCGGAAAGGAAACAGGGAAGAAAGTTGACTCGTCGGATCCCTTCTTCTTCTTCTAATGCCTCTTCAAATCTGTATGTTTTTTTTATTTCTGAGGAATAGCAGATAGGCTGACGACCCACTTATTGGTAAGTAGTTACACTCACCTATAGTTTGCGCTAGGAGCACGCTAGGGGTATAGGAACCCGGATCACTAATACCGGAACATACCACAAGGTTATTATGGCGGCATACTTATAGGTGGTTGCCATCCAGATGGGCTTGTGGCCCGACCACGTACCTGGGGTTCTTTTGTCGTCTTTCGTTACAGGCCCCAGCTGCAGAGGTTAGTACTTACTCTTACTTGACCCTGCACGGAGAAGTATTTACATTTTTATCTATGGTTATTTGATTTTTAAACGATGTCTCGAGTTACTTCGTAATGTACTTACAACTAACAATGGGGTCTGATGGGTTTCTGATTGTTACCAGCCTAGGACAAACCATCGTCGAGCAGAAAGAATAAAAAGAATATTGACCCGGAAAAGAACTGCCGCGGGCAAAAAAGACGAAGCGGAAAAAACAACCGGATGATCAAAAATAAAGACAATATAAATTTCTAGCCATGCTAGATAAAACAAAGAGCCCATTTAAAAAAAACCATCGTCGAGCAGTATTGCACCAGTCCAGCCAATCCCCCAAAGCATCCGAAAAACTGTAAGTTTTAAACTTTTCAAAGCACCACAAAATCCCGTAACTCATCGTGAAATTATTCACGCCCGTCTGGCCAGCAACCACCCTTGCTCTATAAGTATGCCGCCATAATAACCTTGTCCCGGCATTAGTCACCTAGCTTCCCTATGTCCCCGGCGTCGCTGACATCCGTAGGCGACGGTAACTGCTTACTGTTAAGTGGACCGTCAGCCTGCCCTATTCCTCAACAAAAAAGATAAATATAATTTCTTTTGAAAAAAAGAACCACGAATCCCGCTCAAGTGGAGCATAAGAAACACAGAGCCCAAATGTCTGCTGAATGTGTGTTCAAACGCCCCCTCAATACTTTATGGGCCCTTCATTCGATAGTCCTTACATGTTAAAGAATCCATAAATAATAGAGTTGACGTGTTCGCGGGATTGTGTTACCGAACGCACTCCCTACTAGTGGTGTACCTTGTTTGTATTAGTCACGATAAATTATCACTGTTATCACTTATAATGTAATTTATCGATACCACCATATTCCTTGATGTAATTCCTTCCAGTTATGTTATCTGGAAGAGATCGCTTTATGCGATAAGATTTATTGTTTTATTATATTCTTATTGTGTCGTTAATTGTAACTACTATTAAGTTTTATTGTGTTGTGATAGTTATAATTATTTTATTTTAAATATATAATAAACAATAAAGAGTTAGTGTTATCTAACTTTTGAATGCTAAAAAGGTTTTATTATTTTTTTATAATTAAAATATGCCTAACATTTACATAATATATCAAATCTGCATGATAAAGTTATTTACAAATGTTTACGCCTATTATACCAGTGTATATTCAAGTCTTATAATCTTTATATGTCCATATCTTACTAATTACACATGAAGTAATCTGATTTATTTATTACATACTAACGTACCTACGTACTTACGTACTAACAATTTCTTTTTAAATTTTTACTGAAGAATTTCCAAAAGGGTTTAACTATTTATTACGATTGGTGAAAATCTTGAACCTTACACTTCAGAGGCTAAGCTATGTTGCTGGTTATTTTTGCATTTTATTTTTGTTTTCCTTTTATATTTGCAATGCCAGAGGCACTGCTAACACGCAGTCAACTCCGTAGTGGTCCTGGAACTTGGATCACTTATTGGAACACAATACAAGGTTATTACGTCGGCATATTTTGAAACCAGGATTTGGTACCCTGCCACTTAGTTGCAATTGTTTAGTCGCCTTTTATGATAGGCCACCCTTGGCTGCAGGGGTTGGTATTCTTACTCTGCGCGGAAAATACTAGAGCTGGACTCACTGGCCAGCGTCATTGTTGAGCTTGGGTCAATGAAACTTTGTTGTAATTTTTTTTGTAATATACTTAATAAAGAATTAATCTATTTCTTGAAAAATTACTTAATTTATCGATAAAAGTATGTCTACGCACTACCACCCCTGCAAATTGCGATCGCTCCTTGTCTATGGTGCACCTAATGCCTCCATTGTCTGTGGCGCGGATTTATTATTCATTTCACTAATACTGCACGGTTATACTTTATTGATTCTTAACATTTGTAATGTTTGTTTCTTTGCAAACCTTGTGCATTTACTGTTATATTACGGTGCGAATTAGACTAATTTAAACTTAGACCGTGTTTTTGCTGACGCTTGTAATGGGACTCGCAGGAGCAGTATCGTCTACCTAAAAAACCACCCTCAGGCTCCGTTCGCTTATGTACGGGGTGCCGGAAAATGACAAGAACCCACTACCACCACACCGTACAGCGTTGGCCCGTAGCAGCCACGGGCCTCACCGTTCTAGCGGGATATTACTTCCATTCACCAGAGGCCATTACTACCTGTAAAGTACACGTTATAGGCAAATTAACGTACTATCTTTATAATATTCCTCTTCCCTTCTTCTCGTTTTACTCGTGAGGACTTTTTTAAAGCTTTTGGACAGCAAACCGGCTGATGGCCCGCTTAAAATTTAACAGTTATCGCCGCCTATGATGTTTGCAACGCCAGTGGCATCGCGAACACGCTGCTGTCCCATAAGGGTATAGAAACTTGGGTCATTAATGCCGGAACACAACACAAGGTTATTATGGCGGCATACTTAAGACCAAAGGTGGTCGCCATCCAGACGGACTTCAGGCCCTACCACGTACAAGGATGGGTTGTTTTGTCGCCTTTTACGACAGGCCGACTCCGGCCGCAGAGGTTAGTATTCTTTCTCTGCCCCTACACGGATATACTTTGTGGTCAACGCGTCAAATATGTGACTGTGCTGATAATTCACACACCGGTATCGACTCCATCCCTAGAGAACTAGTGAAGCGATCCTCAGAGCAGGGAGAATGGGTCGCTAATGAATCCAAACATAATAAGGATAGGTAAAAATGGTCTACTAGGGAAACGTATACGTGACCCGTTCAAAGGGAGTCTTCAAAATACCATGCTTAGTCATAGGAAAAGCTCAGATTTTCGTCAATATCTTGTAAAGAAAATTTCGTGCTTTTTCGAGCTATATTAAACATGGCGTGCAGCGCTTAGCGGTATGAGCTATTTAGGTATTTTTACTTATTGTTTGCAAAAATAAAATTAAAACCGTATTTATGAATTACTAGTGAAAACTAGAGGGTAAAATATTATCAAAAATGGCTCACGTGCTAGTTTAGTTCCCTAATCTGTGGTGAAGCCATGCTGAGCGTGTATTCTTTCCGCGGCTCGAACTACGTCACGTGAAATTATGTCAGAATAAAGAGTAACTTGGAGCCATCGAATCGAAGGAACATAGGGATCAGAAAGCCAACTAGCTGATGTTTATTAATTCAGTCGGAACCCCAAGGTACCTCTTCCAGCCCTAACAATATAAAATACTAAATAAAAAGATTCATTACAGCGTAAACGAGTGGTAATATCAATGCTTTATTTAATAAATTTGACAGCATGTGGCCACTTCAGCCATCTTGGAATTTTTGAACAAATGTTATTCCATTTTCAAACAAGCTACTTTTATAAATTTTTTATCCGTGCAGGGGCGGAGAAAGAATACTAACCTCTGCGGCCAGGGTCGGCCTGTCGTAAAAGGCGACAAAACCGTCCACCCTAGCTACGTGGTAGGGCCTCAAAACCCGTCTGGATGGCGACCGCCTTTGTTCTTAAGTATGCCTTGTGTTGTGTTCCGGCATTAGTGACCCAAGTTCCTGTACTCTTATGGGACAGCAGCGTGTTCGGACGGTAACTGCTAAATTCTAAGCGGACCGTCATCCTGTTTGCTGTCCTACAACGATAAAAAAAATAGGTTGGGTTTCAAACACTTCTGAATGGCAACCACCAACCGCCAGCGCTATCTTCAGCATGTGCGGTGTGGTAAGCCTGCGCCTCCGCTTTGTAAACAAAAAAACCCAATGTAATTTTATAAAATAATTTAATATTGGTGCGAATATATTAAGTATTAACCTGTCTGTTCCTCACCAGTAACGTTTACCATTTCCACCATGCTTGTCAGAGGAATAATGGCGACACACATAGGTCAAAAGTTTCCTTCAATGTTTTCCTTTACCACGCTCCACAAACGCTTAAGATTTTCATGTCAGGGTGCGAATCGAACTTAGGGTTTCTGGACCTACAATTTTGGAATATACTGCAGTATACCACAAGTTAAGAAAATTAATCACAGTAGGTCGGAAGGCAGTGCACGTGAAAATCAATTGTAGCGTAAACTATATTGTTTTAAAGAGATGAATGACGGTACCTCAAACTCTAATACAACGGCTAAAAATATAACCGGGATTAATAAATGTCACGCTCATGTTGGTTCTTAATGGAGATTCGAAGTCACGACCTTAAACTTTTAATATGCCACGTCACTTGAGTAATGTCAGGTTTTTATCAACTGTTCAATGATCAACAATATACTTTATTTCTCCCATGCTCTTCTTTAGCATCACGATTGCGTCCATATTTATAATACTGACAAGTCATAGCCCAATCGAATCCCAAAATAGAAATGGAGTTATGTCATGGGTACTAGACAGCTGCGGGTGCAAGCTGCTAGAAATTTAGATATTTCTTATTTATACAATTTTCTTTTTCAACAAACATACATAAGCACCCAGACGGTCAGAAATCAAACTCGCGACCCCCGCTTTCCAACACGCACAAACTGTTGTGGTGATCGTCGTTAAAAAGAGCTGTTAAAAGAGAGTTAGTTTTTTTTTCAAAAGCAATAACATCCAGACCAGAACATATTTACATTGTGCTAATTTACGTAATTGCGTGTTTAGTCGTACGTAGCTATCGTACCCATAAACATGGCCGTACTAAGCCACTAAGACAGAAGCGACAGCTTTCAGTTAGACTACGTGAAAGATACTTCTGTCTCCAAGCTTAGAATTGGCGGATCCCTAAATTTAGGGCCTTATCACGACTCTTCCTTTTCTTTTGCAGTAAAGAATATTAAAAAATCTATATAAATAAAGTTGGTTTTTAAAAACTTACGTACGTAAAAAACGTACCCTTTTTGTTTATCAGGGTGCATCAGCTGGCAGGTAGCAGAGGCATTTAGGTTCTTGGTAGAGCCCCTTGCACCCCCGTATATTTAAGAGTCGATGTCTACCTATATGTAAAGGTTCCAGAGTGCCTCTCGTGCCATCTTGTAATATATACCTACCATGAAGTACTATTCTGTAACACAAAACGAGATTAAAAAAATATTCAAATCATTCCACTTAAGAAACAAGTATTCGTTTTTCTGTGGAAATGTAAATTTTATGGCATACACATTTTTTATTGCTGAGAAACAACAGACAGGCTGACATCCTATTTAATAATAAGCAGTAACCGTCGCCTATGGATATTTGCGTCGCTAGGGGCACCGCTAACCTGGGTCTCTAATGCCGAAACACAATACAAGGTAATTATCCAGACGGACCCGGGGCCCTACCACGTAGCTAGGGTTGTTATGTCACCATCGACGACAGTTTGACCCCGCAGGGGCTAGTATTCTTATTCCACCCATACACAAAGAAAGAATCTAAAGAAGTTTAAAATAAGTAACAACTTTATTCTCGCCGTCATTTAATTAATCCTAATCACGTCATAAGCTTTCAGTCATCCACTCATGAACGTGGGTTTCTGAAAGCGCACTTT
Source organism: Malacosoma neustria (assembly GCA_963693495.1). Taxonomy (NCBI): domain Eukaryota; kingdom Metazoa; phylum Arthropoda; class Insecta; order Lepidoptera; family Lasiocampidae; genus Malacosoma; species Malacosoma neustria. The sequence goes on from OY856397.1 coordinate 2,834,239, forward strand.
AGTACCAGTATTTGAACATACTTAGATTATGGTATATGGAATTTGCAAACACTTGTGCGTTTCATCTAGATTGCACCCAAAGCGTGTAAAGACTACTTCAGAATCTTATGTACGCGGCTGATTGTAATCTATGACCAAACTTCTACCGGACGCCAATGCGCTTGTACCAAAAATCCAGAGAGTAGGTAAAGAAATTTCTTAATCCACCTGTGTGGTCATCAAAAGTAATTCGTAACTTACTAGTCATAGAAAACTAATAATCAATTACTAGTTTTACTAGTTTTCATTAAGAAAGGCATATTTTTATCCGTGCAGGAGCGGAAAAAGAATACTGACCTTTGCGGCCGGGGTCGGCCTGTCGTAAAAGGCGACAAAACAACCCACCCTAGCTACGTGGTAGGGCTCCAAGCCCGTCTTTGTGTTGTGTTCTGGTATTAGTGACCCAAGTTCCTGTACCTACAGGCGTTGCAAACACCTATAGGCGACAGTAACTACTAAATTCTAAGTGGGCCATCAACCTGTCTGCTATTTACAGCAATAAAAAAGGCGCTGTTAGGGTTTTTTAGGGTCAGATGGCAATCGCTCCAAAGGCACACGAGAAAACATATACCTGTAGAGGTATATGTTTTTAGGCACAAGAGGAACACTAAGATAGTTTTAGTAGGTTTTCCAGCGACGTACCTACGTCCCCTTGTCACAGGATTCCTACACTACCTGATCGTTAGTACCCAATTAGGTTGCATAAAGCATTTCCACTCGCAAAAAAGATGACGTTCACTTCTATAAAAACTTCAGAACATATTTTTCAGCTTTGTACCTTCCTAATATGCACCGTATCATCAAAACCTACACTGTGTATGAGAAAAATAAGCAAACAGATTTCGTACAAACATCGAATTAAGGAAACTCTTTAAAGTGAAACTTCGATAGCATCGTTATAAATTAAAAATTTGATGAAACAAAAACCGACACCACAAAGAGACAATCGTATTCATAAATAAGATTGAGCCTGCGAGAGAATTAGATTGAATACAAGTATATAGTGTTCTCTTTAATCTTCGTTTCCTCTTTGTTCAGACTTTCGTATAATGTTGGGTGGACCTTTTTTTTATTGCTGTAGGACAGAAAACAGGCTGACGGCCCTTTTAGAATTTAGCAGTTATCGCAGAAGTCAATATTCTTTCTCCGCCCCTGCACGGACCTTCTTATTACCTACTTCTACTTTTCTGTAGTTTCACTTCTGGTGTCTGAGAATTGTACACACACAATTTTTTTTATAATGTATATACCGTCAAAGTTATTATTAAGTTAAGGGGGATACCTACTTTCTGAATCAAAATTTTAAAAAAATCACCGGTATATAACTAGCCTAACAATCCGCTTTAACCAAACGCTATATTTTGTAATTTTTATTATAAAATAAAATTAAAAATAGACTATCCTAACAAAAAAAACGAGAAAATTATAAATAATTGATTCCAGATAACTTTCGGCCGGAAACTTTCCCAAAACGCTACCGCGTTGGATGACAACATTCATCCTTGCCCTAAATAAAATATAAACAAAATTGAATACTTACAGAATAACACCGCTACGCGCAGCCGTCGAGGGGTGGCTGGTGGAGTGCGGGCTGAAGATAAGCGGCTTAACTCCGCACTAGAGCGAAACAGCACTATATCACTCCAATTGAATGCGAAAGAGATAGCAGTAATTCAGTACATACAGCTGACAAACTGTGCGTACGATATACATTCACTGAAATCATTAAATGTCGTATATCTTTTGTTATACATTATTATTTTGTGCTCTATTTTAAGTGTGTAGGGTATTAATTTGTTTGTTTATTTTTGTTGAAGTATTCTTGCTAATAAAAGTATATTTTCTATAAAATATCCACGGGTACAAGCGAAGTTAGCGTTTTTATGTAGGTAGTTATAAAATCTAAACATCTAATTTGAAAGAAGCAATGATTTTTCTTGTATTTTTCATATTTCTGGTGTTTCACGTACATGATAGGTGTGTTATGAAAATTCACTTCCCTGTGCAGGGAAATAAGAATACTAATCACTGCAGCCGAGGTCTGCCTGTCGTAAAAAGTAAAAAACCCGACGTGGTAGAGCCCTAGCTCCACTGAATGTCAACCACCTCTGGTCTTTCAATGTGTGGCTATAATAACCCTGAGCTGGTTCCAGTTCCAGCTCTGTTAAGTCAGTAGCCTGTCTGCTGCCCCACAGCAATAACAAAATTTGGCAAAAGCTATTGTTAAAGGAACTCTAGATACTTTACCTTCTGGTCGTATTTTATAATGTCACAGATTTATCTGGCTGGATACAGCCATCACACCAGTGGTTGAAACAGTGACGTAATTTCAGACTTCTAAAGACCAAATAATTAAAACATTAACACAAGTTTGTTGCCGTTACGTCACTGTTTGTAGGACAAAGTAGCCAAAGTTGGGGGCTTCAGTCATTCACCTCGGGTCGGGTTTCTTGGTTTCCATTACATCGTACATGTATTCTTCATATTGTATTTTTTATGATTTATATAAAAAACCGTAGTTATCGAACCCTGCGACGTATGGTAGGGCTCCAAGCCCGTGTGGACGGCAACCACCCATGGTCTTAAATATGCTGCCATAATAACCTTGTGTTGTGTTCTGACATGTGACGCAGGCTCCTCTACCCCTATAGCACAGCGACGTGTTCGTGCTCATGGCGTCGCAAACATCCATAGGCGATTGTAGCTTACTATTAAGTAGGCCTTTAGCCTGATAGCCTTAACAATAAAAAAACTCGGCAAATTTTTCTCCATGCAGAGGCGGAGTAAGAATACTATACTAACCCCTGTGGCCGGGATCAGCCTGTACGTCACCATAAAAAAATATAAAATATTACAGATATTAAAAAATATGTTTTCATCTGTTTTTTACTTTGTATTTTATTTAATTAAAATTAATTAATTATAGTATACCTGAACTGTTTATTATTTTCCCGAATAGTAAAAATAAATTTTAGTTTAAAATATTTTTAACGCTAATCTCACGTAAGGGGAGGAGGGGGGTCCAGGCAAATCTCACTAAATCTCACCTAAGTGGGGTGGGGGGGGGGAGTCTAAACTGATCGAAAAATAGCTCACGTAATTAATGGATGTCCCCTAGGGGCTCAAGCCCGTCTGAATGGCAGCCACCTTGGTCTATAAGCATGCCGTGATAATACTCTTGTGTTGTGTTCCCGGCATTAGTGACTCGGGTTCCTGTACCCTTATGGTACAGCAACGTGTTCACGGTAACTGCTTACTAAAGGGGGCCGTCAGCCTGGCTCCTGTTCCTCAGAAACTATTTTTTTTAATATCTATAATTCTGAAAACCCTTTATAACGACATCGAAGGGATCGTAAATACCATGATCGTAACAACCCACGGAGTTTTCGAGAAAACATCACCATGTTTTCGAAGTAGGTACAAACTCAGCCAGACCTTTGAATTTGGTTAATATAACCGGTATGTTCTAAACAATGCCGCTATAGACGATTAAGGAGTCTGCCCACTACACCGTTCCATACCATGACCGTGATAGGAACGTGCCAGGCAAAAAAATATTCTTTGAATTAAAAAGTATGTGACTATGCCCACTAGAGCGTTCCGTAACCGACCAGCATATTGCTTTTGTGTCTGATACGGTCCTAGCACGATCATGGTATTGAACGGTGTAGTGGGCAAACTCCTTTATACGATACGCCCCACTTCAAAGTAAACTTTCTTACCTGGCATGCACAAAAGTTTGCTGATGAGTGATGGTAATAGAAGACAGACAACCAATGTCTACAAAGCTAAAATTGTAGCATATATTATTATTTATTATTATTTTGTAATGCCAGTTTACTTTACATACTATCACTGCATCCAATTTAATGAGCTATTGTGAGCGTCACACATTTACTACAACTTATTAGCAAAGGTATTGAGAAAGGTATGCTGAGATGGTTTGGCCATGTTGAGAGAATGAAGAACGATTGACGAAAAAAGTGTATAAGGCGAGTGTGAATGGAAGTGTTGGAAGGGGTAGACCTAGGCGGACGTTTCGAGACCAGATCAGGGACGTCTTGAAAAAATGCCAGGTCAAGAGTACCCTAAGCTGAAGGGCATGTATGAAGGGAATAATGAAAGTGGACGAAGTGAAACAAGTATGTAAGGATCGTAGCAAGTGGAAAGAAGTGGTCTCTGCCTACCCCTACGGGAAAGAGGCGTGATTATATGTATGTATGTATTGGCAAAGCCTGCCTCGTTGATGTAACTAAGCAGTTTCTTGACCGGAGCTGCTCGTATCTCAACCATCCAGCATGCACTTTCCTAGAATGAGGTTACGTTTGCACAACAGGGATATAGGCGTTTTATTTGTCTCATTACAGAACCTGCAGATTTTGCTATAGCTAATCTTTATGTTGTTGAGGTGCTTGTTTAGGCAATGCCCGGTTAGTGCCTTCGTTAAGATAGCATAGATTATGGTGTTGATGAAAAAAAATATCGCGTGAACCCCAATAAAAATAATAAGCCTATCATTTTCATACACGCCATAAGGGGCAGATGAATTTACTCTTTAAACAGACAGGACGCAGCTCGGTTTTAGCGGCGTCAAAAGTAGTCGCATATAGTCATCTTTTTTACTTCTTTGGACGTAAAAAATGAGCGAGAGGCAACGCCTTTCATACGTAGTGTATTAAAATTCAAGGGAAATCAGCTCACGCACATATGGCCCAGGAGTGAGTGTGCCGGTGTTTCACGGGCGTTAGGCCCGTGGATTACGCCCCCTGCGTAAGAAAGGAGATGTGGAAGTCTCTTCATCTTTGTGGGTTTAAAGGATACGATTACTGACCTCTGCAGCTGGTAGCGGTCTGTCGTGAAAGGCGACAAAACAACCCTAGCTCAGTGGTAAGACTCCTAGCAACTTTCGATGGCAATGTCTCTATATATTTTCTTTAGGATAGCAGTGGGATAGCAGACAAGCTGGCCCACTTGGAATTTAGCAGTTACCGTCGCCTATGGGTGGGTTTGGGACCCTAGCATGTAACTAGGGTGGGTTGTTTTGTCGTCTTTTACGACCAAGCCGACCTCAGCCGCCGAGGTCAGTATTCTTTCTCCGCCACTGCACGGTGTTCGGCATAAGTAACCCAAATTCCAGTTCCTCTATGTGGATGGCAGCGTGTTAACGTGCCCTTAACGTAGGAAATATCCAGCGATATCGGCAAGGGTAACTGTTGGCCGTCATCAACCAAGGGAAAACTCTAGAGGCGTGGAGCAGGAGTGTGGTATTATTGTTACATAATAAGAGGGATAAGACCCAACTAAAGAACTATCGTCCTATTTCACTCCTGAGCCACGTCTATAAGTTTTCCAGGTTCATCACAAATCGTCTCGCAAGAAGACTTGACGAATTTCAACCACCGGAGCAGGCCGGGTTTCGGCCGGCTTATAGCACCATAGACCACATTCATACGGTGAGGCTGGCTATACAGGAAATAGAAGAGTACCTACCCCTATGTCTCGCGTTTATGGACTAGAAAGCTTTTGATTCCGTTCGAGACCGCCGCCACGATATCCAACCGAATACAGAATCAGTATAGTCTCAGTCTATCCAAGTTGCATAGAGGTATGGGACAGGGGGCGTTCTTTCCCCGAAACTGTTCTCAAACGCCTTGGAGGACATGTTTAAGACGCTACACTGGAAAGGACTGGGCATAAACGTGAATGGAGTACATCTCACTCACTGCGACCTACAACGGATGCTGCATGACTTGGCTGTGGCCTCCCGATGTAGGTCTTAGCATTAACTTGGATAAGACCAAAGTTATGTACAATCAACTGGTCGACCCGAGGCCAATCATTGTCGGCAGATTCCCCATCGAAGTTGTTAGTAAATATACCTATCTCGATCAAATTCTATGCCTCGGTAGAAATAACTTCGAGAGCGAGGATGCCCGGAGGATTCAGCTGGGTTGGGGAGCATTCGGAAAATTACGTCTGGTCTTCTCGTCGCCTATACCACAATGCCTTAAAACAAAAGTCTTTAATCAATGCGTCCTACAAGTAATGAATGAGGTACGGTGCCAGGACGTGAACACTCACGGTAGGGTTGGTCCACTAATTTAAAGTCGGCGAGTTATGGAGAGAGCCATGCTGGGAGTTTTGTCTTCATTCGTATTGAAGTAAATGAATAAATGAAAACTCTTTATTGCATACCGATACTTAAAACTAGCATAAAATAGGTATACAAAAATATAATGCTGTATGACAATGGGCGACCTTATCGCTTAAAGCGATCTCTTCCAGGCAACCCGAAGTAAGAAAATTGTAACAAAATACACAGCGGTGATGTGCAAATAACATTACATTAAATAAATGCTATACGATTATTCTAGTAAAATATAAATACCATAAAAAAGAAGAAAAAAAATAATAAGACACATACATACATATATTCAAGACATCAACAAATACTGCTAATATGCTTCCTTCAAGTAGTGATCGAAAGCTGATGTTCTAAATGAATGTACTGTTTTTGCTTATCTGATGTTAACAGGGATCAAATTCCATAAGTGAACTGCTTTTATTATAAATGAATTATGCACAAATGAGGAACTGGTATGAGCAGGAGTAGCTAGAGTGAGCTGATAACATGAGCGCAAGTCACGGGTAGAGGACTATGGCAGAAAAGTAAAACGTTTTTTAAGGTACGATGGAAAACGAGGATCAAAGAGTATATTGTAAAGGAGAGAGAGTATAATATGAGCATTCCGGCGAAAACGCTTTAAGCTTTTTTCGGAATTCTGATACGTGGCCATATTTGCGCAAACCAAATATGAACCGAATGCAAACATTTTGAAGTCTTTCAAGCTTGTCGAATTGCTCTAGGGTTAAATCTAGATAACTGGTGTCAGCATAATCTAGTATTGGAAGTAAAAGAGATTGAGCAAGAGCAACCTTGGTGGCAGTGGGAAGAAAATTCTTTAATCTTTTCAACGAAGCTACGGATACAAAAATTTTACGACTTACTTCAATAAGATGAGATCACCAAGACAGCTCACGATCAAAAACAATTCCAAGGTTTCGAACATTCTCACTAAAATCTATTACTACATCATCAATCATCACTTTAGAAAGGGTAGTCCAGTTTATTTTGCTTATCATGCGTGAACTACCAATAATAATAGTTTTGGTTTTGCTGGGATTCACTTTTAAACCATTCTTATTGTCCAATCAAGGATCCTGGCTAAATCATCGTTGATAATCTCAATAGCCACATCAAGCCTCTCAGTCTTAGACTGCGTGTAAATTTGAAGATCGTCTGCATATAGGTGGTAGGAAGAAGAAAGATTATTGGTGATAGAATTTATGAAAATTGAAAATAACAGAGGAGATAAAACGCCGCCCTGAGGGACACCGGCTGTTAAATTACAGCAGGACGAACTAACATCATCAATGTGAATTCGCTGCCGGCGCCCATATAGGTAGCTACGGAACCAGTCAATAGCAGTCGCAGATATGTTCAGAGAGTGCAAAGTCGCAAGAAGAACGTCAAAGTCAACATGATTGAAAGCACTACTGAAATCAAGTAATGTTAGAACAGTTAGTAGACCGTCAGCCATACCATGACAGATGTCATCTGTAACCTTTACTAATGCAATGGCCGGAACGGAAACCAGATTGGAATGAGTTAAAAAGGGAATTAGTATTAAGGAAAATAAAAAGTTGCTGATGTACTAAACTTTCCAGAACTTTAACTTTTGGGCTAGTTTCCAGGAATCAGGGTATATACCAATGGAAATAGACGCATTAAAGATATGAGTGAGAACTGGAGTAATAACGTCTAGGATGGGAATGATCATGTTGCGACTAATGTGATCACTACCAATTGCATTAGATGTCACGGCCTTTACGCTTCTCCGAACATCACAATCTGAAAATTGACAGAAGATAAAAGGAGAGTGAGTAGGAGTTAGAATTTTTAAAATATTACTTAAAGTAAATAACTTTAGACGCTTATCGAAATTAACATAAGAAGAGAACTGTTGATTTAAAAGTTCTATGTTTAAATCGTTTGGAAACACGGTTTTAGATGGCTTACAAACCCCTAATGATCTTAAAAATTTCCAGGTCTTAGCTGAGTTTTGATTATCTAATGAATTATAGATATAACGGCGTTGTGCATCTCTACACACTATTGCAGAGATTTCGTATATTTACATATTTCAGACAATTCTCCTCAGTGCATCGCATTTTGTAATTGCTTTTGGCTGAATATTTCTTTTGGAGAATTGATTTGATTTCAGAGAACCAAAATCGCTTCTCGAATCGACAACCTGAACTAGCAGTGGGCCGGCCATATCTGTCGCAGAACCGATAACCGATGGGGCAAACGAGTTCTTGAGTGGAGACCTCGACTCAGCAAACGTAGTGTAGGATGCCCAGCGACGAGGTGGGGCGACGATCTACGTAAAATAGCTGGCAAGGAGTGGATACAACGAGCCGGAGATAAGGCTCTATGGCATGCCTTGGGAGAGGCCTACGTCCAGCTGTGGACTTCAATCTTCTTCTTCTTTCTTTCTTTAACCAAGAGACGGGAGCAAAGGCAACAAAAAAGGAAACACATTAATAAGTTTCTTCCTTAGAAAGAAGAAACAAAGAAATACTTTATTTGAAGAAATAGCGATGCACTTACATTGATTACATATTTATAAATAGTAATAGGAATTTATAAATTTGTACGCCTTCTGTGGATGTAAGAAGAGAATCGGTTCATTTGGAAAATTATACAGGGTAACTTTGACAAACCCGTCCAAATTCACACAGAAGAATCTTTAGTAAAAGTTATGAGAAACATGTATTTTAGTTTTGTATCACATAGTACAAAAATGTTGAGTAATCAGCATCACAAAGTCATTCAAAGAAATCGCAATTTACATAATACGGCGCTAGACTGTCAATGACCTCTCCATCTGACCTAGTAAAAGACCGAGGACGGCGGCATTGAACCGGGCGAGCGAATCCGCACTACTCATTTACGCGGGTGTGACAGAGACAGGTAATAACAGGTTAACGTATTTGCACCATATGATTATTCTGTACGATTGAAATAATGATCATATATGAAATATTTTATGGTGAAAATTTGACATATAATTCTTTTTGCAAAAATGGGTTCCTTAAATGATGTTTAATGCGTAAAAAAAATTTGGACGGGTTTGTCAAAGTCACCCTGTATTTATTTTACTAGATTTCTCACATAATTTTATATTGAGAGGATAAATAAATAAATAAAAATTAAATTGTATTTTAAATGTATATATTCGGATCCAATATTACAAATAACTATTAATTACAACTTAAAATAAAAAAAAAACACTGACTTTTTACCTCAATGCAGGCATTACTTAGAACTAACTTAACTATGTATTTTTTTATTAATTACAAATTTTCATTACACTTAGCATCTACTTAGAAATTAAAATAATAATCTCTTTACAAAATCAGTACTGAAAATGTTGTGAGATTTTTGAGAAATGCGATAATTTTGGAATTATAATATGTTGTTATCCGTATCAAATAATATTAATTCCGCTCGATAAACGGACATTGCCAATAGGAGTTTGCAACACAACACGTGTTGTCGCAATGCATTGGCAACGTACTGCAGGCCTATGTAAATACATATATTATAGTGGTGTAGTACATACTATTGTGTGATGATTCCATGTCCATTTAAAAAATACAAGAACAACGTCAAATATCTGGGATTATTATAAAAATATTTCGATTTAATTCGTTGTCGAAATTTTATTTAATAAAATTGCAAACAATATTAGGCCACTGAAATAGTCGTAATAAAATTGATCACAAACACAAGTAATTTTTTTGATAAAATCTCTATTTGTTAATTCAAGTAAAAGAAAGTTTTCAATTATAACATCAAATGTAAGTAATTTTGTTTTATGATGTTATACGATACATTGCACATTTCAAACTAGCAGTATTAATAAATTATGTATGTAAATCGGAAAATAAAAATACAATTTTACTCGATTTTTGAGACCTAAGATCTAATTGATAGAAATTTTATTATTATTGATTTGAAAAAATATTTTTTTTTTATTTTTTTTAAGAAAAGTTTATCTCAAATACAAAGTCCATACTTTTTTTTATTCAAAACAAAACAGAAATGTATATTTATTTACTATATTATTTAGTCCACATATACATCTGTCGAACACACATGTAAAAAAAATTTATTTCTAAAATTACTTAAATTATATGCTTAATTATATACAATAAAAACTTTAAATTACGCATTATTTACCAAAGCAGACATAGCCTAGTTTCATTTAATAATAATATAAATACAGTGATATGACTTAGTTTTTACAAGGAAACAAATAAAATATATTTACAAAATTAAATAAATTTTACAATATGGCAACCCTCGAACCATAGACTAAATATGCACTTTGCGGTTTGTAAATCTCTACCTAATTAACAATTTATTTTTTGACATATTAATTTTATATATCTCGATATACTTTTAAAACCCTTTATGTCTAAGCGCGACCAATATAAATCACTTAAAACCATAAATTGCCATAATAAAACTTAGAGATCATGTAATTTAACTTTAAAAAATCAGGTTACACCATTACTTGTCTAGGATGTCATATTTATTAATTTTTAAAATGTGCTTGTCAGTTCAAAAACCTTATAAATCTATATCAAGAAATAACTTCAAACACTCCTTATTCAACACCTCAAACCATTCTAAAAACATTTCCCAAACTGAGGATAGTTACTTAGGCCGTAAAAACTTTCGTTGAAAAACTCGTTCACCGTAATTGTCGTTAGTACAATGGCAACATTCATTTCAAACATCAGAAATGTCACTGTCAATGTTTACTTTGATTTTTTTTTTGTAAATTAAAACTGAATTTTTAAGTATCAAAACACGTATCTACATTTTGATTCAAAATTAAGTTACGGATTTCCCTAGTTTATTGAAATTATTCGATTTAATGAGAACTTTATTTATTTGTAATTGAATTATATGTATAACGTATTTTACAAAATTTTCATATATTTTTGTTACAATGATAAAACCAAAATTCTAGTGTAAACGCTATTTTACTGAAATTATATTTAAAATGTAACAATGATATTTTTTAACACAATCAGGTTTAAATCATTGTGCTTATGGTTTAAAATAATATGATACAACAAAATGTATGAAAATTAAGTAAAATACGATTAATCACTGTCTCTATTTAATAAATTGAGCCGATTTTCATTTAATAACATAATACTGTCGATGGCATATAACTTTATAGAATTTAAAAGATATTAGAACAATTATATCCAGTAACAATAACTGACACCCACAAACTTTATGTGTATATAAGGTGTTTTAATATTTTATAAAACTCATTTGATAAAAACGCGACTGAATCGGCGTCATTTATTAATAAATGACAATACAGTCCTAAAATAAAAAAACCCTCAAAATCTCGAACATTTTATACATTTTTTACAAACTAAATCAAAGACTAGATGTACTAAACCATGTTGATGCCGTACTTTTCTGGTGCGAAATAACTGTTGCCAGAGTTTGAAAAGTTCGATATCTGTGTTGCCTGTAACATACTTAAATGCGGTGAATTTTGCTGATTTTCCGGTGATTCTTGACCTGATGATAATATATTATGGTGTGTAGGCCAGGCTGATGGAGGAGATGGGTTTCCGAAAGAAACTTGGTTGTACAGCTGGTTGCTGTTCGCTGTTAGGTTGTGGCCGTGGTGCCCGCCGTGGGACTGGTTTACGGATGTTCCGTTGAAATACTCCATCTGTTGATGATGAGAAAGTATATTATAGTACAAATTCGGTTTAGCGCAACATCAAAACCACTTATTTCTGCGACAAAAGCATCACGTCTTTCCAAAGCTGGTGTTTAATTAATAAATCAAATATTTATATTTGTATAATTTTATAATCAATCGACGCTCTGAATTCCCTTTAAACAAATATTGAATGTTCCAGGTAGGAAATAAATTAGTTTAGAACATATAAATCTTCTTCTTCTATCTATAATCTCATCCAGTTACTACACAGGAGCATTCTACTACACGGGTTGGTGATTGTTTCGCCAGCGCAAGTGGTTAAACATAAGAAATTTGTTATGTTACTAAAATATTAAACTGATCTGTAAAGTCGTGTATTCGAAGATGTATGCGGTACGTGTCGATTGGCCTGTAATTAACGCCAATGTGTGTATACATACGAACACACAAGCACGCACTCACACGTATGTACGTCTCCTCGTGTGAGCTGAGCTTATTGTAGCTTTATTCCTAAACTATTGCACCAACATTTCGAATGCACTGCTTTTCTATCTAAGTATGTCAATGTCTGGCGTCGTGTTATACGTCGAGAATGTAACCTTACCCTCGCAGGCAGGGTCTTACGCCACTGGCCGAGAGGTCCAGCTGAATGCTTTTCGTTCGGGAAAGTAACCTTAAACTTACCATAACTGGACGTATAAGCCCCAGGTGCTCCAGTAATGTAACCAAACGTTCCTGCGATCCGCACAAAGGCCAGGCCGATCAACACGATATTTAGGGGGTATACCACAGCGACCAGCCTGGTTATTCTTTGCTAGCCAGCAGAGTGGTCGCGTAGCAGTACCGGCGTAGCGTTTTTATTATACTTTAGTTTAATTAATAATATAATAAATTATTAATATGTATTTTGTCATAATATCACTAACATTGATGAACATTTTACATCCGGGAGATTAGCAATCTACAAATATCCAAATTAAAATGTACTATACATATACTAAATTTACCTACTTTATTTTTAATTCTAATTTTATGATTAAAATTTATACTATGCTATTTTAAAAGTTAATTTTATTATATTAATAAAGAAACGATTTCCCGATATTAGATTCCATTAACGCCATTTTGTAATCCACCTAATTTTAAAAGCTATATATATATATATATATTTCCTCGCGAGATATCACTGCCCTCTGTGACACATTATTCTCGTCGATGGAAGAAGTTTATAGAGCTTTGTAATTTCATGTTCTGATATAAAAATCTGGTGGTAGCCAAGTGATATTACACCTGCAGAGCGAACTAGAAGTCCCGGTTTCTATTTCCACGATTGCATTCATCGCTTATCTAGTTTTTCTCTCCTGATGTGCAATTTATAGCATACTTGTTAAGTAGCGACTCTGCAGAAACACCGTGAGAAAACTTCCGAGATCACGGTCATGTGTGACTAGACTTCTCTCCGTGCTGGATCAGAGTTAGAATAATAACCTATGTGTCCGGGGTCGGCCTGTCGTAAACGGCGGCAAAATAGCCCCAAGCCCATCTGGATGGCAACCACTCTAGGTCTATTAATATGCCGCCCTAACCTTGTGCTGTGTTCCGACATTACTGACCCAGGTTCCAATACTCAATCGTAAGTGCTTATTAAGATATCAGATCAGATCAGCCTTTCTGCTGTTTCTCAGCAATAAAAAGACCGCTTTACCTTGGCGGGTACGAATGAGACTTCCAAGATGTTATTAAAATCTTACCTGGCTGGGATAGTACGGCGAATTGTAAGCCCCTTGTCCATATCCCTGATGATGGTGAGATGTGGAGTAACTCCTTATGTAGTCAGAATTTCCTGGCCAGTGAAAACTGTTATAATTGTCCGGATGGTACACATTCCCTGGACCATTCAGACTTTGAGGAGTAATAGGAGGTGACGGTGTGGTCATGATCGAAGAATTAGACCCTAAAGGAGTCAACGGGGGGGCTGTCAACCGTGAACTATATTGTTCCTTCACTAAGTTACTGCTGAAAGACTTTTCTGAATAGTCCAGTTTACTGTAATCTAGCCTTTTTGGACTGCTGTACATTTCCTGCTTTGGAGTGACTCCGTAATTGTGGATGTTAGATACGGAATCTGAGGGTGAAGTGTCCTTACGTCCATCGTTGTAATGAGACAGGGTCAGGCTGTTTTTGGTTAACGAGGACTCATAGTTGGTCGACTCCTTCTTACAAATGACATTGATAGGCGGGCTGATAGAAGTAGTAGGAGTGATTGGTAAGTTGGGAGACGATGTGGTAATCGTGTTCTGTGTTGTTAGACTACTTGAAGAACTAGTCAAGGTTTTCGATGATGATATTTTCGAGGTAGAGGAAGTGGTTGAGCCTTTTATGCTGGATGATGCACTGGTTTTGGTGGATGATGTGGATTTGCTCGAGATTTGGGTATTGGTTTGTTGTTGGAGTTGTTGCCTGCATTTCGCTCTTCGGTTTTTGAACCAAACCTGTGAACAATGACGTCATTTGTCTTTAAACCTCATCATAACATGATTAACTTATTTCTTGAAGGACATGGAATAATTTAGACGAGGCTTTTACAAAGCTTATACGTATCATTACTGTCATTTATAAGGACAATTTTTTTTCTCTATATTGATTTACCTACGTATTTTTTTTATTGCTGTAGGACAGTAGACAGGCTGACGGCACGCTTAGAATTTAGCAGTTACCGTCGCCTATGGGTGTTTCCAACGCCAGTGGTATCATGAACACGCTGCTATCTCATAAGGGTACAGGAACTTGGGTCACTAATGCCGAAACGAATGCTTAATTCTAAGTGGGCAGTCAGTCAGCCTGTCTGCTGTTCAACAGCAATAAAAAGACGTTGGAATTGCATATAGCATATTAATTTAAATTAAATATACTGACGCTGCCACATTTCACACAGCGTGCAGGGGCGGAGAAAGAATACTAACCTCTGCGGCTGGGGTCGGCCTGTCGTGAAAGGCGACAAAGCAACCAACCCTAGCTACATACGTGGTAGGGCCTCAAGCCCGTCTGGATGGCGACTACCTTTGGTCTTATGCCGCCATAATAACCTTGTGTTGTGTTCCGGCACTAGTGACCCAAGTTCCTGTACTCTTATGGGATAGCAGCGTGTTCGCGATGCCACTGGCGTTGCAAAACCCATAGGCGATGGTAACTGCTAAATTCAAAGCGGGCCGTCAGCCTATCTGCTGTCCCACAGCAATAAAAAAAAACAGCACCATCTAGTCCCAAGGTTAGTAGCCCAGCACGCCATCTAGTAGCCCAGCACTCGTATTATGGACACTATACAACTGATATACTACATAATATATACTTTTCTTCCTTTTTTTCTTCGCCGACGGCAGGGTGTTGGCGGTGCCCCTGACGTCGCAGACATCCATATGCGATGATAACTGTTTATTATTAAGTGAGCCGTCAGCCTGTCTACTGTTAAACAGCAATAAAAAAGCTACTTATGGACTTTTCCTTTTGTAAGTAAATACATAGTATACATATACATCCAGACGCGAGAAGGAAACGAAGTCATGACGCCACGGTAGTCATTATTCATTATTTAGTCATTGCTCATTTAGATAATTACTTTGCTGATTTATATCATTAACTATATAATTACTATGCCCACTTTGAGGACTATTTGCATTAATACACATCTGCCAGTTTGCTCTTTTCGGCAAACCCTCGTTGTTAGCGCAACAATGAAAGGGGCCTAATCCGTTGCGGATAGGGCCCAGCACGGCGCATGTTTGCTACTGTAGGGATTTTTTCGTTTACATCCAAATGTCCGTAGAAATCTTTTATATTTGGTTTAATAAAACTGTATTTTTAGATCGAGTACATTTTGGCATAGTATTTTTATTTTATAATGAATTCTACTGGGACAATTCACAAAGCGCCATCTACGCCTTATTCACATAAATTATTTTTAACACGCTTTAACAAAAATTCATACTGAGAAAATTTATACAGCGTCATCTATATTCAAAGTAAGTAGTAGATCACTTATGGATTCTAGATAACTGTTGTACAACATATATATTTTTATTTTTTTAAACCAGCCATTAGGTAATATATGTGTAGAATTTAATTATTTACGTTCACGCCTCTTATTTGTACAGGGTTTATAAAATTATTTATTGCCCCGCTACATTGAATTATTAAGAATACGATACGATTGGTATATCCCTGTCTATAATAACTGCTCATAACATCCTACCGCTGGGCTAGGGCCTACAGGGAATGGGCAGTAGTAGCAAGGGGGTTCCCCTACGCTTGTTCAAGGCTGATTCGCCGATTAACATACTGGGTATCTCAGTTTGCAGATTTCCTTGTGTTAAGTTTGTGTTGTGTTATAAAATGTGCACTAGACGAGAGCCTAAGGAATCGAATGTGCGGCCTCTACACTACCAAGTACCTGGTCATATTCTAACAAGTTGAAACCAAAGGAAAGAATAGATTAGAGAAAAGATGAGACTGAAAAACATGGAGAAAAATATATCAATGTTCTAAATCTGAAAATGATCTTACAACAGACCAAAGAATATCGGAAGCCTTCCGAATTTAAGCAGCCATAAACTACTAACGCTACCGACATACTCGAGAAGTAATAATAATAAATCCTAACTAATGTTATAAATGCGGAAATGAGCTTGTTTGTTACGCTTTCACGCCTAAACCGCTGAACCAATTTTGATGAATTTCATTATAAATTAGAAACGCTAACCCTCGGTGGAAACCGTGGAAGAGTTCCGCCCTGATACAAGGGGTGAGCTGTCGCTGGTCTGGGCCATGAAATCGACAGGACAGTTTATCTGTTGGCCCAGACGGTAGGCGGTCAATTAAGTCGCCATCCCGCCTTGAAACGTGTCTGAAATATTTGAGAATGCGAGTCTGGACCAAGACAGATCAACGCTGATTGATAACGAGTTCTTGGAGTATAACTACTGAGCGTCTAGTATCTTTATCTCCGCCTCTCGTAGTATCCACGTCTCAGCAGCATACAGAAAAATGGGAAAGACCAGTGTATAAACCAGCCGGATCTTAGTAGTTTTTACTACTAATGTACTACAAATATAGTTGTCTTTTGTAAATTAATTCATAAACATCCAGATCGTAACCTCTACAATCGTACTGAAGGCGTTAGTCGTTACGTCACGGAGGTTGTCGAGAGTATTCGAACAGAAGTAATATTTCTACAGACACTTAAATCAATACGGGTGGCACCACTTCGGATTATGATCTATCATCTCCATCAAAGAGTATGCATAATTAACCTCTTTAAATAACTGAGAACTTAAGCTTGTCAAACTTTTTTGTTCTATTGATATTCCAGAAACCTAACATTTTGAAAATAACAGCCAAGTGTTTTTAGCGGCACCACGTTTTTCTAAAACACTCACACAGCTCTTGTCTCATCACTATCATTTATCTAGTTTTGATAGCATCTTTTTATACGCCATTTTTGTTAAGATATTGTGCACATTTTCCTAGATTTAAACATGGAATACTAGAATTTGGATCTTCATTGCGAAAATACGTAACAAGAAGACTTCCGAGGAACAGTTATGCTTTCACACAATGACAGATTTATTGGAGACGAGGAACCATCTCTTAATGTTCTTAAACATATTATGCCATGACACTTTACTGCACTTTTTATTGTGCTTTCATTTGCACTCATTACCTTTACAATGTCAAAATAGAACTATATGAGTATATATTTTATGCTAGGAGATGAGGCGTAACTAAACATTACTCCCCATATGTCACGCTAAAACTTGGTTGTCCAAGTAAGAGACTTGCAGTTTTTCTAATATCACGGATCGAAAAAGGTGAAACTAATATTCGCAACACGCTATAGTGATGCCACGTTTCACAGCCACAATAAGACATTGTAATTGTCTTATAGACCTATCCCTTCAACTTAACCATATTATTAAGTAACAAATGACACCAGTCATTTCATCATATTTCTCCGTGCAGGGGCGGAGTAAAAATACTAACCCCAAAACAACATGGTAGGACTGCAAACCCCTCTGGATGACAACCAGCTTTATATAAAAATATGCCACCATAATAACCTTGTGTTGTGTTCCGACATTAATGACTCACTAAACCTATGAAAACATCCATCTGTGACTGTTTACATTTAGTGGGCCGTCAGCCTGTCTGCTGTTCTGAAGAACATGCTCTGAACATGTTCTGAAGAATTGCTGAAGCAATAAAAAAACACTATTGTCTGTACCAGATATATATTTCAGGTAAGCTGGTACCAGCACTTGACCGGGTTGAGCGATTTATCGGGTGCAGGGATGGTTAGGGGTCTTTGGCAAATTAAACTTTAGTTCTGAAACGACTTCATAGGTGATACCAATCTACCCATATCCGCGTCTACCTCAGAATATCTTTGACATAATCAACCCAAAGGATCATGTGAGGTACTGTTGCTTATAAGATCAGATAGATTTTTTCTAATCCTTGAACCATTAATCACTAGAAAATTGAATATCTAGAAAACTGAAAGAATGTAAGCAATCGACACTGACTCAGATACCGAGATAATAAAAGTCATAACTAAGAACAAAGAGTGCTTTATACTGAATACATTAATTTTCATCAAATAATTATTTAAAGATCCCTATCTGCTCCCATTCCGTCGCGTCAACAGCCCACGGTTGACTGACTCCTAATTCGTTCAAACGTTCAATTTATACTACACGAGTACTGCATTACCGCGCCAAATTGAATTACGGAGTTCCAATTTTGAAATTTCGAATTTGAAAATGAAGTTACGCGATTGTTTGACGGCAGTTAGGGGTGTGCTTTGATGATTACATAGATGATTTAGTCGATTGTCATAATCCTATGATTTTTATTGAATCTTGGCTCGGTGGAATGTTAAAGACTGAGCGCACGTATGGTGTAGAGGCGTATGTCTGTTACGGGTTCAAATCTCACTTTCTAGATGTTTATTTGTTAACCTGATATAAAATAGACTTAAAAAACCTTGATTATTTTAACATTACTGAGTTGAATATAAACGTCAAATGTCTTTTTTTATTAAGGCCATTGCTGTTTTTAATCCAGAAAACGCATCAGAGTCTGGTCTGTTACAAGCCAAGTTGAATTATACCCCGAAGTCTTGGTGGTGGTTAGCAAAATACCACATACCTGCACTCTAGACTCTGGCAGATTGATTTTGAGGGCCACTTCTTCCCTCATAAAGATGTCTGGATACCTAGTCTTCCCGAACAGAGCCTCAAGCACGTCCAGCTGTGCTCTTGTGAAGGTCGTCCTCTCACGCCTTTGCTTTCTAGGATTCACTCCTGTTAACAAAGACAGATAATATTTAGTAAAAAATTTAGCAAGCCGTATATTCATGGGCAGAATATTTTTAAAAGCTAGAGTTCGTGCAAGATAGGCCAACGGCCCACTTGAGTAGTTGGCAACCGGCATATTTGCGTTTACGGACATTTGCAACACCAGGGGCATTGTTAACGCGCTGATACACTGGAAAAAATGGTATAACGCCTTTTTTTGGAAAACATCATAACGTACTACTATAACCTCAACCAGAAGCTTATTCTTAATGCGTAGACTGCAAGAAAAAAGAGGTACAAGAAATGGGGATGAGCGTTAAGCTGATGGTGGGTAGTGCAATAGAAAGACAACGAAAAAACTATAATAAACAACTCCTTACAACATTCACCGTAGTACCTATAGATGGTAGATTATGTAAAGAGATGCAGTCTCTCTGAATGCCTGTATAGACCGTATGTGGATATGGAATAGTGACAAGATGAACTGCGCGTCGTTGGATACAATCAGTTTTGAAAAAACATCTCTAGTGATGAGTGCGTTGAGGTCTTTGATTAATCAAAGAATGCTACGAGTATTTTAATAGGCTATTACAAATAACGGTTCCGTGCGATATTAATTACAAAACAGCAATCACGTCTATGTCACGCCTTCATATAGATTTATGTTTAATTTCGTTATTTTTTTGGGCTGCTTCCTGCCTTGCGTAGCCAGAATTTTTGTTTAAGTTATTGTTTTCTAATCTTTTAGTTTTTCAGACTATTTCTTTCTTGTCCATTGGTATATTTCTTCCTTCCTTATTTTTTATATCTTATGTCTATTACAGCTTCTTATTTGTACAGTTTTACCGAGCTATTACGGCTTTGGTTTTAGCTCACACGATACGACCTCAGCTTGACCTTAGAAACTGGAGGAGCCTTCATATAGATTTTGCCGGTGAAACTGATCTTAATATCGAACTACTAGTTCAACATGTTATAGCTGGGAGGGAACAGTGGATCTGGTAAAGTCCCCACTTTGACCCCTCATTTCCGGTAATGACCTCTCATTTCCGGGTTCTAGAGGAAGACCAGCTCTAGTTTTTACTAACCAGTTTATGCTGAGTGGACCCTTTTAGGACTATTTTTAAGTTGATTTAGTTTTTTATTTGTATATTCATATTAGATTTGTGGTCTTATATAAATATTTTTTTCTTTCTTTTTTTTAAATAAGGATGTTGTTCGAGTTGGGCAAGTATGGCGGTTGAAGGTTGTGTATATGATGATGGATTGAGCCATGCTGGCCTGAGGTTAGAAGTAGCGGATTCATCTGCTTTTAAAATGTAGCTTCATAAGCATAATTCTAGCATTCTAGCTAACTTTACTGTGGTGCTAAAAACCTTTCTCGACCACAAGGTAAAAGCACAAGGTAAACCTTCAAAGGCTTTAGAGTTCTTGTGACATTAGTTTTATGTAACCAGCAAGACAACAATGCCTGATTTTGATTTTACAGAGAGCGATTTCCATCTAGCAATAACCTAGAAATGAGTTTTTACTAGAATTTTACAGCAATAAACTAGAAAAGGATTCTAAAACGTTCTAGAAAAGGATTCTAGGGAGAAAGAGGCTTATTTTCGCTGGATTTACACAACTCAATGTAAAATTAATAATAAAGTTACTTTCAAAACAAAATATATTAAACCGTAAGCTCAGTTTAAAACTAACACATTCCATAAAACAAATCATTAACTATTTAAATGAATTATAAGTAATTAAAAGTAATAAAATGTTATTGTCCCCTGACGATGGAGGCATCGTAGTGTTGCGCGGCGGTTCTGATACCTATTAATTTATTAGTTACCATAAATTTCACAGTTATACTGTTTCCTGGTTTTTGTATGCAGCATGATGTAAAAGCTAAGCTCAACTTAGTTTTTGAACAATAAATGTATTTGTTACTTGAATTATTTTCTCTGTTTTTTGTTTACTGCACTAAATTGCTCATGTTTGGTAATTTGCAACGATTCTGCGTGCCTGCGGCACCTCGGCTTTAAAGTATCAATTTAGAGATAAAAAAATCTTCGGAAGTTGTAAAAAAGTATTGAACACATTCGAATAATATTGAACCCATTTATAAGATACGCTTTACTTCAAAGCTTCATTCCCCTTTGACTTAAATATCATTAGTATTAATAAACATTCAAACTATACGTTGCCATTGATCTTTGAAGATGTAAATAGCGTAGAGATTAACTTTCCAATGAAAACAGTATAAGGCTATTTCCATAAGAATTATATGATTGCAATTTAAAGAGTCTTATTGAGATTATTATATAAAAAATATATTTATCATTTTTAACGGGATATATGGCATGAATGATGTATCTTCGTAACAAGTGTTTTGTTTCAAGCAGATTCTAATTAAACGAAGGCAAGAAGAATACTTAATTTAAAAGCTTTTTGTATTAAAGTTATTACAATGATCGGAAAATTTATAAAATCGATGACTTTAATAATTATCAATTCTAAGCCGTAGAATTTATAATAATTATTTTAAAGAATTCTTCTTCTTGTTCGTTACGCTCTTATCAAAGGGGTTATGGTCGACATGGACAGAATACTGAGAATACTGAGAAGTTAAACAAAAAAACTTCCATTTGGAAATCTATATCTTTAACGTATTTTATTATTATTGTATAATAGAAAAGGTGAGTCGATTCCGATTCCGTGGTTCGCTGTTGGCGACACAAAATCCTTCCCCATCACTGTCGGACTACACCAGGGATCCGTCCTTAGTCCGTTTCTTTTCAGCGTAGTATTACTTACATACATGGTATTACGTAGCGACGTACTGTCAGACAGCATCAGAAACTCATATCAGCAGCCCCCGTGGATGCTCATGCATGCTGGTGATGTCGCGCTGGCAGATTCAAACAGGAGCAGGTTGGTGGGACGTATGAATGCGTAGAAGGAATCACTTGAGAACGGCGGTCTGAAGCTCAATGTGGCGAAGACCGAGTACTTGGCCTGTAACTCCACAGATCCCACACCCGTGCGCATAGGTGGCGATACGGTCAAACGCACGGAACAGGTGAAATATCTGGGATCTGTATTTCACGCGTTTGGTGACATTGATTACGACATTAAGGCACGCAATGCTGCCTCGTGGGCCAAATGGCTTGAGGTGACTGGTGTCATTTGTGACCCCAAAATACCGGTTAAATTCAAGGGACAGGTCTATAAAACCATCATTAGGCCTGTCCTTTTATACGGATTTGAAGCGTGGCCGGTGTCGTAGGGGTTGATATGTATGCCAATGTACTGACCACGAGAGATGCCGAAGATTGTGCGAAGTGGAGAAGAAAAAGTTGGAAAGCGGACCCCGGGCGCCAAAGCGAGATTTTGGGCTGCAACCGGGATTCAACGCTAAGATGACGATGAATAGAAAAAGTGAGTAGAAAATATATTAAAAATACGCTGGAATCATAGACTTCATATTCTAAAACTACTATGATCTGATAATTGTTCTAGAAACTGAAAGCTTTGCTGAAGTATTTTTGCGAAATATTCCGTAAATAAAATACATAAAGAGGACAAAATCAAAGATTAATGCGATCATCAATAAAATGGTCCTCCGTAAATGGGATGTGTTATAAACAAGATTCATAAATGTGTGGAACTGGTATTTTTCACAGGATTTGTTGCATGAAGCCTTATGCCCACGCGTAGGTATTATAGTTTGCACTCACATCATTGAAATAAGACGATGCCGTGTCGTCTTTTATATACAAAAGTTTCATATTGGTTGCTCCAAAGCTTACTATGAGCTTGACATTATCCTCATAGCTAAGCTACTATATTACTATTTACATTAACGACAATTTCTCTTCCAGAGCAACGAAGCACAAGATAGATATAGTTATTGGTATTTACTGAGACTTGTCTCCGATTCCAATCTTGAAAGGAAAAGCGACCGGTTACCTTCCTTTGCTACCTCTCAATTAGCGAAAGGTGACAAACGAGTAATCCAATAGTCGACTTGTTTTTTAAAACCAATATGATATAGAGTATTTAAAAAATGGAGTTACAAAAAATACGTTGGCAATATTCCTGATGTTGCGAAGGTTACCATCTGTAATAAGGTGGGCTGTTTGCTTAAGTGCTGAATTCCAAGTAAGTATAAAAAATACCTGGACTTAATGACTTTTTGACATTATGTATCATATTAAAATTTTTGAAACATTATTCATTCATTCATTTTTGTGTCATGTGTCAATTATTGTGAATTAATACAACTAACAGTTTTAATTGATTTCAATAAATAAAATAGATATTAAAAGTTAAAGTGGTATTAAATTGAGAGAATATTTCCCATCA
Organism: Malacosoma neustria; assembly: GCA_963693495.1. Taxonomy (NCBI): domain Eukaryota; kingdom Metazoa; phylum Arthropoda; class Insecta; order Lepidoptera; family Lasiocampidae; genus Malacosoma; species Malacosoma neustria. The sequence goes on from OY856397.1 coordinate 2,857,814, forward strand.
CTAATACAAACTAAAGCCGTTGATTAACTAAATATGAATTAATCAAAATTATTTTTTAACTAATTTATTTTAATTATATTTTTGCCACTGCATTACGAATGATTTAAGTTATTTTTCACACTTTTTAATTTGAACATCTGCGAACTGTGGAGTCATTTTAAATGTTACCATAACTGGTTTCTTTTAGTATAATTTAGTAATTAATTTTAAAATATAAATCGTAGTGACCTAGAGATACAAGACAAGTTCTAGTTGTCTCATTAAATATCTAGGGAGTTTAGATAGGTAGGGAATATTGTTATCCGTACAGGGGCGAAGAAAGAATACTCTGCGGCCAGGGCGAAAAGTCATAAAAGACAACTAAACAACCCAAGCTAGGTGGTAAGGTGCACGTATGGATGGCAACTACATCTGATTCTTAAATATGGCGCCATAATAACTTTGTGTAGTGTTCCGGCATTAGTGACCCAGTTCCTGTACCCTTATGAGATAGCAGCATGTTAGCGATACCACTGGCGTTGCAAACACCCATAGGCGACGGCAACTGCTTACTATTAAGTAGACCGTCAGTCAGCCTGTCTGCTGTAACTCAGCAATAAAACTTTCTCCAATAACTCATAAATTAATGTAACCTATATCTCCATAAATGGAGTTACATCCCTAAAACCATTCTTAATTCAAAAAGCACGCGCTCATAGGCATAGATAATAGAATTCCATAAGTGAAAATAAAAAGGTAACATCTTGTCTATACACAAAAACCATTGTAGACACACTGTCTCTTTTGAAAATGGAATACCATAGACTAACGTAACTAACACGCGGCTTAGTCGAAAGTAAATTTATCATTTAATTTTGTGTTACTTAATTGTTAATGAAGATGTTAAGATTTTAGAGTTCCGTGTGTCAAATACTAAAGCTATAATGTGGTAACTTTTATAGTGCAGTGGTTGGAGGACAATATTGTATCGTCGTGCTGTCTGCGCCTTATATAAAAAGATTTATATCTTATATATCAAAGCTTTTTTTCATTGAGTATGACGCTGAATTTCTCCGCGCCTATTTGCTTCAATGCATTCAGTGACTCGTCCTTACCTCCGTAAGACTGAAATAAATATACATAGTCCTTAGAAGCTAAGCTACCAACTTCTCAACACTTAGGATATCGACCAAAATAAGCTTTACCCTCTGCAAATTATCAAAATGAGTTTAATTATTATAAATTTTTCTTTATTGCTGTAGGACAGCAGACAGGCTGATGGCCCACTTAGAATTTAGTAGTTACCGTCGCTTATGGATGTTTTCAACCCCAGTGGCATCGCCAACACGCTGCTGTCCCATAAGGGTTTTTTTATTGCTGTAGGACAGCAGACAAGCTGACGGCCCGTTTAGAATTTAGCAGTTACCGTCGCCTATGGGTGTTTGGCTACGCCAGTGGTATCGCGAACATGCTGCTGTCTCATAAGGGTACAGGAACTTGGGTCACTAATGCCGAAACACAACACAAAATTATTATGGCGGCACACTTAAGACCAAAGGTTATAGCCATTCAGATGGGCTTGGGGCCCTATCACGTAACTAGGGTGAGTTGTTTTGTGATTTTACGACAGGTTAATCCTGGCTGCAGAGGTAAGTATTCTTTCTCCGCGCCTGCACGGATAAAAATCATTGTTAGGTTTACACATAGTTATTCTCTTTTTAGGTAATGAACTAAATAGTCGAAATAACCGTAGAACAGCCACGAGGAAGTTATATACCCATAAAATTATTAGAAACCACTGTTTTTGTCTTTAACCTTTGAAATTAGATTTAATAACATTTTAATATGTCATATAGAACCATTTCAATATTTTTGTTTTTTTTATAATATGGCCGCTGTGTGTGAAAGAGCGCCATCTAATGCCATCTTTGTTTATTTTGCAGAGCGCTCATGTTATATAGGTATACATATCTATTAAATAATAATAGCCGGTCCAATTAATAGGATTAGGCATCCCCTTAAAAGAAACGGACACAGGTTACCTACCACTTTTATCTAAGGCGAATTGGCGAGTTACTATGTTTTCTTTCACCGACGGAAGTAACAATTATGGTATAATATGCACATTAGGCGAAAAAACTGCCTAAGTGGTGGGTCTACGTTGGTTTCAGAGTATAATATATATACCATACCTAAACTCGGAATGGAAGGCGAGTCCATGATTCCCGCAGGCTAAAGCTGTTGAGCCACGGAGGTGGTTAATATCATACGGAACCCACAAATAATTTTCAAATCTACCTTAACTGATATAGGCTTGACAGATGACACTTGATGATTTCTAATTTTCAATGGGGATTACCCGGCATTAGTGCAGAATGGAACGAGTTTTGTCTGTTTTTATGTATGACAGACAAACATGTCAGATTTGAAGCAGTGTTTGTTTAACTCATTCCTTTTACATGTTCAGCTTTGTAGAGGTCCTTCCAATTTCACTGTTTAGTATGTATTAAAAACAAATGTGAAAATAAAATAGTAATAAAATAAAATTTGATACTCGTAATTATTTATAATGACAGATTATTTTTCTTTTATTTATTTTTATTATTGACTTTTTGTTAAAAATAAATCTAATTTAATAAATAAATATACTGCATCTCACAGTTCAGTTCTGTGTAGGGTTAAATACCAGTTACGTATATAATAGGAAGAAAACAAATAAGAGAATTATGGATTTACCAACCCCTAAAACCTATAAGACCGGAAGGTTAGGGTTGCATCCGAAGTTCTTCAGTACGGAGCAAATTATCAGCAACATCATTTTTCCTAGATACCTTGCTATGATACTCCTTACGCTTGCGCAAAGAAGTTCTAAGGAAAGGATGAAATTGACCTCACTTCCAAGTTTGCTGCCTGTGGGCTATCAGATGAGCCATCAAATTTTCACCTTCCATGGCAAGCTAAAAGCAGTAGCAGACAGGCTGGGGGCCCACTTAATAGTATGCAGATCAAAGGTGATTCCTATCGAGGCGGGCTAGGCTCCTACCACCTAGCAAATCAAATTGGTTCTAATCTCCTAAAAGCCACATTGCCCTCACTCACTATTTTTATATAACAATAAGCCTATAAAACATTTTCGAATTTCACAATCGAAAATAAAATTTGGAACCTGAAACTACAAAGTTATCATATCCATTCTCGATCACAGATTAAAAATAAAAAACCGTGGCCTATTCAAAACAAATATTCAAACGAGAAACTGTCACATTGCGTGGAAAAGTGAAAATAGAAATATACCGGTCCCTATCACTCTCGTGTGTGCTAGAAAAGGATAGATAGTAATTCATTGTTGTCGTTAACAATGGTCGAGCTAATCCGCATGACATGGCGGGAGCGATCCATAGAAGCATGTTGTTGTTTTTTTTATTTGAATTTCGAACTACCGATTTTTGTTTATATCTATGATCGTTAATGGCCGATTCGTGTTTAGTTTCTCGTTACGGTTTATTTGATAATTTTGAAATGATTTTAACGATTAGAATGTTTAACGGAGCTAATATTTTTGATAGATGTGGGTGTATGCAGCCGCAATAGGACCTTTGAGTTAAATCAATTTCACCTGCTAGCGGACACACACTGCTGAAAAACATTCTTTGGTAATGGTATGGGTCTTCATATCAAGATATTCAAGTAGCAGTTTTCTAAATAAATACTCGCTCAATAACGAAATTAAAAATGAGCAAAGAAAATGCAGTTTAATAAAGAACATTACGCTACGGGATGTAAATCAATATTAACACGGACGAATACGAAAGCGAAAGTTTGGATTACTACTGGAATACAACGCTATACTGATGGTGACATACTATATTTTTTAAATTAAATTATTCTGGAGGAATATTTAATCATTTATTTTTAACAAAAAAAATTATACAAAAAGCTGAAAAACCGAATGTGAATATAACAGTTCATGACGATCAGCTTATTTGTTTATAATAAATTCACCTTTTTTAGGAGAAAACTCCGACTGAGTATCCTCCATCCCTGGGAGATCGGAGAGTATTTTGGACTTCGGGAAATAAGGCCAACATCAGACTAGCTTCTAAAAATCCGTACATTATTCCATCGCCTACTGCCATTGCCAGGTCGAACAAACTCACACGCATTAACATTCAGTAGCATTCTATTACATTATGTTTAATATCTGGATGACCGAGCTTTGCTCGGTATTTTTTGGAAATTAACAATTGATTTTCTTAGTCTAACCTCAAAGCAAACACTCATTGACTTTGTGTTACTTAACAGCGCCATCTGCTGGAATAGCTTTAGTGTTGTTGTGTCGTTTAAGCTTTTAAAAAAAATAGTATTATTATTCGCCGATAGATGTCAGGAAGAATCACCTTTTTGTTATTTTTCTTCCAATAAAAAAAAGCGAATAAAATGACATTTTCTAGAAATGATTCCTAGCTAGATCGATTTATCGGTGTTTTTTGGAAATTAACAATTGATTTTCTTAGTCTAACCTCAAAGCAAACACTCATTGACTTCGTGTTACTTAACAACGCCATCTGCTGGAATAGCTTTAGTGTTGTTGTGTCGTTAAAGCAATTTAAAAAAATAGTATTATTATTCGCCGATAGATGTCAGGAAGAGTCATTTTTCATTTTAAATTGGGACTACTCAAACGCCACCTTTTGACCTTTTCTAGAAATGATTCCTAGCTAGAGCGATTTATCGCCCCCGAAACCCTCGTATACTAAATTTCATGAAAATTGTTGGAGCCGATTCTGAGATTCCAATTATATATATATATATATATATATATATATATATATATATATATATATATATATATATATATATATATATATATATATATATATATATATATATATATATATATATATATATATATATATATATATATATATATATATATATATATATACAAGAATTGCTCGTTTAAAGATTTAAGCTATTAATTAAAACAATTGCATAAAACCTTATTTTAGAAATACACGAAATAAAGAACGCATCTAATTTAAATATCTGAACGCACATGACACCCTCTGATGCTTTTAAAACAACAATCCGGTTTTAAATCCTTACCTACGCCCGTTCCAATCGCACAACTGTCAAAGTGACAGTTGACATTGCCACCATTTTTCTGCCAATTTAACCTGTATTCCCGTAATCATAGAGTAGTATTTGCATTGCAAGCTTCAAGCGAATGGACCCTAGTAGTATTTTACACGTCATTACGGGACTCCTTGGGGATGAGGGATGAGGGGTCAAATAGCGTGAAAAACGGGAAAATAATAAGTTTGTTTTCATGTGCTGAGGTTAACAGAGGGAGCCACTGTGTAAATGTAAACTCATAAAAAGCAATATCTATGGTCTGATAAATTAGAATTTCTTTATGATCTAAATAAAAACGTGTGAACGAATACAATATTTTTAAACATTTGATGTCATAATAGTCAGAGATGCACTTTATAGAAACAATAATAGATTAAATAATAGATAGTAATGGCTGACTATCCAGTATAGTTATAGCTTGAAATTAATAGATTAACTGACAAAACTATCAGTATAAAACTGGCATGAAACCTTTTTGCTCGGATAAATAGTCTCCGACCACCACATCGGAGGCATGTATAGAATACTTATAATAAAAAAGAAAACATTTAGACGCCATATTATACATAAAAAGGTGTAATGTAAAACGAAACGTAACGAAGGTTAGTGATCGTGTAATTATATATTATTTTAAGAATACGCTCAGCAGAAATAGACAAATTCATAAGACAAATGTATTTCTTATATTCAAATTTTTGAAATAAATGTGACCTAGTTCATTATATTTATTTGATCATTTTACTTCACTTATTATTATTTATTAACTTTAGTTATGTATTGTGCATGAACAATCCTAACTAATATTATAAATGCGAAAGTGAGGTTGTTTGTTTTTTACGCTTTCACGCCTAAACCGCTGAACCAATTTTGATGAATTTCGGTCTAATCATAAATTGGGCCTTGGAGTAGGACATAGAAATTCATATGGCAGAAAAAGATTTACCGCGTCAACTAGTAAATTTTAAAATGAAATGGCTCAAATTCAAATAAAACTTTACTTCTAAAGGGTCAAATGCTAAACTGGCCCATTATTTACGGCTGATAAATAAATATATAGTAACAATTCAGACTTAAATGAATCAAAAAGTGTGATTATATGATATCGAGTGTATGACCTAAAGTAACTCTGCACTAAAATTAATCTCAATCGAGGTAAATAGACTTAAGTACTTTTTTCTTCAAAAGTAAAATGTCAAGCAGCGATTGCTAGATAGTAGGGCCTCAAGCCCGGCTGGATGGCAACCTCCCCTGGTTTATAAGTATGCATAATAACCTTGTGTTGTATTCCAGCATTAGTGACCCAGGTACCTCTAAGTGAAGACACCACCGTGTTCACGGTGACCCTAGCGTTACAAATATCCATAGGCGACGGAAACTGCTTACTATTAAGTGGGCCTTAGCAATAAAAATCAGAATGCAGGTATTTTATGTTTTTAAGAATATCCACTCACGCGCAAAACTACATCAAGTCCAGGAAATGGCGCGTATAGGCTATAGTCACACTGAGCATCGTTGGCAAGCAGTTGCAATAAATAAAAAAGTTATTACCACCAAAGGTTCAATGAAGAGGCTGTTAAACTAATATCTACCCTTCAGACTACCCCAATTCCCTACACCCTTATACCTTAACAACAATAATTTATTTGATATATTTCAATTTACCAACAATTCGGTTACAACACCCTTGCACCAACATTACGCTAATAAAATAACCAATTGCATACTGTACGTGTTACCAACATTACGGAAATTAATGTCAACATTAAGTCTATAACCATAGAGTTTGTTTTTGAATGTTGGTGTTATAAAATTCCCTCGGCAGTAATCTTTTGCGACTTGTATCAGAGGCCCCTATGTAGGGGATGTATTTATGTGTTAACATGATTTATGAGGTGGCGGCCCTCGTGTGCGTTTTGTACATAATATACATCCTCACATATGTATTAAAATAATTTGTATTAAATAAATAATATGTATTAAAACAATTTTAAATCAGATCTGCAATTTACTTATAGATAATATAGTTCTTTAAAAATTTTCGTCCCTGCATTAAGCTCCCACTTCATAATTCGAGTTACGCTGAACAATGCTTTTGCGCCACGCTTCATTTTCTCATGCCAATAAAAAAATAATAACTATGGAAAATTTTATACTCCTTAGCATTAAATGAATCCATTTGTAATCCATTGTTGTTGGTGATCTAGTAGAGCGAGACCGATTCTAGCTGGTTTTAACTTATTGGCATCTATTTGACATAATCTTAATAGCATAACAGTCCAATTATCGACTACAATTTACATAACAACACTAGCGTTAAGTATAATGTCCAAAACCAAGCATCTTTTCCTATAAGTCCTTCCTTCCTTTCCGCACTTGTACTGCAAAAGTGAGAAAAGAGGACAGAAAACTATGGTATGTTTACGTTTGAAAAGCAACATATTTTGAACTAATGTATTTTAATCGAGTTTAAAATTGACTATGGGCATTTCTTTCCCTAAAAAGCGTTCGTTTTCCATCCGTATAGGGACGAAGAGAGAATAGTGACCTGTGCGGCCGAGGTCAGCCTGTCGTATAAAGCGACAAAACAACCCGCTCTGGCTCGTGGTAGGGCTCTAAGCCCATCTGGATGGCGACCAACTTTGGTTTTAAGTATACCGCTATAATAACTTTGTGTTGTGTTCCGGGCATTAGTGACCCAAGTTTCTATACCCTTATGCGACAGCAGCATGTTCGCAATGCCACTGGCGTTGCAAACACCCATAGGAGACGGTAATTGCTAAATTCTAAGCGGGCCATCAGCCTGTCTGCTGTCCTCAGCATTAAAAAAATAATGACGGGTACGAGACCTATATATACTTTTCATTAGTATAATAGAAATAATTTATTCAATAGAAAGTAATAAAAAATTTGTAAATAGTTCAACAAAATAAAACGAATTAGTGCTAATATGTAGGGTCCCTGTACTGGGAAAAAACCTGTGCCACAGGCGATAAAGGCACTTACAGTGTATTATAATAATTAATTTTTATCCGTGCAGGGGCGTAGAAAAATACTACCTCTGCAGCCGGGGTCAGTCTGTCGTAAAACGAGACAAAACAACCCACCCTAGCTACGTGGTAGGGCCCCAAGCCCGTCTGGAAGGCGACCACCTTTGATCTTAAGTATGTCGCCATAGTAAATTTGTTGTGTTCCGGCATTAGTGACCCAAGTTCCTGTACCCTTTTTTTATTTCTATAGGACAGCAGACAGGCTGACGGCCCGCTTAGAATTTAGCAGTTACCGTCGCCTATGGTTGTTTGTTCCTGTCCTACAGCAATAAAAAAAACAAAAGAAAGATCAAACTAAACTTTTGTATCTTATATGATACGAATATGAAGGCTGCTGCGATTATGGAAATATCTCTTATCCACCATAGCATATATATAATTTCTTTTACACAAGAAAAGGAAGTTTTGATATAAAAAATTACAATTGAGATTAAATGCTTAAAAAATAAAAGCACAGAAAGCTCACAACCAACAATTAATAAGCTCTATAACTACAGAATCAAATATAATTCCACCATCAAGAATATAAAAAGGTATTAGAATATTATTAATAAGTACCCTCAAATACTTAATGACGAAAAAGTATAAAGTCATCATTCGCACTTATCGGCCAGCCACCGTGAAGAGCACACGTGCCGGCACGTGCCTCGTCACTTATCTGTGAACACAGTAATTCACACTTTGCTGTGAGTAAACAATTCATATTTCTACCTCTTAGTAAGTGGTCCGAGTTGATAAATAAAGCGAAGTGTTTTTAATTAACAGGAATAAAGCCTGTTTGTATTTTATTTTGTAGTCACTAAGCTACTTTATCAAAAAATAACACAATAATCAGTACATGAATATTACAGATTCTCAAATTATACTTTTGTTATGGATGCAACAGAGAAATATCTTTAATCAAACACCCAGACTTGATAAATTTGAATCCTAAATCAAGTAGTGTAAGTGGCTCGGTACAGATAATACTCGAAATTGGGTCCATGTTGGCTTCAAGTGAAGTCTAACTCATCGCTTGTTGATGAAGATGTCATATAACTTAGATCTAATTACAAGATAAAATGTAGGACGTAGTCAAGCTTTTCTTATTTGTGTTATAATCCTTCCACTCTCCTCAATTAGCCGTCATCTCATACTACGCATCTTTCCACAGGGAAATAATTGGATATCTTGGAAGAAACCAAAGGAGAAGTAGACCTCCTTCCTGCGACCAGAAACTTCTTATCAATCTTAATACAAAATGTTTCTACAGTACTGTACCGTGACATTTAATTGTCTTCTTTGTGTAGAATAATCTTTATAGTCCAAGATCCGGTATTAGAAAATATACCCTCATCTGTTAATTAGATGAAACAATTTTTTATATATAATTTTTATATACAATACTAGCTGACCCGGCAAACGTTGTTCTGCCATATAAATAATAAAATATCAAAAAATTAAAAAAAAAAATTTGGGGGTGGGTCACCCCTAACATTTAGGGGGATGAAAAATAGATGTTGGCCGATTCTCATAGATACCGGATAAGCACAAAAAATTTCATCAAAATCGGTCAAGCTGTTTCGGAGGAGTATGGCAACGAAAACCTGTGACACGAGAATTTTATATATTAGATTATGAATTTATGAAAACAACCTCTGCCACCATACGTCTGCTGCAATTAATAATAATTAACATTAAGCTCCCATAGCCACCGTAAATTTTTATTTTTATTAGTTACCTTTGGCTGCATCAGCTTTTTATAAGATAGCCAAACATTATTATGTTTAGAATTCGAAGCCGTTTATTATTGCACTTGGATTTTTTAATTAACATGTGAGGGAAATAAGCTACATTTATCTACATTTTCTCACCTGGCTGCAGGTAAGAAAACATACGTTCATAATATAAAATACTGACGATTTTAGCTTACTACATGTAATTAACATGAGAAGGTAAAAATTATAAATAAATTATTTGTAATTAATTAATTATTATTAATTGCAGCAGTCTTATGGTGGCAGAGGTTGTTTTAATAAATTCATAATATTGATATCAGCCTATAAAAATTGTTTCATCTAATTAACAGATGAGGGTATATTTTCTAATCCCAGATCTTAGACTATTATAATTCTTCTGTGCGTGTGTATATAACTGACTTTGATTAAATTTGTGTGTGTTCAAATGGATTCGAGAATGGTTTACATTTACAATTCAATCCACTACAAAATCTTTTTTCATTTATATGGTAGGACAACGTTTGCCGGGTCAAGATAATTTTTTTTACTGTAGACTACGGTCTAGTCACACCTCAAAAAAACAGATGTCTTTGCCTTTTGCAAATTCGTATCGCTTAAAGACTTGCAAAGTGTATGTTTGGCTCTCAAACCCATTACGGTACACGTTTGTTTTCTAAACTGAGTGCAACGAGCGCGTGCCCGAGTGTTGGGGCTCCCACGCCGAGTGCTTACCAACGCTCACTTGAGTGGTAACTTAGCGTTGATAGGTGGCGATGTTTTAAATGCACAAGTACGTAGTGCGTACGTATTGCGTGAACATAATACACGGTAAACTACCTCAACATGATATGATGGTTTATACGAAAACCTCCGTGGCGTAGCGGTCAAAAAAATTCGGTACGCTTACGGAGGTCACCGGTTCGATTCTCGCTTCGTACCTGGGTGTACAATTTATCTACAAAAGACAAGTATATATGTCGTTGTCTAGTACCCATAACACAAGTGCTAAGCTACTTACCTTCGCGCATTAATTGGCGCGAATTATTTTAGATATATATATATATATATATATATATATATATATATATATATATATATATATATATATATATATATATATATATATATATATATATATATATATATATATATATATATATTTATTTAAATGTGAAAGTTACACTCTCTGTCACCGTGTTACGTTTTCACGCCTAAGCCGCTGAAACAATTTTGATAATTTCGGTATTATGATAGATTGTACCTTGGACACGGACATAAGATTTTTTTACTTTTTTTTTTAATTTATATGGCAATACAACGTTTGCCGTGTCAGCTAGTACATAATAATTATTCATATAACTTTTTAGTTTTAGTACATTTCTCAGACAAGTGATCTTAATGCGACCTCTAGCGTCACTCCACACATCCACACCTCTGTAGATGTTCGATATTTGCTTAGAGCAACACTACCGACACTTCTCCCACATTTTCCCGAGGGGCTCTACCCCTCGTGAGTGCACTCGCCAAAAAACACAAACAATCAGTAAAACATTGGCGGCAACAAGTGTTTATTTTGCAATTAGGAATATACTCGCCTTGGGCGTGAGGGTGTACGGGACGTGTCAGGGATTTTTGGCATTACAGCGCCAATTATTCATTATTTTTATTCCTGTACAGCAGACAGTCTGACTGGCCACTTAATAGTAAGCATTTACCGCCTATGGATGTTAGCGACGCTAGGGGCACCGTGAACAGGTACAGGGACTTGGGTCACTAATGCAGGAACACAACACAAAGTTATTATGACGGCATACTTAGAACAAAGGTGTTCTTGCTCCAGACGGACTTGGGGTCCTACGACAAGCCAACCCTTTCCGCAGGGGAGATTGAGTTACGCATTTGACTTAATTTTATATTACAGACTATGAAAACGTAAGACGTGCTCGATGGGCTGACCTGCGTAAGGACCCTAGTCGGAGTTGGTTGAGAAAGGGTAGGTAGTAGGTAAGCTTAGGAAGGCCTACGTTCAACAGGGGACTACGATTGGCTGACTTTTACTACTTACTAACGATAATTAAAAGGCGATTCAGCCTTAAACTGATCTTTGAGTCACACAAAGGTGAATGATTAAGACAATTTTTTTTTCGGGCGACGTCTGATTATACCCTGAATGTAGGTACGACTGAACTGCATCTTTGCCAGTAAAATAAATAAACTGTGACATTCACCAGCGCCATCTATTCCAAGTAAGGACCAGATCACTTATATAATTTAATCCGTGCAGGGGCGGAGAAAGAATACTAACCTCTGTGGCCGGGGTCGACCTGTCGTAAAAGGCGACAAAACAACCCACCCTGGCTACGTGGTAGGGCCTCAAGCCCGTCTGGATGACGATCACCTTTGGTATTAAGTATGCCGCCATAGTAAACCTTGTGTTGTGTTCCGGCATTAGTGACCCAAGTTCCTGTACCCTTTTTTATTTCTGTAGGACAGCAGACAGGCTGACGGCCCGCTTAGAATCTAGCAGTTACCGTCGCCTATGGGTGTTTGTAACGCCAGTGGCATCGCGAACACGCTGTTGTCGCATAAAGGTTTTATCCGTGCAGAGGCGGAGAATGAATACTGACCTCTGCGGCCGAGGTCGGCCTGCCGTAAAAGGCGACAAAACAACACACCCTAGCTTTCCGGCATTAGTGACCCAAGCTCCTGCACCCTGAATTCTGTTCTTTGGTCTACCCTTTGTATCCATCCACTCAAATACACTTTAGTGAATATGTTAAAAATAGATAATAGATGAAGCATGCGAACCGCTTTCTTCCCTTATCTACCACCAGAAATTATCAATACGAAACTACGCTTAAGCAAATTTTTGTCACATTTGACGAGGACTTCAAGATAAAATAACATGCGCCTTCCATTAAGAAACGGTGTTAAAAACTTATTTAAAATAAAGGTTCTGTACTAATAGGGATCAATAATAGCTAAAAATTTTGGTATATACGGTATAGTATGGTCATATTATGCGAAGAAATGAACGTCACGTAACAAAGAAAATGTTAGAAATTAGAGTGTAGGAATAGGTGGGTAGACCAAAGAAAAGATGGAAAAAGGTGTGATTGTTCAGATGACGACTAATAGAGGAGAGTGGAAATAGAGAATATTGTGCCGACCCCACGTAGTTTAAGGTAAGAGCATGAAGAAGATGTTGGTATATACAATCTATATTCTCAAATATCTTCTCAGTTCTTTTACTATAATAGGTTGTCTGGAAGAGCTCGCTATGAGCGATAAGGCCCATTGCCTTAATATTGCTTAGTTTTAATTTTCATTAGAGAAGTTAAACTATAAAGTATATAAGCAAAAAGTATATAAGCTATCGACAATATTTATGTAGCAAGTCTTTTAGCTAAACTCCCCAACGCTCTGTACCTATCATTTTCAAGCTTACATCTAAAGCTGTTTGAGTCAATTTTTGTAAACAGCACAATGGTCATTATATTATTATAATAATTGAAATTATAATTTAATCAAAACAATTTCCATGGTTATTAAAAAGGTATCCATACGACAAAAGAATTGGACAAATTTAATCAATATGAACAATTATTACTGATGGAAAACAAAAATTATTTATAATTGTCTTTTTTACATTGGGTAAAAAGGCTTATAAATAATACTTTTCTAAATATATAACATGTTTCAATTTAGATACAAAAAGTATGCCTATGTCCTTCTCCAATTTTCAATCTATATTTATATCGAAATTCATCAAAATTGATACAGTGGTTTAGGCGTGAAAACGTAGCAGACAGACATTTCACATTTATAATATTAGTATGGATTTGCATCATCGTGGCATAGATCACGCTGAAGCACGGTTTCGTTCTTTGCGTCCAGCTAATGCGCAGCATTCAACGATAATACGTGTACCTCATTTCAGAAAGAGTCATATTTATGTCGTGTAAATCACTATGCATGTTCGGGATAAACTTCAAAACTACTGACCCGAATTTAGGTAATGAAACTTAACTTTGTAGTAAGTCATAAATCTATCCGTTATAACGACATATTAATGCGATATAAATTTTAACAATAAGGATTTCAACTCGAGACATCCAAAAAAGACGTCATTCATACGAGCACCGGATGTCGTCGACATACTTTAATAATTTCATCATATTTTGTTCTCTTTGGTTTTTTCGAAACCCTTTAGTAGTGTGTGATGTTATATAAATAAAATAAATATACTGGCATCTAGTACCTAGGCATCTATCCGTGCAGGGGCGGAGAAAGAATACCAACCTCTGCAGCCGGGGTCGGCCTGTCATGAAAGGCGACAAAACAACCCACCCTAGCTACGTGGTAGGGCCCCAAGCCTGTCTGGATGGCGACCGCCTTTGGTCTTAAGTATATAATAACTTTGTGTTCCGGCATTAGTGACCCAAGTTCCTGTACCTTTATGGGACAGCAGCGTGTTCGCGATGTCACTGGCGTTACAAACACCTATAGGCGACGATAACCGCTAAATTCTAAGCGGGCCGTCAGCCTGTCTACTGTCCTACAGCAATAAAAATAAAAAAGCATAGCACTTATGTTATGGGTACAAGACACTACATATATACTTTTCTTTTGTAAATAAATACATATACATAAACGCCCAGACGTGAAACAGGAATCGAACTCGTGACCTCCGCAAACGTATCGAAGGGCGTTAGTCGCTACGCCACGGAGGTCATCAAAACTAAACGTAGTCGACTCTCGTTTATTTACCTGCAATAATTCGAACCTCTATAATTCGAAGTTACCACGAGTTCCCTAGAATCATTATTCAATCATTTTTAAGCAATTGGTAATTCGAGCAAAAATATCAGTGCTATAAAATACTTATTATATTATATATATACATTATAAATTAAAGTTAAAAATATAATAATACTAAATAATTACTAAGTAAATGCGACAAAACCACTCTGACTAGATGCCATGCCCGTCTGGATGGCATCCATACATGCCACTATAACAACCTTTTATTTTGTTTCGATATCAGTGACCCCGGTTCCAATAACCTTATGCGGACAGCAGCGTGTTCGCGGTGCCCCTGGCGTCGCAAACATCCATAGGCGACGGTAACTGCTTGCTATTAAGTGAGCCGTCAGCCTGTCTGCCAATTTTCAGCAATAAAAAAACTATATATTTGTGTTTTTCACTCGTAGACTTATAATGGTGATGGAATATGTATTTTTAATAAAACATCGTGGTTGGTGAATTGGTAATGATATAGTAATGCAATTACTTTTAAGCGATCGTATTTAAGCGTCAACAGCATCTAACGTCAATCCATTTCAAACACATTCGAAAATCGAACACGTTAAAAAATATATACTTTATTTTTTTAGTTATGTGCCAATGACATTATTTAAGGACCCGACAAGGTATTTATAAATGATGATATTATTTTATATACACAAAATAATAACTAATGAGAAGACTGGAACAATCGTTTCCGAACTAATGAGTACCTAGACCGACACCTAGGACGTCGAGGAAAGTTACCACAAAGATAATGATCAATCTCAAACAAGAATATATATAACAGCCCACAACATCCCACTGTTAGGCCTGCGCCTCCCTAGAGAGGGAGGGGGGGAAGGTAACGGACAGTTTACCCGCCACGCTTGTTCCAAGGCGGATTGGGACCGGTGTCCTGGATATGTAAGTGTCCTCGCGACCTTTTCCTTCTCCGGGCGAGAAAAACTGCCTAAGCGGTGCACGCTATCGTGGGATTTGAACCCGGGACCTCTCGATTGCTCTCTGAGTGTAATAACTGAGCTACCAGGTATTTTATACAACAATGTAATAACCGTTAATTTAAACCAAACGGTAGCCTAAAAGATTTTTCCAATTCATTATACTTAAGCGGAACCCCAAAAAATAAAAACAAACATGGCGGCCAAGATGGCGCGTCAAAGGACACCGCCGTCGGTAGCCGCTCGCTTCATAAATGATAAATTTAATATTATTTATTACCACCTGTAATCATATAGAGTTGATATTACGGCATTGAACGGGAGATTTACTTCTTAAATGTCTCGTAAAAATTGTTTAAGGGGATAGGGTTTACGAGATGCTCTGTTGGTTTAGTTTATGCAGGAATTTTTAGGGTGTCGCCTTATGATTTCCATATTTTACTCTTATCCTTATGAAGGTATAGGCATTCTGTCCTTTACCTCTGGCCGATGGAGACCAACTAACGGACTTTGTGGTTGTGGTATATACTTAATTAAGTAAATATAAATATAATAATAAGACCTGTTCTTTTATACGGCATAAGCAGAAAATACGTGTCACAGAGATGAATATGCTGCGGTGGATGTGTGGACTGACGCGGAAGGACCGTATTAAGAATTGCCGTATTCGCGGCAGCCTTCATGTCCAAGACATCATGGATTAATTGCAGGAGTGTCGCCTTCGCTGGTATGCGACGACCAGCTACTTACATGGGGAACAAATTTCTGCTCATGCCGCCTCCGCTGGGCCCCGGATCGTGCAAAATGGAGAAGAAAAAGTCGGAAAACGAATCCCGGGCGCTGAAGCGGAAGTTAGGATTGCTACCGGGATTTAACGCTAGTATGATGAGGAATATAAATATAATAATACATATTTGGAGGTGTTAGCAACTCTTGTATATTCCACGGTTAAGTTGCAAACGATTTATCGAACGCGGCTGATAGCCCCGACTTATAATACCTACATATAATGTATGGGACGCATGTCAGGGATGTTACCTTCGTATGTTCAAGGTAAAATTTCCCATTTACGAAAGCGTCCGTTAGTGTGTTTTCGGCTTTAAATTGATTCCCAAAGCACTATGACTCTTCTGTTATGGGAACTAGCCAACTGATATACAATTTTCTTTTGTAAATAAATACTAATATTATAAATGTGAAAGTAATTGTCTGTTACGCTTTCACGCCTAAACCGCTGAACCAATTTTGATGAATTTTCTTTTTGTTACGAAAATGTTGTTTTCAGCAACGTTTGCCGGGTCAGCTAGGATTATACATAAATCGCGACAAGACAGCTACCTACATTCAAAACAAAAGTAATTTCCAATACGTCGTCACTGTTGACTCGGATTACAACTAGTAAGGCTTCCTAAATCAATAACGAACACGTTTTTAAAGTATAGCTAGCTTTTGACATGTAGGTAGACAGGCTTTAGCTTTACATTAGTAGATAGAAACTCCTATAAGTCATGTAACCCCATCTAAAAATAGGGCTACCATTCCCCTACAGAGTCACGGCGACGGGAGCAGTTTAAACCAAAGAATAAATTGATGCATAAGCCCGAACAGAGACGCAAATTATAGAAAACACTACAATTGTATTATGTCTCATTCTCTTACATGCTAAATCCCATTTAAGAATATATTTATCTCTTTTTAAAACAATGAATCGCATAAAGATATTGCAAAAACAGTGTGAATGTAATAAACTGTTTCACACACACAAAAATTGTGACCTAACCCATACTAACATGTATTGTTTGATTTAAATAAAATTATTATTTTATTTTATTATTTTAACTCCCATGATAGGGGTGGTCTGAACCAAGCATAAAGGATTTGTATTTAATTATTAATTGTGTCTGTTATAGCTGAAGTTGTAAAGAATTTCCTAGTTATTCGGCAAATATTTAAGATAGTGGCTTTTTGTATGAGATGGAGTGTGTGAGTTTATAATTTAGAAAATAAAAATGACACAGATAGCTATCAGTAGGTTTAAGAATTCGATGTTAAAGAAACTAAAGCGTATAATCAAATATTAAAAACATACAGTGAATAAAATATCAACGCGATTACTAACGGCATTACCACCATCTTTGCGGCCATCTTGGATTGAAAACAGATTGTCGAATGTGCATGCATTCAACGACCCCGTTAAGTCAGAAACAAGTAGCATTGTGTTGTAACATCGATTACAACCTCAAAACAGGTATGCCGAGTAAGTTAAATGGAGGTGATTGGTGTTATTTGCGACATATTTCCGGTTAAATTGAAGGAACAGGTCTATAAGGTCCAAGATATCCAAACTTAATGCTTCTTTCTGCCCTTATCCCACATTAGAGTCGGCACATGTTCTCTTATTCCATTCTCCTTAGCCGTCATCACAGCATTCACATCTTTTTTCACCATATCATCTTTTACGCAATCCATCCATCTTTTCTTTGGTCTACCTCTCCTTCTGTATCCATCTACCCTCACTTTTATCATGTTCTTATATGGCATTCTTCCCTTCGCATTTACATGGCCAAACCACGCTAGTCTATTACTTTTAAATTTTTCAACTACTTTCACACTTCCTCTAATATACCTACTCATTTCCAGTTTTATCCATTTTCCTAACTCCATACTTCCACCTCAGCAGCATATAATACTATTTCAACACCCCTTTTTTTAACGTAATGATATAGTGAACGAAATTGCAAATTTCAAATTGCTTTTTAAAAATGCAAAAATAATGGTACTGTAACAATAACAAATAAAAAGGGAATCTAGTCATAAATAGAAACTTAATCGTTAAGAATAATTAATTTGATTAAAACATAAATTTACCACTGGGAAAATTTAATAATACAAATAATATGTATGACAAACTAATACTTAGTGAAAAATAGACAATTGTATTTTGTTGAGTTATATTTTTTATTACTATCATTTCTTGTATTGTAATTTTTTGATTCTCATTCTTCCTATTTTACTTTTTATTATAGTCCATTTTCTAATAATAATGAATAATTTTTAATTATTAATATTGTGACCACTAGTTTGCAGCGTCAGAAGATGACCCTCTAAGTTTTAAGTGCTATATGTTTAATGTAAGATGTTATTGTAAACACTTAGATGTGCAAATAAATATTTGAATTTGAATTGAAAACCGTTCAAGTGAAAGAAAAGAAAGAAGGAAGAAAATGGCATGTTAACAAATAAATTTAAGAATAGTTCGTAATTGAGTTGAGAATAAAGAAACGGACCCTGTGCACAGACCCGAATGTTGAGTGAAACAAAAATTTTACATGATTTTGTTGCTCCGTATAGGGGCTCCCTAATAATACTGAACCCTGCGGCCAGGTTCGTCCCAAGCCCGTCTATCTTGCCATCTGCCAACTGCCCCTGGTCCCCAATAAAGCCGCCATAATAACTTTGTGTTGTGTTTCAGTATAGGTAAGTGACTCAGGCTCCAGTGCCCCTTGGTGACACTGGAGTCGCAAACATCAATAAGCGGTGCTAACTGCATACTAAGTACGTCAGCCTGTCCGCTACCTCATAGCAATTAAAAAAAATCCGAGTCTAAGTTTTTATCTATACATCTATACTGTATTGTATACATACAAATAAATAAAATTGGAGGGTCTGTTTGTAATATTAAAATAATCGCTTTTTACTAAGTGCATTCGGACGTATACACGGTACATATACCAAAACAACATTTTTTACAATTTTTGTCTGTCTATCTGTCTGTTTGTTCCGGCTAATCTCTGAAATGGCTGCACCGATTTAGACAGGACTTTCACTGGCTAATAGCTGATGTACCAAGGAGTAACTTAGGCTATTTTTATTTTAGAAAAAATAAATAGTTTTTTGTTAAAAATGATAAGTTTCAGAAATTTTATAATCCAATTTAAGTTGACCTCAGATTTATATCAACAATCATATGAAATAGGGTTCAGCTTAGGCTGGACTTAGTAGGTTGAATTTCCAATTTAAGTTGACCTCATATATCCAAAAAAATGCTGCTTAAAGTCACTATTCCACGCGGACGGAGTCGCGGGTACAGCTAGTATATAATATGTTTAATTTGTCTGAGAAAAGTATGTAAGCACTGTAACATTATAATAACTGCTTTACAAACTTACTTTGGAATTAGATTCTTTTTTATTCCTGTAGGACAGCAGACAGGCTGACGGCCCGCTTAGAATTTAACAGTTACCGTCGCCTATGGGTGTCTGCAACGCCAGTGGCATCGCAAACACGCTGCTGTCCCATAAGGGTACAGGAACTTGGGTCACTAATGCCGGAATATATTACAAAATTATTATGGCAGCATACTTAAGACCAAATGTGGTCGCCATCCAGACGGGCTTGAGGCCCTACCACGTAGCTGGGGTGGGTTGTTTTATCGCCTTTTACGACAGGCGGACCCCGGCCGCAGAGGTTAGTATTATTTCTTCGCTCCTGCACGGATAGAGGCGCTAGATGGTGCTGCTGATGGTGCAATTCATAAATTGTCATAATATAGTATTTATTATCTTTAATTTTGAAACAAGGACGTGTTGTTTTATTACATATATAGCTACGTAAATACTTTATCGTGTTTCTTTTTCATACTAGCTGAACCGGCAAACGTTGTTATGCCATATAAATTTAAAAAAAAACGGAATTTAATCATGTTCACCCCTTTCAAGTTTCATTTTCGTGACAAAAAATAGCCTATGTCCTTCTCCAAGGTCCAATCTATGACTATACCGAAATTCATCAAAATTGATTCAGCGGCTTAGGCGTGAAAACGTAACAGGCCGAGTTCCTTTCATATTTATATATTATTATTATGGATGTATATCCACTAATATATAGTAGCATCTCGATATCTCAAATGTCAAGGGAAATGCAAAAAAATTCGACTTATTGAGGCTTCGACTTAACAAGAAGTTCGAGATATGAAGTATTTGATTGTAATCTGAGATTTGATGGCTAAAATTTAAGTTTTATGGTAGGTTCATATTTATTTGAATCAATTACCCATTTAAAAAAATCCGTTAGTCGTTAGCTTCGTGTTAAGGCTCATGTTGTTACTACATAGTTAGGGGCCAAATAAGTACTGATCGAAAAAACAAATTAAGATTTGTTCATTATCTTATGGTATATTATCTACTTTGTGCTTATGGTACACAGCTGTGTGACTTGGAAAGTTTAATGAATAGATTCATTTATTGCACATGTACTAGGCAGAAACAATAGAATACCGGACATTCCTTTTCGATTTTGTTGCTTCGAGTTCGGGGAATTCCAAGTTTTGTCAGCCTGTCGTAAAAGGTGACAAAACAACCCACCCTAGCTACGTGGTAGGGCCTTAAGCCCGTCTGGATGGCGACCACCTTTGGTCTTAAGTATGCCGCCATAATAACCTTGTGTTGTGTTCCGGCATTAGTGACCCAAGTTCCTGTAACCTTATGCGACAGCAGCGTGTTCGCGATGCCACTGGCGTTGCAAACACACCTAGGCGACGGTAACTGCTAAATTCTAAGCGGGCCGTCAGCCTGTCTGCTGTCCTACAGCAATAAAAAAAAGTAAGACGTCATTATGTTTGACTAACTTGGACTTACAGTCTGATTTTTGAAATTGGAATTGTCGAGTATAAAAATATGTACTAAAATCATTGATGTTATAGTAAAAAAAGGACTAAAATGCCTACGCAGGAAATAATATTTTGTTCGAATTACAAAGTCTAAATAATTCGAGATTCGGCATTTTTTTTCAATTTACGGAGGATTTCGACTTAACAAGATTCGAGTTATAGAGATTCCACTGTATATGTATTAATTTCTGATATCTTGTTTGTATATCATTTTTATTTGAGTTAACTTGGATTTGATTGAGAATTGAACCCTAACTTAATTCACAACCCTCCGTGTGTCTTCACTTGACTTCAAAATGTATTGTATTACTCAAATCAATATATAGGTCACTGTGTTAAATGAAGCCACAAAAATAAGGTTTAAAAATAGCTTTGAAGACATGGCACATGTTCGAATTTTTTATCACTGAGGAACAGCAAACAAGCTGATGTGTGCGATGCCCCACCGCCAACACGCTGTCCACAGTACAGGAACCTGGATCACTAATGCCGGAACACAAAACAAGGTTATTATGGCAGCATACTTATAGACCAAGGATGGTCAAGGATCCAGGCGGGCTTGGGCCCTACCACGTACCTAGGGTTATTTGTCACCTTTTACCACAGGCCGACTCCGGCCCTAGGGGTTAGTATTCTTCTGCCCCTGTACCGTGAGATTTTTGAAGACATGCCACATGTTCGATGGCCGTAGAGGTCAAAAATATGCCACCAATTTAATCTTACACAAAAACCCAATTTTTAGGGTCCTAGGGGTCACCAGAAGATGGTTGGGGGGTCGTCAATTTTTTAATTTTTCAATAAGATTTAAAGTTTTTCCTGGAAACGAACTTGGTTGGATTTGTGATCCATTTTCCTACGCCATATCCAATTCAACTATTCAAGTTAGTGAGAAACAGCAACTGATAAATTTGATTATTTGGTACTCTTCGAAAAAATTCTAAGACTCAGTATTGTCAAAATTTTTGGTTATCATTAGCAAAGTAATATCCCGTTTTAAGCAAGAATGCCACCAGACTTTTAATACAATTTGCATCAACATATTTAGGTGAAGCTCGATTCAGCAAACTAGTTGCAGTAAAAACTAAATACCGCTTGCGTTTAAACCCTGAAGATGATATGTGACTTGCAATTACCAACATAGATTCGATTCAACATAGAACATTGATGAAATAATTAGAAACTCGTAACTTCAATTTCAGATTTTTATGTTATATAAAAAGTATTTTCGTAAAATTATAAATGAAATCAGTATATGTTGGATATAATGATGTTTTTTTTTTGTTTACCTTATGTTAGTCACCACCTCCATAGTCATACTTATTATCAATCATTCCTGACATAGGGTTGCCTGGAAGAAATTGCTCTAAGCGATAAGGCCACCCATTGTTCAGTAGCTTGTAAGTTTATATCATTTTCTTGTATTTAAATTTAAGGTGAACAATAAAGAGTTTTCATTCATTCATTCATTCATGTTTTTATTCAATGAAAAGGAAAGAAATACGCGATATATATATCGTATTTGTGGACATTTATCTAGGGGTCGCCAAAAATTTTCTCTCTACTGTAGGGGTCGTAGTCGAAAAAAGTTTGCGCACCATTAGTGTTGAGAACTAACTTTTGACAAAAAGTTTAATTTTGTACTAAATGACATAGTGCTAGTCTATAATTGTCTGTCTCTAAATAAATCTATACAAATAAATAAAATTGGAGGGTCTGTTTGTAATATTAAAAATACCGCTTCTTACTAAGTGCATTCGGACGTATACACGGTACATATACCAAAACAATTTTTTTTACAATTTTTGTCTGTCTGTCTGTCTGTTTGTTCCGGCTAATCTCTGAAATGGCTGCACCGATTTCGACGGGACTTTCACTGGCAGATAGCTGATGTATGAAGGAGTAACTTAGGCTATTTTTATTTAAAAGTGATAAGTTTCGGAAATTTATATTCCAATTTAAGTTGACCTCAGATTTATATCATCAATCATATGAAATAGGGTTCAGCTTAGGCTGGACTTTGTAGGTTCGAACGTACGTATTCCGGAGGCGCATGGCGTAACAGTTGCATTCGATAATACTGACTGTTTTCATATTTCATTTATATTTTAGGGTTTATAGGGTTTGTAATCCAAAATAAACCATCAGATTTATCAAAAAAATTCTGACCAAAGTCACTATTCCACGCGGACGGAGTCGCGGGCACAGCTGTTCCCGCGACTCCGTAAATATATATTATAACTAGCTAGTTATAATATATATTTAGTATACTGTGATAATTCACACAGCTCTCATATGTTAAGTACTAAACCATTGATATACTACATGTTTCGTCACCATAATTATACCTACGGCCCATGCGTATGGTAGTGTTGGCTTGATAGGCTTGAACAGTATCAGGTGACGTCAATTCTTTGACTGTCAAACACTGGCAAATCTAATAGCGCGAGAGAGCGAGTCCATAAACAAATGAAAAGTGATGGTAGTGACGAAACTTCCGCGCGCTACTACGTTTTTCACGTATTACCGAACGCATTACCCATTCAGTGTGGTAAATTCCATCCTGTGTGGTATCCCGTTGAGTAAACGATACGGATACACAACAATACTTAAATACTTTTCTTTTGTAAATAATATTATACATTAACAGACGCGCGGTGGTAATTAGAACCCGTGACCTCAAAAAATAGATAATATGATCATAATTTGAAAATAATAAAAATGAAAAAATCCGGAAAACGTTCTGCCTTAAGAATGTTTAAAAAAATTAGCCTATGTCCTTCTCTAAGGTCCGATCTATGACTAACTAAATTCATCAAAATTGGTTCAGCGATTTAGGGTGAAAGCGTAACAAACAAAACAAACTCACTTTCGCATTTATAATATTAGTTAGTATATCTGTATATGAAAAGTATTCGTCAAAAATGCGTTAAATTAAAGTGGCGCCACAATAGCATCAGTGTAAATTTTAGACGTAAGCGCCGAAAATTATTAGAGTGAATTCAACACATTTCAATTCGTCCACAACAGCTTCACGTTCTCAGTATCTGCACTAGCGCCATTATGGCGAATTTTTGAACTATAAGTTCATAGCGTACAGCTTATAAGGCTCTCTTTGCCTATACACTCCATAGAAATTACAAATAAATTATGATGAGAAATGGGCTCAATATCCGGCTTCCGATTTCAAAGAGAAAAAGAAAAAAAAACAATTAATTATTACCAACAGATTAAAAAGGCCAACTGTCCGCGTAAAAATTCAGAGGGATATCGAATATTAAAAAAAGAATTTCTTTTTCAAAAAAGGAACAGGCAGCTGCCATCGTTACGCGGCCATCTATGCGTGAATGAAATAGATTTATATACTCCATTTGATGAAAGAAAAAGAAAGGTATAGGGATTAAGTTAAAACTCTGCGGATTAATTTTATTCGAGTATTAAAAGTGTATTGGACATTTTATCTAATAGGTTAGAATTTTGTTTACAGATTACATTGATTTTTATTATCTATGCGTTGGAGTTTTAATGTTGGTATACGATCAAAGCACCATCACCATAAACAAGGAATAGACAAACTGTTTATGATTTATGGTTGCTTTAAATTTTTATTTATTCATTTTATTTATAATTGGAGTTCAGCAGACAGGCAAGCAGCCCATCCTAAAGCAGGTCACCGCCGTTCTTGAGAAACGAAAAAAAAGAAGAGACTCCAGAAAATGGGGATAAACACCCAGCCAATGACTTGCTGTGTGGTGGTAGAAAGACGAAGAATGCACCATTCTAAGCAGTTCCTCATAATACTACCTGTTATACGAGTACAAACAGTAGAATACGTAGAGACGCAAAATCTCTCTGAAACCTAAGCGTGTCTAGGCCGTCTGTAAGTGATCGGCGACAAGACGAACTGCGCGCCGTTGGATGGAGTCCAGGAGATTTAGTTGACAGGCCGATGCTCCAGTCCATAAATGTGAGCAGTACTCTATGTGTGACCTAACCTGTGATTTGTATAGCACAAGCCGTTGCCTTGAAATACTGCTTGGACCGGTTTAGCACACCCAGCTTTTTGAAGGAAAGTTTAGCTTTGCCCTCCAATTGTCCCCTATATATTCCTGATACGTTCAATAATAAATTATTGGAAAATGTATATTTCTTGTATAAATAATTCACTAGCTGACCCTACAAAAGTTGTTCTGCCATGTAAATTTAAAAAAGTAGCCTATATCCTTCTCCGAGATACAATCTACCTTTATAGGTACCAAATTTCATCAAAATCGAAAAACGTAACAGACAGTTACCTACTTTCACATTTATAATATTTGTAAAGGTGCAAATGTGTTATATATTTATTATACCTAATTAAGTATAATGCTTTATTATTGGTAATTTTTTTCCGTAATATAAAAATATTAAATAAATTAATATAAAAAATCACAAAGCGTCATCTAATCAAATTATGAATAGTCAACTGATATATTCCCTTTGTAAATAAATATATGTTATACATTAAAATCCAGACTCGTGACGGGAATGAAACCTGTGAAACCCGTTTCATCGTCGTCAGATTGAGTAGTTATTATTGTCAGTAGAAGTTAGAATATTAATACAAAAATGTATTTTCGATGCATTTCTTGTAATATAGTGTTGACAAGTAAAACTAATTATATAGAATATTTTTATGCAGGTATATACCTATATATTCCTGATACGTTCAATAATAAATTATTGGAAAATGTATATTTCTTGTATAAATAATTCACTAGCTGACCCTACAAAAGTTGTTCTGCCATGTAAATTTAAAAAAGTAGCCTATATCCTTCTCCGAGATACAATCTACCTCTATAGGTACCAAATTTCATCAGAATCGATTCAGCGATTTAGCCGTGAAAACGTAACAGACAGTTACTTTCACATTTATAATATTTGTAAGGGTGCAAATGTGTTATCTATTTATTATACCTAATTAAGTATAATGCTTTATTATTGGTAACTTTTTTCCGTAATATAAAAATATTAAATAAATTAATATAAAAAAATCACAAAGCGCCATCTAGTCAAATTATGAATAGTCAACTGATATATTCCCTTTGTAAATAAATATAAGTATGTTATACATTAAAATCCAGACTCGTGACTGGAATGAAAGCTGTGAAACCCGTTTCATCGTCGTCAGATTGAGTAGTTATTATTGTCAGTAGAAGTTAGAATATTAATACAAAAATGTATTTTCGATGCATTTCTTGTAATATAGTGTTGACAAGTAAAACTAATTATATAGAATATTTTTATGCAGGTATATACTAAGAACCCTTTTAAGGATTAAAAACCTTAAAAATGTGCTCATTGTTAATATCTAGTAGGTTGCATTGTATACTGAACGCTCCCTGATAAATACAGGTAGAAAGCCTTTACGCTGTTTCAGGAACCTTGGGAATTCGTTTATACATGATTGTTGTTTTATACATGAGCCTGGTCAAAATCAAGGAAATGTAGATCACATTATTCTGTTAAAATAAATATTTTTCAATAAGAATATTATAAAAATTCACTTACATTTAGAATAAATATTTTAAATTTAGGCGGAGATAGAATACTACCTTCTGTGGCCGGGGTCAGCCTGTCGTAAAAGGCGACAAAACAACCCACCGCTACGTGGTAGCTACGTGGTAGGGCCTCAAGCCCGTCTGGATGGCGACCACCTTTGGTCTTAAGTATGCCGCCATAATAACTCTGTTGTGTTCCGGCATTAGTGACCCAAGTTCCTATACTCTTATGGGACAGCAGCGTATTCGCGATGCCATTGGCGTTGCAAACATCCATAGACGATGGTAACTGCTAAATTCTAAGCGAGCCGTCAGCCTGTCTGCTCGTTTGGGTATTTATGTATAATATGTATTTATTTACAAAAGCAAAGTATATATTATGTAATATATCAGTTGTCTAATACCCATAACACAAGTGCTACGTAACTTAGTTTTGGGCTTGATGATGTTGTGTGTAATGTCCTAATATATACATTTTTATAAAAGTGTAAGTATACATAGTATAGCAGTTGCCCAATACCCATAACACAAGCGCTCTGCTTGTTACTTTGGGAATAGCGCTGTGTGAATTGTCACAATATATCTATTTATTTCTCTATCAAAAGGGCACATAATCGAACCCTACATAAAACACATCAATAATTAAATAAATTTTGTTATGGGTACTAGAGAATTAATATACAAAAATAGATGAGTATAAAGACTTATAAAATTAAAAAAGTCTTAGAAAAATTATCTTCTTCAATACCAAATCTTACAAAAGAAGTGTGCAAAATTCATAATGTTTTATTCAAATTAAATTTATAAAATAAACTTGATGTGTTGACGTATTTGTAAATTTATGTTATTAATGTATCAGATAAAAAATAGACGATATAAGTACGAGATATTAGCAATCTCAAGAGCGAAATATCGTATTCAGGCAAATAAAAAAAAAAGTCACAAATCTCCAAAACATTATCTAATACTTACGATCATTCGTCATATAAAATGATCAAAGCAATAAATTACTCTTGTCACTTACAAATGAAAAGACATATGTTAAACATCATTTAATGTGAAATCAACCTTAAGTTGTAACAAATAAAGTAATTTTTGCCTTGAGAAATACATCGTTTTGTTTTGTTTAGTGTGTTCCGGTGCACGCGCACCAAAAATGTAACGAGGTCATTCATTAGTAGATTTTACTCTCACATTTTTCTCATACCGGGCGCCTTATAAGTATATGAAAATCGATTCTTAAGGAGTAAACTCCAAAACGTCTATTTCCTTCTTTTTTGTACAAAACCTTAAGATATGTTGTTGGTTACTTATGCTAAGTTTTTAACGTCAAAGTCTTAGGCATTTTTACATAAAAAGGGTAAATAGTTTTTATTCATTTTTTATTTTGAATAACAACAGATAAGCTGCCGGTCCATTTAATAGTAAGCAGTTACAGTCGCCATTGAATGTTTACGGAGCCAGAGGCACCGCGAACACGCTGCTGTCCCAAAGAAGTAAAGAAAACATAAAGAGTAAACAATAAAATTAATAATGGCGATAAATAAAACATAACTATTTTCAAACAACAAGAGGCAAAGGTCATATAGCCCAAACGTAAGTTGTTTAAAAAATAAAATGACAGTAAATTTGGCGGAAAACGGAACAACAATCGCGCATCCGATCCTAGCGACATGAAAACAAGAGCTTATTAATTAGAGCGAACTAACAACCTTGCGTTTTCCCATTTTGGGGTAGACCGGGGTACGTTGGGGAGGCTTTAAGCCGCTTAACAGGGGCGCACGGGGGCTGTTTTGATTATTTCCAAGGATGTCGTCTTGGTACATAAATTATGCAATGCTTTTTCACTGTGTTGTTTTGATCGCTGATTCGAGAAATTGCGCAAAATTATAAAATATACAGTAATATTAATTTTAATAATTATATAATAGTAGCTATTTCTCATTTTTGTATTATATTTGCTATTACTTTTATCTCCAGATAAATGTATTTTCAAACAAAGTATTAAAAAAACATAACATCAAAAAGAATAAATATTTTGTTTTGAAGAAAAATATCTACTTCCAAATTTAAAACAATAATAAAATAATTTAAGGCTAATTTTTTAAAAATCTCTTCAACAAAACTCGTGAAAAACGTGTTCCCGGAATCGTAATTCTACCGCAGACGTAAAATCTAAGATATCTGATTTATTTCTTTCGATTTTTTTATTGCTGTAGGACAGCAAACAGGCTGACGGCCCGCTTAGAATTTAGCAGTTACCATCGCCTATGGGTGTTTGCAACGCCAGTGATATCGCGGACACGCTGCTGTCTCATAAGGGTACAGGAACCAGGGTCATTAATGCCGGAACACAACACAAAGTTATTATAGCGGCATACTTTAGAGCAAAGGTGGTCGCTATCTAGACGGGCGGGGGCCCTACCACGTAGCTAGGGTGGGTTGTTTTTATTTCTCCGCCACTGCACGGATAGAAGATATATCTTGTAAGCCTACGGATTAGACCTAGAAGATTACGGATAGAAGCTCAGTTAAGTCTATATTTCGTTTTTCTTAAACATCTCCTAATATTAAAAAACTGTAAAGTATATTACTGAAAATGTTTTATCGTTTAGTATGTTTGTGATTTTTTTTTAACCGTAGTAATTAAAATAAACTTTAGTATATATTGAACTAGCAGCCCGTCCCAGCTTCGCACGGGTATTTAACAAAAAATTAAAAATTAAACCCTTCTATTTTTTTCGGTCTCGGGGAAAAACCTCTCTTGACGGGTTCCCCCGGCCCGGGGGGATCGAGGGATATAAGGGACTCCGGAAAAGATGTTCGACCATCCGACTACCCACTAAAAAACCCCGCTGTTCTCCTATCGCCTACGCCCGGGCCCACGGATATATGGCCTGCCGATCTCGTGGCCCGGGCCGACGCCGGCCCACGCTTTGTCTTAAAGCGGGCCCCTTCTAAAGTGCTGGCGCCAAGGGGTCAGGGTTTCGTCCCCCCGGCGCTCTCTTGTAACAACTCTAGGAGTTGAGGGGGGCTGCGGAACAGCACGCGGCCTTCTCCCTCGCGGCAATAGTGCGGGCGGCGGATCCTCCCCCGAGGGGCCGCCCGCGGCCGCTTTCTACGGCAGCCGGAGATCGTTGCCCGCCCTCCGGCGCCGACGACTCGGCCTACGTTGGCGGGAGGGGAGTGCGCTGGCGGACTCTCGCTCCCGTTCCGCCGCCTCTCTTGCAGACACTACTGCCTCGCAAAAGGAGGCGGCGGCCGTCCATCCAGGATCGCCCCCGACCATGGACAGAACCAGGGCCGGGAGCGACAGGTCCGCGGCCAATTCCGGACGGGACTCACATCCCCGTCGCGTGCTAGTCAGGCGTGGGTACGACTACCAGACGACACTCCAGAAAAAGCAGAGTCGCCTGACGTCGTAGCCGGCCCAGCAAGACCAACCGACAGCGAGGATGCTATTCCCGCCCCGGGAACACTCTCTGTGCAGGCGCAGTCGAAATAGGAATGGTTTCGACTACCAAATCAGGTCCCAGGGTAGAACCCGGGACCCCAATCAGTATTCGCAACCATCCCACCGGGGACCACGCCACGAAAAGAGAGCTAAGGAAAGGGTGTAAGAGGTAGACGGAAAGAAAGGTAGGAGGACTCTGTCGCCTCGAACGGAGAGGGGAGTGAAGCGACGGATGCTCGGGCACCTCGGGTACGCACACCCGTGCACTCCTCGGACAGAGGAGCGCCCCTGAGGGCAAACCCTTCTATTTGCGTCAGGTTACTAAAAAAATAAAATTATAAAGAAAATTTGAATATTATTATTTCTATGAGCTATTATTATTTTAATGATTTTTTTGTTATTACTTTTTATTTATTTTTCGTTATTTTTTAATAAGTATTCTAATTTTTGTAAAAACCCCAGTGACGCACGCCTACATTGCATAAGGTGCTGCCTAGCTAGCCGAACAGGGTGAGCGGCTACCACGCAACATTTTTCTAATACTTACATTTTTAAACTCGTGATATCTTTCGAATGGAATATCCGAATTGAATAAATCAAAAAGTTATATGAAGGTAGTGAAGCCGTTTTGAATATGAAGTAATTTATTTTGATAAGGATTAATACCAAGATCCAAATAAAGAGCCTTTTCTAGGGCCGGCATTTCAATTAAATTTTTAAAATAAAAAAACACTTATTGTGGCATAACTATAATAGTTAGATATATGCTGTCGCGACACTTTTTGTAGATAATGATGTGTTCTGCAAAGTTGTAGTACATTATTTTATTCTATCATCAATAGTTTTCGCAACGCACGCGATTTAAATAATATTTTAGGTAATTTTTTTACACTTTGGGTTACATTATTGGAGTTTTAGTAAGGATCCCTAATTTTTTTGAAAATATAATATAGCCTATGTCACCCGGGGATAGTGTAGCTTCCCAACAATGAAAGAATTTTTTAAATCGGGTCAGTAGTTTCGGAGCCTATTCAAAGCAAACAAACAAACAAACAAACAAACAAACAAACAAACAAACAAACAATCAAATCTTTCCTCTTTATAATAGTAGTATAGATAAAGAAGTAAAAAAGGCAACGGATAAAAAATCTGATATAAAATAAAGTTGTGACTAACCTTGAGGAAATCCAACTTCTAATCCATGGTGCGTCAATCCGAAGGGTCCAAGGCCTCCTAAAGGGCCCGGACCCATGCCCATATGGTGCGCGCTGGAGTGGTGGGCATAAGGATTCTGGGCTAGAGGCGAAGGTTGCTTCAGATAATGGAAATAGTGGTGTAATGGCGTCGTCGAATGATGTGCTTGGGGCGCCGTGGGTCCAGTAGCTGTAGGTCCAGTGGTGGACGCAGAGTTCGTTAACAATGCCATTTTGTATCTATCGAGAGTAGTCACCGGTATTGACGTTTCCGGGTATGCTTCGACATTTTTGTTTTTGTCTTCTGAAGCTATTGAGTTAAAATGGCTGATGTTGCTGACATTTTACACACTGAAACAAAAGAAGATATACTGAGTAATGCATATTAAAGCTAAAAATTATTAGTGTAAGAGACACGACAATATTTTAAGCGCAAGTCAACATCTATTTGTGCAGGGGTGGAGAAAGAATACTGACCTCTGCGGCCGGGGTCGGCCTGTCGTAAAAGGCGACAAAACAACCCTAGCTACGTGGTAGGCCTCCAAGCCCGTCTTGATGGCGACCACCTTTGCTCTTAAGTATGTCGCCATAATAACCTTGTGTTGTGTTCCGGCATTAGTGACCCAAGTTCCTGGCGTTACAAACACCCATAGGCGACGGTATGTATTCTTACTCCGTCCCTGCACGGAGAGAAGCTAAATTTTAAGTTTTCCATATTAAAATGCTATAAAAATTCAATTATTTCCATCATGAATAGCAATTATTCACGTTTAATACAACAATTAAATGCTATAACGCTCAATTGGTTAGTCTATTTGAATTTTATGCAACAATGATTTAACATCATCGCAACAATTGGAAATTTATTTTTAAATTATCAACGCCTTTTTCCAACATCTTCCAAATATAAAAAATGAACAAAAGTCATACGTGGAACGCCTTCCAAATTTAAAAATTTCGTTTTAGAATTGCAATATTGAATGGCGCTTTTTTTTTGTAATGTTGGCAGAGGTAGGTACATGTTTACAGACATTTTGTCACGTCTCTTTGAATTTTTTGTTATGTTGCCTACCTGAGTTTTTTTTTAGGGATATGAGCGCAAGTATTTGTTGTACAGAGTATCAAACCGATGACATGTGAGATGTAAGGGGCTGGATTTCATGATATGAAACGAATTCGTACTTTGTAAGGAATTAAATTCTTTTATTAGTTATTAGTTTCTTTTCTAATTAGATACAAATAAAAAATGAAATGTATCAATATCATTGTTGTCTTTCTTATATTTTTTACATTTTGAAATATAATATGTTGTAAATTTCAAGTTGCTCAGTGGGCTATGACTGTTTCTCTTATAGATAAAATTCCTTTATAGGTAACGAAGAAATTCGTCAATAAGGGCGTTGGAGAAAACGAGTCCTGGAGTGGTGGCCGTGTCTCGGCAAACGTAGGATGCCTCCCGATGGCGCGACGACCTGCGCAAGATTGCCGGTCAGGGTTGTATGGGAAAAGATACGGACCAGGGTTTGTGGCGCAAACTTGGGGAGGCCTACGCCCAGCTATGGACAATGTACGGTTGACGACAATATGTTACAGATGATATTAAATATAACAGAATGGGAGAAATACATCTCAAGCTTTCGATCTCTTCTCCTATTCGAAGCTTTTTCTTTTAGAAACTACATTTCGTATGTAACAAGGTAAATCTTGTAAGCGCCTTTACGAGACTTGTCACAGATGTCCATAGGTAATGGTAATCACTTGCTATCAGGTAATCCGTTTGCCTGACTGCAGCCTCCTAGCAAGGCTTCAAGCCCGTTTAGATAGGAAAACCCCCTGGTCTTTAAATAAAAGTTGTCAAGTTTCAGATTCATACTGTTCATTTTCATATTATATTATATTCACAAGCTCATCACTTTTTACGTTGATGCCGGGTCCTCCCAGGAAGGCATAATAAAAAACCTGGACCAGTTCTGGTTGTACAAGAGCAAATAAAATCTTGTGTTCTTTTAATACTGGAATGGATGTAATATAAATGCAATGATGGAGGAAGAATGGAAGGAGAAAGGTGCCGACACCATTTAATTTAGGATAAGAGAAAGAAGAAGAAGTACACGAAGAAGATTCCTTTAATATCGGAATAAATATTTAGATTTCTATAAGTTTAAAACTTGACATTTAGATGACTCAACGACCACAAGCTTAAACGACCACTAAATTGTCACATATCTTGCAAAATCCTTCCCAGAATCGAAACAACAAAAGATTATCCCAATCTATTATTGATCTTATCTTAATCCCTTTGAGAAACTACTTTATCCACACAGTCGTAGGGTATATTATTGTCAAGTTAAACCCGTAAAAACCCGTAAAGGTGTTCAATTGTGTAATGAAAAGTGTTTTTGGGCGGTTTCGGGGTATCTTGGCGGCGGTCTGAAAGGTTTTCGCGTCAGTAGTTGTTGACAATTATATGAACATGAGGATGTTACTACGAAGAAGTTGTTAAAAGGAAATGGAATGACTGATGTTTCCGACGATACCTAAAACTTTAGGGTCCATAAATACAATCCAAGGGATAAAAAGTGAAATGGTGATATATGATTTAAAATTTAGGACTTAGCATTAAGCAATAGTTACACCTGTAGATGCCCCTACACATATATAGATGCTCACTAAGAAGGGATTTTACGAAATCCTGTCCAAAATGCATTTTTTTTTAAATTTATATGTCAGAAATAAATAAGTGAAATATCGTTCATCTCGGAATCTCTAAAACAATACAACTGATTGACTTCAAATTAGGTATAAGCATAGTTCTCATTTGGCGATGTGGACGCTCACTAAGAACTGATTTTAAGTAAATTCTGTTCTAAATGTATTTTTTTTTATTTATATGACAGAACAATGGGGCAGCTTGTCTCAATATATGACTTAACTAGCTGTGCCTGCGACTCCGTCCGCGTAGAACAGTGACTTTGGATAGCATTTTTTGGATATATCTTATGGTTTATTTTGAATTACAAACCCTATAAACCCTAAAATATAAATAAATGAAATATGCAAATAGTCAGTGTTATTGAATGCAACTGTTATACCATGCGCCTCCGGAATACATGCGTTCGAACCTACAAAGTCCAGCCTAAGCTAGACCCTATTTTATATGATTCCTGATATAAATCTGAGGTCAACTTAAATTGGTTTTATAAGAATTCCGAAACTGATCATTATTTTTTCTAAAACTATTTTTTTTTTCTAAAGTAAAAGTAGCCTAAGTTACTCCTTGTTACATCAGCTATCTGCCAATGCAAGTCCCATCAAAATCGGTCCAGCCATTTCAGAGATTAGCCGGAACAAACAGACAGACAGACAAAAATTGTAAAAAATGTTGTTTTGGTATATGTACCCTGTATACATCCAAATGCACTTAGTAAAAAGCGGTTATTTTAATATTACAAACAGACCCTCCAATTTTATTTATTTGTATAGATTATAAAAATATTTTGGTATTCTCAGCCTGCAATGGAGCTTTCACCTAGGTTTATATTAAGGACTGTAGGTTCTTTTTAAACCCAATTTCCTTTTGCGAATACAGAAGATACTGAACCCTTAACGTATTTTTTATCACATTTGAAGTTGGCATAAAAAAAGGTCCTAAGTAAGTTATTACAAAGAAATATTTGTGAAAGCAAGGCTTTCAACGTGGGTTCAAGGCATAAAAAAATTATATTACATTAAAATAACAACGGAGGAGAACAGAATTTTTTCACATACGCATTCACAAGCATTGACAGATACCCAGACCCGAACAATTTGCATTTGAAAGAAAGAAAGAAAAAATGTTTATTTAGAGCACAAAATAAGTAAATAATAACATATTAAATAAAATCTCATTACAGATATAAGTACCCTAAAAGGTATTCTGCTCAGCATAGTTGGTTATAAGAAACCAACGCTGGTCTTTCGCAGAAGCCTTCAAGAATGACATGACTCATTGAGAAATGGAATATTTTATTGCTGCAGTTCACAACAAATGAACAATACACATTATATAACTACAAAAACATACAATTTGGTATTCATAGACAACATATGCCCATTTAAGTAAATATACCGTATACCTGAACACCTCACATAACCTCATCTAGTCCCAAAATCAGCAGCAGTACGGCACCCGTACCGCGGGCACCAGACAACCGATACACTACACATACATTTCTTTTGTAAACAAACACAAACCTTATTTTGATTGGGTTTATAAAATACTTGTATCACATGCCAATTTCTCCTGTCCCTTCTGATGTTGGAAAATGAATTTCTTTAGTTCGCGCTTAAAACTGTAAGAACTTCGTATTTTATATTCTATTCTCGGTGGGATTCAAACTTTCAAACCCACAGACTCGACCTTAAACCAACCATAAAAATTAAATCTAACATAGTAAGTAAGTGCACTTAATATTTTCAATCATTATATTTCTTAAATATCTCAGAATAAGAAATATTGCGATGTAAAATTAAAAGAAAAAAGGTTGAATTTTTAACTGATGTTTTTTTTCTCAACAATCAACACATTAACACATCCCACCCCTCGCAGTGTCAATGGCGAAATATCTATTTGTCAAAAAGCATTCAACGCCATAAATAATGTTGCAAAGTAAACAGTGTACATATTGTACGCGACGTGGAGAAAAACAAACAATTCGCGCCCTTCGCCGCTTAATTATTAGTTCTGTTTGCGCAGTTGGCAGCACTGGCTGACAACGTGACAAATCGGCGGGAAGCGTGTCCGTTCAAATGTCTATGTTAATGAAATAACCTCATTCTCTAAAAAGGATTTTGTTTTTTATAGAATTTTATTTTTTGCACGCGTTCTCATAGAGTTCTTTATTTAAAATATTAAAAAATAATATCAAGAATAGCATATGTTTGTTTTAGTCAGAAAGTATATATAAGTGGCTAAATAACACCGTCAAACGAATTCTATTAAAAATATAAATAACCGAAGCATATTTAATTTACGAACGAAACTTTCAATCCATTCACGGCGACACAAAACGCGCCGACATATTGTGGCCTGCGACAAATGGTAGAAAAAAATATGCCATAGAAATAGTTAATAGTGTGTACGGATGCGTAAAATTTGTGACAATGGGTCCTGGTGGGCAATTATCACGCCTGAAATTAACGTCTTTGTCATAATATGAAGTTTAAATTTTACTTTCAATTTTGAGGTTATTCGCTGGAGGTAGTGGTATTTTTTGCACTTAAAACATAAAAGCCGCTTAGAAAACTTTATACACACATACTATATTATTGTTAATGAATATTTTTACTTTTAACTATACTAAAGTTATACAATGAATTACGTATAAGGAATTAATGTAATGAAAAGTATACGAACGACTATCTGATTACTGTAACGCGTGCGTTACTCCTTATACTCACGAGTTGCAAGCAAATGACACTTAGATTCTCCTCAAATCCTAATTATTGCACAATTTAATGATGTCTCCCACTCAAACGAAGTTTGAATGCAGATCTATTATAATAGTATAAATAATAATAATAAGTTTCGAAAATAGTACCTAAATATAATATAAACTTGAAAATTTATTGGGCGTAAGTGAAAGCTTGTAAGGGGCAAACTAGCTGCATTTATTTCATATAAAATATGACTTGTGAATATTTGCTCACAATCGATAAATGCCCGCAAAAATGAACCCCATAATCCTAGACTCAGAAATGGAAGTTTCATTTAAAAAAGAGTATGTATGTATGATAATATCTAAACTAACAAACTCACAAGATGTTCAAAATATTTATATTATCCGTGTAAATCTATAGAAAATGAAAACATTACTATTTCTGAACGACTCTAACGGCCATTGTAGTCTATGACAGCTCACTAAATACACATTTTGAAATTGGAACGTCTCTTTCGAATTTTAAATGACAAACGATATACAAAACATGTCTGAAGAATTCAACTGCCCTTAATTTATTTCAAGAATTTATAAAGGGCAAATTGCTAAATGCTCTGATGAATTTTTTAATACTCAATAGTGTTAGCATTTGGAAGGTATATCATAGTCTGGTACAGATTAGTTTTGTGATAGATATCCCGAGTTTTGGAATCGGTTGGAGTGGTCGATGGTAATTAATAATAGAAATAAATTAGTCCCAGTCCGAGACTAAGTAAAAATCAAAAGAAAATCAATGATAACGGCATAGTCGTCTGTCGTATACTAAACGGTATACATCGGTCGCCTTTGGTGGTAAGGTCATGTTTGCAGTAAATGGCTATTTCAGTCAGGATCATGTTTACCCATGGCACCTATGGACCCAACAATTAGAGAAAACTCAAAAACTCCTGGCTTGTTACCACAAGGGATGATCTGCGTGTCAATGGACTACCAAGAATACCGCAAACCGTGCGAAAGTGGAAATTTAATGCTAAATAATGATGCCACTTTCAGCCAGTAAAACCAACATGCGTTTCCAAGTGCAAATTTTAAACAGAATCTGCGAAGATTCACCAGATTTGCATTTACATGTTATTTAGGGATATTCATGAGATATGGATTACCCCTATGGGACAGCATCGTGTTCGCGGTACCTCTGGCTTTGTAAACATTCAAAGGTGACTGTAACTGCTCACTATTAAGTGGCCCGTCAGCCTATCTGCTGTTCCTTGCGTTAAATCCCGGTTGCAGCCCAAACTCTCGCTCCGGCGCCCGGGGTCCGCTTTCCGACTTTTTCTTCACCACTTCGCACGGTCTTCAGCATCCCTGGTAGTGAGCCCATTGGCACGCATATCACCCTTTACGACGTCAAGCCAGCACTTTTTGGGTCTACCCCTCCTGCCGGGGCCCGGCGGGTTCGTCTATTTCAGTATGTGTCAATAAATTAATCAATTTGTTATTTCTTCCAACTCCCAGAAAATTATAGCCATCAAAATGAACAATCCGAACATTAAAAACCTAAACTACATACAGTACATCTATTGCATCACTATTCTCAAGGGACTAGTGAGGGGAAAACAATTAGGGCCGCCAAAGCGAGCGAATCTTATATCAAAACTCAGTAAAAGCAAATGATTCGAATCGCTGGGGATGTAACTCGATATCCTCATTACGGGTGCAATGATTGAATCTGTGGTACAAGTATAAACTTTTGGTGAGAGTATTGTCAAGTTCTTTCTAGATACTAGATAATTTGTATACTAAATATATAGTTTTTTTTTGTAAATAAATAAATATAATCTCCGCAAGCGTACTGGAGTGCGTTAGCCGCTACGCCAAGGAGGTCGTCAATATATTGATAAATAAAGTAATATCTATCTTAACAATATGTCTGTGTATTGTCATTTATGATTCCACAAACCTTCAACATATTTTATTTAATGAAAATTAATAATTACGCAATTTAAATTGATTAACAGTCCGTTTCATATTCGCCCGTGACAGATTTTTAACCGTGCAGGGACGGAAGAAGAATGCTGGTCAAAGGCGACAAAACAACCCTGGCTACGTGGTGGGGCCTCAAGCCCGTCTGAATGGTAACCACCTTGTGTCTTAAGTATGCCGCCATAATAATAACCTTTTGTTGTATTCCGGCAGTGACCTAGGTTCCTGCCCCCTATGGGACAGCAGCGTGTTCGTAGTGCCTCTGGCTTCATGCGACGGTAACTACTTACCATTAAGTGGGCCGTCAGCCTGTCTGCTCTTCCTCAGCAATAAAAAAAAAAGATCATGACATGACACAATGCACTACACTTATGCTTGAAATGATGCGAATTTGAATTTATCGCTATCTCTTATATATTGTACTGGAGACCAAATGGAGCATTCCCTAGCGGCCGCCGGCGCATGTTGGCAAATAGCGCACATTTGTGGATGCGGTCGGAAGGGCGTGAGACTATGCTTAATCTTACATTCATTAACTATTAATCAGTTTAAGTCAGTCAATTGGGATAAATGGGATTCTAGTTAAGTAAATAATATAAAGTTTGCAAGTAAACAGAAAATACCGTCGCCTATGGGTGTTTACAACGCAAGTGGCATCGCGAACACGCTGCTGTCCCATAAGGGTACATGAACTCTGGTCACTAATGCCGGAACACAACACAAAGTTATAATGGCGGCATACTTAAGACCAAAGATGGTCTCCATCCAAACGGACTTGGGGCCCTACCACCTAGGGTGAGTTGTTTTGTTGCCTTTTACGACAGGCCGACCTCGGCCGCAGAGGTCAGAGTTCTTTCTCCGCCCCTTCACGGATAAAAACACCGTT
Organism: Malacosoma neustria; assembly: GCA_963693495.1. Classification (NCBI taxonomy): domain Eukaryota; kingdom Metazoa; phylum Arthropoda; class Insecta; order Lepidoptera; family Lasiocampidae; genus Malacosoma; species Malacosoma neustria. The sequence continues at coordinate 2,897,579 of OY856397.1, forward strand.
TGACACCATTAAATAAATTTCTTAACGACTGGTCTTCAACAAACAGCTCTAGTAGTTGTTTACTACTAAATACTGCTTCATCAGTGCTGCTACACACATTTCCCACATAACATATGGAACAAATATGACATTCTCTAAAATAAATAATACATAATCAACAATAATATTTTTGTTACTCTTTTATTGCTATGGGACAACAGACAGACCGACGGCTAATAGTGAGCAGTTACAGTCGCCTATAAACGTTTGCGACGTCAAGGACACCGTAAACATGCTGCTATTCGCGTAGGAGAACTGTTACCACCTATTTTCCGCCTTTAAAGACAGGCCAGCCACAATCGCACGGATTAGTATTCGAACTCGACCCCTGCACGGAGAAATATAAAAATATTTCGAATACTGAGGACCAGAGTGAAAATTTAAGCATCTCAAACTTTTATTCAATAATAGAAACAAAATAAATGCATCTAACTTGGTATAAGATACTTGTTACAAATGAATCGAATATAAAATAAAAGACACACTGTGAACAAATTGGTCACGTGTCCATTGTGTATTGTCGAAATACATTAATAAATTAAAATATAAATTTATTACGTTTCTGGAGTTATAGAGAATAACAGCCCATAGCGGAATATGCAGTAACTGTTCGAAACGTATTAGTAGACAACCATGTGATGGCGGTGTGCCAGCTTCCTCAATGTCTTCCTGGCAATGTCTGTCATGGCATGTTATTTATGATCTCTTATGATCTACAAGCTAGCTCATTACATGTTTTCATTCTCCCTGCTACTACAGACGTGCGCGAAACGTGCACACACATAAACATTCTATATTTAGTCATAATTTCATACTATATCTTAATAAGAAAAAAAATTACGGAAGGGCCAAAAAATTAGTGGCCGAAAAAAAGAACAGTCCCCAAAAGAAAATATGGCGAAAGATGCTGGCTACGCCAATAGAAAAATGCAGCCAAAAAAAAATAAGATAAGATCTTCTGATTTTGTTAAATATTCTAAAGACCGAATAATCCTGCGCTACCCTCCACCACACAGGCTCTTATGAGACCTTGTGCTGAGAACAGGACTTATTCATCGGTACGCTTTAATTTTAAGAAACATTTTTATGTGTTGATACTTTTACTCTGTAAAAATATTTCTGTATACAATAAATTTTTATTTCATATTTAGGGTGATAAAAACCCTCTTTCCGTCTTTGAAATCATGATAATCGATATTGGAACCTCTAGGATTTTAAGTATAATGCTTGGCTTGTTATCGTGTTATTAAGAATGTATTTAGTAAAGGAACTTCAGGGTTAAGAAGTGCGGGTGAGGCTGAAGTGAGAAAGCCATCATTCAGAAGTAACCCGGTCACCAGTTAGACTACGAATAAAATCGGGAAGTTATTTTATTGATGATCAGAAAGAGTATAAGAAGTTTAAATGGTAATGGATTTTTTTTTAATAAATTCTGGGACTAATATCATTCATGGTATCTTTGTGATACAGAAAACCATGAAGTTCTGAAATATCTGGCTACAATTAGCATATAGGTATGCATTCTTTCTTTACTATACTCGTATACTTTTTGAATTTATAAACTTTATGGAAATAATAAAAAAAGACATCAACGCGCTTCTTAAGTTTCAAAAAAGAGCTCTAGTATCTACTGACATCAAGTTATCTACTGCAGAAGAAAGACACTCAGTTGTCAGCTTGCAAAAGTATTAATTCCATTTGTCATCTGAAGCATTAATTTCTATTCTTCGCAACATAATATACTAAATTTCACTACCACTTAATGTCACTTTTTCTTGAGAACTAAGGATCATGTAAATAGGCGAGGCTGAATTTAAATAAACAGGACATTTTCTTATCTTAGTTCTATCAGTAATATAGACATAAACATAGCTAATATAGACAATAAACATCTAAATTTAAGTTAGAATTGTGACTTACAAGTTAACTTATGCATGACTTAGTTTAAGAATGACCTAGAAATAACCTCTAATAATATACGCGGATTCATCTCGTGATAAAAACAAACTCAAATTTCAGAGTTAGAAAATACCAACTCGTTGATAAGTTTGTGGAAAGTTTATTTTTCCGTATAATTTAGAATTATATTATTACTAGTTGACACGGCAAAAGTTGATCTGCCATGTAAATTTAAAAAAAAGTATCGTATGTCCTTCTTCAAGGTCCAGTCTATGACTATACCGAAGTTCATCAAAATTGGTTCTGCGGTTTAGGATTAGTGAAAACGTAACAAACAAACTCACTTTCGCATAAATATATAATATTAAGTTAAGATTAGTTTAACCTTGTCCCTACCAATTGAGGTCGGTACAGTAAGTTTTTATTGTGCCGTGTGGTCCCGGTCGATGAGAATAGGATCACCCCATTCCGGGGAGTCGTAAGAGTCGACTGACTGATGGAAACGACATGAAAGTTATAGCTAGCTAGCATGCAACGAATGGAAAGACATCTTTCGGTTTTCCCTCAAAAGCTGGGATATCGTCAATCACTCCCGTAAAAACCAGAACCAACCAAATATAATAATGGTGTTGCGAAGCGGGCCCCGGGCACCGAAGTGAAAGGTTAGGTTGGAGGATCATGATGACAGTAAGGCTTCTTCTTCCATTTTAGAGAGCGTTCAAGTATTACGTGACAAAATTGGGGAGAGGAGGTGGGAAGGGGGGGTCTTGTAAAACGTTACGATGCGTTACATGTGAACTACGAGTTACGTAACATTGTTTTTTTAACCCTTCAGAACGGTCGCGTAGAGAGATTATCGCACGCATTTTTTAAAACGTTTTTTTTTCTCAGGATTTCAAATGGAATGACCACTCGCAATTTTTTTTACCTTCACAATATTTCTTGCTTAATTTACAGGATGTTTCTGTCACACAGAACCTTGCTCATCCCGAAGAACGTTGATCGAGCCATCTCAATGCGAACTCTGATGTCCTGCACGTGATCATTATGTTCATTCAACCAACAACCTAGTTAGGTACTTGAACTGAGCAATCTTGTATCCATACATCACAAATTATTTCCGTCGCTTTTTTGGTCTACCCCTACTCTCTTATATTCTTTCAGGTTCAACATTTTTCTGGTTGACCGACTGGTACAGATAATGTCCTGTACCAGCCAGTTTCCTTCCTCTTGATTTATCATTAATAGGTGTTACTTTCAGGGATCCCCTTACGCATCAAGCATCCATCTCAAAATTCTCATCTCAGCTGAAAAAGACGCTTCTGGTCTTCCATCTTGTATAATAAAATAAATAAGTAAACATTATTATACTCATATTAAAACTACCATAAATTAAATTATTTTATTACATCTATCGAATAATACTGTAATGGAAATTCATTTTTGAACATTTCATATGCAATAAATTAGGACATAACATGTTAAGAAAGAAAGATATATTCAACACAAATCTAGGTTTTATTTACTGAAGTCTAGATTTTAAACGATTTCTTCTATCTCTTTCGCTTTTATACAAATCCGTGTTTAGATGGCATCTATCTTTATCTAACATGTTTATGCTACCCACACGTTTAAACCACGCCCACTAACTCCCCGTTAGTTCTTATTCGCTCACTCTTAAAGAATTCTATAGTTTGTCTCTCTTACTCGTGCTATATCGATTTTACAGCCAGTCTTGTTTACCCGGTCAAATACCACTGCTACTTATTTCGTATGATAGCCGCTTATAATGGTGTTTACTTCACGCGGTCGTATTACATGTATTGTTTGCTTGTGTTGCCATATATCTATATTATATCTGTTATAATAGTTTTTACTGTTATTATTTGTTACATTTATATTTATAAATGTAATATTTTATTCTATTTAAACCAACTTAGGTCACGGGTACAATTTTCATTATCTACCACACAGGATTTTCCTCCGAGTACGGGGAATAACATTTCTTCTTTGGTACGCTTTAAGGAACATATATCTGTAATTAATACTAAGAAACCTAATGATAAATAGTAAGTAATTGACAACAAATAATTTATTTACTTAATTTTCCTCGACTAATATCATGTATGAACGATAACAGCCATATATAACGCCCTTACAACGAAACAATTTTTATTGTAAGACACCCAGCCACCCGTTTTGGATAAGCGTGGCCTACTGACCGTTCTCGAAAGCCCAGGACAAGATGTGGGAGCTTCTTATTATTTAAATAGTATTTGAAAGGAGGTAACCATGCTATTTTTCTATTTTCTAAGGTTACATACCAGATGCAAGCTCTGGTATTGTATCTTGGACCTCGTCCCATCTGTCGCTGGTGCTCTTAATATGTGTTTCTTAACCACAGGGGACGAGAAAGTTGCGATGAAAGGTGGCTCAATTTGGCAACTGCCTTTCCAACCCCGAAAATAGAGCAATATGTACCTTTGTAGGGTAGCGAAATATTCCAGTTGGTTTTAACGACTTATTAAGATCACGTGACAAGATGATGATTACGTCATCATCTATTATCCTGTCTGTTTGTATATTTATTGGAAAGTCCTGCGATATAGTTATCCACTTAGTACAGGGTAATATTTTTAAAAATAATATCTATATCACTAGTTACAACTATTAAGGGATGTAAAAAATCCATATTTCTAGTTGATTTGTTATAGGTTGTAATTAAAATAGGTTGTAATAATTGTAGCGCTGTCTAATTTTCTTATCCGGTTATGAATTATTTAAACATTCGGTTCCGGGTAATCATAATAAAAGTACCTACAGAATTTTTTTCCAATATTATTAAAAAAATTACATTAAACATATAATTAAACATTATTATTATATATACTTAATATTAGTTAGATTAAAAAAATCCATTAACGGCCCGGGCCACGAGATCGGCAGGCCACATATCCGTAGGCCCGGGCGTAGGCGATAGGAGAACAGCGGGGTTTTCAGTGGGTAGTCGGATGGCTGAACATCTTCCCCGGAGTCCCACATATCCCTTGGTCCCCTCGGGCCTGGGGAACCCGTCAAGAGAGGTTTTTCCCCGAGACAAAAAAAATCCATTAAAAGTAATTTAATGCCCTTCAATTGGACTATATTAAGAAGCCTGTAGGTACGATGATTTGTCACAGAGTTATCATCAACTAAAGTCAAAAAAATATGGTATTAAAGCTAGAATAATTAAAAATATAAGAATTAACGCAATCCAGAAACAGGTAAAAAATAATTAAACATTCTCCAATACGCAACAATTGAACATTTCCTCTACGTGACACAGAAAAAGTTAAATCACAAAAGTTAATTTATTGTTTTGCGCCAATGAATAACAGTACGTGATATGAACAAACAAATTGCTTTATTGTATTATTATAAAAGATCTACATATATTATCGAATGCACAAGTCAGTGTGTGGTCGAATTATTTTAAATGGCTAGAAATATGAAGACGATATTATCATTTAAGTATTTACTTTTTGCTAGTTTGTTTGAAAAATTAGCCCATAATGCTCCACTGCTGGAGATTGCTTGCTACACATGATTGATGATGATTACCAACATCTTTTGACCTGAATCGGATGATCTGGACACTAACGGCATGTGATTTCAACAAAATGACGCTACGTGCCACACAACTCATGCCACATTGGATATACTGCACGAGCGATTTGAGGGCTTGGTTGTCTCATGTGGAGGTGATGTAAACTGGCCACCGAGATCCTACGATTTGACCCCATTGACTTTTTCTTGTGCGGTTTTCTTAAGTTGCAAGTGTATGAGAATAAGCCACAAACCACCGCGGTCCTCAAAGCCAACATAACCGGCATAGGTTATCGGTCAAATTCAGCCTGATTTATGCGCCAGAGTCATAGAAAATTGGACATTTTGGATGTCCACCCAGAGAAGCCGTAGCAGACATTTGATCGATGTTATAATCCACATACAAGACATCAATAGGTCTTTCAAACGAATAATAAATTTCGATGATATCTCACACACACTTTGTTTTATTTAAATTTAAAGATAGGGAGCGCTTAACGAAAGACCCGATATCAAGCATGCAGGTTCTTCACAATGTTTTACTTCGCCTAGTGAGTTTACATGGTGAGTTTGTTATACTACGCACCTACGCAATACCTGAGAATAACTACCTAAATGGTGAATAGCATTGTCAGTATCGAATTCATACCCTCTGGGTACTTTGACAACCTTGGCTACTATGTATCTTTAAAAGTGTGTAACAAATTCTAATAATTATTTAAATATTAAAAAGTTATTTCAGTTAATACGCTATTTTTATTGCTTAGTAGTTAGCAGTTACCGTCACCTATAGATGTTTGCAACGCCAGTGGCCAGACCCCAGCCACAGAGTATTCTTTCTCCGGTCAAAGGAATTTAAATATATAACAATTCTTTTTTTATCCATCTCCTGTCACTTTTGACAGATAAACAAAACACCCACCAACGGCAGCTCCCAATAAATTTAACAGCATTTTTTTTTCAACCAAAGGCAGATGTTTCTCTACATAATGTTACACATAGGACTAATTCGACAATAACAATTAGTTGGCACACCCTTCATGGACCCCTGGGGTGGAACAATGACGCCCTTTTCGAGCACCCGTTCTGTTTGGAGTAATAAAAATAACAGTTCTTTTTTGTTTATGTCTACTATACGGGGTTGTCATCAGTTTTTAGTTTTTATCCGTGCAGAGGCGGAGAAAGAATACTGAACTCTTAGGCCGCGGTCAGCCTGTCGTAAAAGTGACTAAACAACCCAACCCTATAAACCTTGTGTTGTGTTCCCGCAGTGACCAGCTTCTAGTACCATTACGCGGATGGCAGCGTGTTATCGGTGGCTATGGCGTTGCAAACACCCATAGGCGACGGTACAGTTACCGTCCTGCTAACTACTAAGTGGGTAACAAATACAAGGAATCTCAAAATAAATCTATATAATAAAATGACAGGTCTACAGTTGTGCTCGCATCACGACAAAACTACTGAATGGATTTCAATTAAATTTTCTGTTTCATTTCTTAGACACTTAGCCCTTTATCTATAAAAAAATATTGCGATATCTTAATTTAATATAAAGTTATTAAAGTTTTAACAAGCAACTACTTTTACTTATTTCTGGTATTCGTAAGCGAAGCGGGCGGGAAGAAACACAAAGGAATTTAGCCCCAAAATAAGCAAAGTGCTTGTTTATACTAGGTATATTATTTATATACTTTCTTGTAAATCAATATACTAGTATAACTAGGTGACCCGGTAAACGTACAGCCATTTAAATTAAAAAGACAGAACTTAATTACTGTCACCCCTATTTTACTCCATTTAAGTTACATTTTCACGCCAAAGCCCACATCCTTCTCCAAGCTCCAATCTATATTTATACCGAAATTCATTAAAATTGGTTCAGTGCCTACGCATGCTTTCCACTGAGCCTCGGCAAGCTTAGTAGATCCAACAAATGCTGGCTTGAATCTGCAAGGGGTGCCTATACCAATGAACTTACTACCGGGGATGCCGAAGACTGTGCAAGGTGAAGAAGCCAAGAGGAAGCGGACCCCGGGGATATGGATAATTTTAGATGCAACCTGGACTTTGAGAATCTTCTTATTCCTGCCCTTATCCCACATTATATGGGGTCGGACAACATGTTCTCTCCTTCCACTTTCCTCTGTTAGCCATCTCAACATTCACACTCTTCCTTGCTATATCTCTTACGCAATCCATTTTTTCCTTCCTCTCATTTCTATCATTTTCCTTGTCATATGGCATTCTTCCCTGCGAATTACATAGCCAAACTTTTTTTTTTTTTTTTTTTTTTTTTTTTTTTTTTTTTTTTTGGTCTCGGGGAAAAACCTCTCTTGACGGGTTCCCCCGGCCCGGGGGGACCGAGGGATATGTGGGACTCCGGGATTTTTCCGACTACCCACTAAAAAACCCCGCTGTTCTCCTATCGCCTACGCCCGGGCCCACGGATATATGGCCTGCCGATCTCGTGGCCCGGGCCGGCGCCGGCCCGCCCTTTGTCTTGAGGCGGGCCCCTTCTAAAGTGTTGGCGCCAGGGGGTCAGGGTTTCGTCCCCCCGGCGCTCTCCTAACAACTCTAGGAGTTGAGGGGGGCCGCGGAACAGCACGCAGCCCTCACCCTCGCGGTAATAGTGCGGGCGGCGGGTCCTCCCCCGAGGGGCCGCCCGCGGCCGCTTTTTACGGCGGCCGGAGGTCGTTACTGGCCCTCCGGCGCCGCCGGCGTGGCCTGCGTTGGCGGGAGGGGAGTGTGGTGGTTGACTCCCGCTCCCGCTCCGCCGCCTCCTTTGCGGACATGACTGCCTCGCAGAAGGAGGCGACGGCCGTCCATCCAGGATCGCCCCCGACCATGGACAGAACCAGGGCCGGGAGCGACAGGTCCACGCCGATTTGGGCGACGAGGGCGCGGCGCTCCTCGCGCCACGCAGGGCACACGGCGACAGTGTGGTTCACCGTGTCCTCCTCGTCGCCCGCGCCACAGTGGTGGCACCCTGACGTCATCTCCCGCCCTATGCGACACAGGTACCTCCCGAAGCAACCATGCCCCGAGAGGACCTGCGTCAGGCGGAAGGTCAGGGCGCCGTGGCGCCTTTCCAACCATTCAGCCAGGACGGGCCTCACCGCTTCGATGGTGGCGAGGCCCGCGCTGGGGTGCGCGAGGCGCTCCTTCCACTCCACCATGAGCACCACGTCGCGCAGCTCCGCCCGCTTTGCCTCAACTTCGCGAGGCGCGGGGCGAGAGCCACGCTCGGCCGCGTCCCGGCGGCCTAACTAACTAACTAAACTAACTTTACATGACTTAACTCTGAGAATGATAATCGGAAATTAAATTCGATATATGAAAGCAGCGATAGAGGTCGTCAGTAATGTAAATCATAAGTATATCAGTCATAAATTATGTAAAGTTAATTACTTGAATGATTTTAGCCAAAATCACGTAGCGTGCAGACAAACTTAAAGCAAACATGATTTCAAATTCAATTATATTTAACAAGACCCGAAATCTCGTTAGAGGCCGCGTAACGCGGTGGCAGACAAAAAATATGCTGAGTCAACCATGTTTGTAGTGTTGCCATGTAAACAAATCTCGGAACACGTTTATAATTTTTCTCCATGCAGGGGCTGAGTGAGAATACTGACCCTTGCCAGGGGCAACCTATACTAAAAAGTTACCAAATAATCCATCTAAAGCAGTGGCGGATTTGCAGTCTTGGGGTCCCTAGGCCCCAGGCCATGTAGTAAGTACCAGCCACCCCTTTCTCAGCACGCATCATATTGAGTACATAATGAATTTACTTTTTTGCCAACTTTTATCGAAATCGATTCAGAAATTTAGTTAACTATAACATCTGCTAATTTTTAATATTTTCCGAGGATATTTCAGGGATACCTAGTTGCACATTTAAATAAAAGTGATTTAGGAATATTATTGTTATACGATGTTATACTTTGAGTTATTTCTTATTATCATCAGTGAATTTTTTGTTACGATTGGCCGCCCCAATATCTGGCCGCCCTAGGCCCGGGCCTCCTAGGACTTAGGGCAAAACCGCCACTGATCTAAAGCAACCACTATTGGTTTCTAAACATATCGCCGTAGTAAAATTTTGTAGTGTTCCGATAAAAGGTTCCAGTCCCTCTATGTTAGCCCTAGTGTACCCTTAAGGTCCCAACCATTAAAAGATGACGATAACCGCTTACCATTAAGTGTGCTGTCAGCTTATCTTCTGTTGCAAAGCTCAATAAATAATTGTACAAGAGGTCCAAATGTGATATACTAAAATAAGTATTATTTTGTCCTCAATGGTACAGAGATCAAAATAATTTGATCAAATTCACTTCACTTTAGCACAAATTTTTTACAACTATCATTTAACCACAGTGAAGTTGGTAAATCAATGCTTCTCGTATCGGAGTCAATCTTCTTAAAGAAAAAGAGTTTTTAACCGTCAATAATTATGGTGACTGTCCAAGGTTCTTCCGAAGCAGAGAACAGTATACTCGAACATTTCAAAGTTAGGTTAATGGTTCCAGATCCCGTAGTTTTTCTGTGTCCGACGTTTCCGGTACTATGACGTGGCAGTTAAGTATTATACTCGTACATAAAACGAATAAATATAATATACAGTGTAAACTCTATATAACGACACTCAACGTACGGTGCATTTTTCAGCGTTATAGAGAGTGGTCGTTAAATGGAGAGAAATATTGAAAAATATATTATTTTACTATTCTTTTATAATATGTATGTATTTACAAATATAGTGCACATTTTACATACGAACATTATTTATTATTCATAGAAATAACCACACTTATTGCGTATAGTAACAGACTATCTTCTAGTAATATCTTATTAACTAGTAATATCTTCGTCTGATGTTTTTCGATGCTCCAATATTTTAATTAGATTTTCTTATGTACCTATTTTACTCATATATTGAGTTGCTGCCGGATCGACTTGATTATATAAATAGTATTTTTCTAATAGTTTCTCTAATTGCTTGATTGATGCTTGATGGAGGGACAAGATCGTCTGTTTCACTTCTTCATCCACTTGTTCCTCAGTGTTATTTATAATACCTTATTTTTGTGGTTGATTAGGGTGAGCGTTACCCTATATGGAGTGTATTATTGTATAGAAAACAAGGTAAAACAACCAAAGTCAACGACATCATTTTCGACAATTATTTCGACATTTTAAGGAGTTTATCGTTATATCAAGTGACGTTATAAAGAGTTTACACTGTATATAGAAATTCTAGGATATCATAATGATATGTCCAGCCTGATTGAAATATATTATAATGAGTAGTAAAATATAGCTACTGCTTACTCTTCGCAAACAGCAAAGCGATAACATCTAGATTTCCTATTCGAGATTGAAGAGATCAGAGGGTAGTCGCAATGAAAATCAAATTACCCACATCTACTTCTATTATTATGTTGCTCTTTACTAAGGCTGTGTCATCGAAGGACATTAACACAAATACGCATGTATAATTTACTCGCAGCTTTGACGCAATCATCAACGAAGCAGTTATCATGTTAATCATTTATTCACACGCTATACTTTCCAGGAAATATATTCTCATTGCAATGGCAACAGTATAATTATGTTCCGATACCGCGTGCGCTTGCGCAGTCTCCAATTAGGCGAGCGTGTTACAAAGCTTTACAAACGGACAATATATTATGAATAAATCATTTTGTTTATGTTTCTTTGATTGCATTCAATTACATGCTAGATTCTTACAGAAGTTGCGTCTGTATTGTAAATAGCTTCTACGCAATTGTGAAGCCTGCGGGGGGGGGGGGGGGGGTTACGGGTGCGATTTTCGTCCTAAGTAATTTTAAAAAATTTAATATTATTTATTTACAAAAGAAACTTTAAAGAAGTATCACTTGTCTAGTACCCATAACACAAGCGCTTTGCTGCTAGTTTCGGGGCTAGACGGCGCTGTGTCAATTGTCAATTCATTTTTCTTGTATCGCTGTTCTTCTATGACACAAAGCGTTATAAGTAGATCTTAACATATTTAGTAGTAAAATATTTATAAAAGAAAGATAAAAACATGATAAAAGAACGAAAGAAACTAATACAAAAAGAAAGATGTATTATTAAAAAAAAGTAATAAATAAACATTAACAAAAAACAAAAACAACAAAGAGAGAACATCAAAAAGAACAAGCAGAAGCAAGAAAAAAAGAAAATACACATAGTAATAAGTTAATTATACAATAAGACGGAAGGAAAGAAACGTTATAGATTAAGCCAAAATGTAAATTATAAAAGAATAAAGAAAAAATGAAAAACTGACCCGGAAAAGAACTGCCGCGGGCAAAAGATTAAAGCGGAAAAAATAGCCGGATGTACAAATAAAGTTCACTAAAATATCTAGCCACGCTAGAAAAAACAAAGAGCCCTATTATTATTAAAAAAAAACATATTTAGTAGTAGAAGAAAAAATTTGAATATCAAAAATTTGAAAATTGTGATTAAGAAATAAAAGAGAACACTAAAATTCCACAAAAAAAACTAAGATTCTTTTATTTATCGCTAGTACTTTAAATCGGTGTTTCTAAGTTTTTAATCGATTTACTAAATCGATCTCGTCTTCAAAACCGACCCAAAAAATTAATTTTACTTATTCTTCTTCATGTTTCTCTCCAATCACTTAAGGTTGGACATCAGCCCTGAAAACCTCGCTTTGTCCCTGGCGAGGTGAAACAGTTCCGCGGCTCTTGACTCCGGTCCACTCGCGGATGTTTCGAAGCCACAATTTTTTCTGACGGCCTACTCGACGTTCCACCGCAACTTTGGCCATCATAATGAGTTGCAGTATATCGTATCTCTCGTGTCTGAAGACATGACCAAAGTAGGCACCTTACTTGGTTTGATGGTCTGCATCAACTTACGTGTTTGACCGACACGTCTTAGAACTTCAACATTGGAGATTTTATTAGTCCAGGTGATTGAGAACATGCATCAGTAAGTCCACATTTCAAAAGGTTTTCTTTAATAGTCCAAGCTTCGCATCCATATAGGACTATAGGGCAAATGTAGCACTGAAGTAGACGAGTACGCAGGAGGACCAATGTTGCGATTGGAAAGTATTGATCTCATTTTGTTAAACGCATTCCGGGATATCTCTATGTGTGTTTTTATTTCCATATCGCTTTCCCAGTCGTCAGTTAGCCAAGTGCCTAAACATCTGTCAAGCTGTATTTTACTCATAATAAATGATTTTTCAAGTTGAGGGTCATAAGACGTACTTACGTTACTTCTTTTCTATTATTTAATGATATATAAACATGTTATTATAATATTTCATATCTTAACCAAGTATGGCGCCAGTTGCAAAAAACCTATACATAATAAATATGTTTTTTGTTCAGATTATACAAATTTATAATAACTCGACGTATATACCTGTTAGAGACAATAAATAATACTTATTGTTTATTACATAGCCGACAGGCTAACAGCCCACCCAATAAGAAGCAGTTACCGTCGTCTATGGATGTTTGCAACGCCATAGTCAGTGCTAAAACGCTAACCTGGATCATTTATATCGTAACCCAACGCAAAGTTATAGCGCCGTAGATAAGGTGCCTAGCTACGGTTATTTTGTCGCTTTATAAGACAAGCCATCAAGGCCACAGCCCTGCACGAAGAAAGTTAATATAGCGAAACAAGGTATAAATAATGATATGGTGGCTAACAGAAGAGAGCACAAGAAAAGAAAAGCTGCTCCTGACATTACGCAGCATAAGGTAGACAAAAGAAGATTACCTACTTATTAAACATTGTTCTAACACGACATTTCTTATTTTATCACGATTTTACGTCTAAGTGTATATGTATTTATTTACAAAAGAAAAGTATATGTGTAGTATATTAGTTGTCTAGCACCCATAACACAAATGCTATCCTACTTTGGGACTAGATGGCGCTGTGTAAATTCTTCCATATTTATTTATTTCTTTATTTACACATAAATTTATATATTAATCCAGAAATGACAGTTAATATAGTACAATGATAAATATAATCGCGTATTTATCTATTTAATCCTACTAATAAATTATACGTGTATGAAACTATATCAACAAGGTCGTTTAACGGTTCTAAGAATTACTGATTTCTATAACGTATTATGGTTATTAAGGTATTTGATGGCATGTACTACTTGGCAGTTTTTCTCGCCTATTGTACACAATAATAATAACAGCCCACACGGTCCGGACAGTATACCCACCACGCTTGTCCAATGCGGGTTATGAATACCGGTAATATCATTATACAGGTTTCCTCACGATCTTTTCTTAACCGTGGCAATTATACAATAACATGCACATTAGGCGAAAAATGCTGCCTCAACGGATCCACCGTGGGGTTCGAACCCGGGACATTTAGATTGATCTACGAGTGCAATACCACTGAGCTACCAGGTACCTCTACTATTGTATTTTTTTTTCAGAATTTCTTACGCAGGAAGAGAAGTCCCGACCTTCCAATAGGAGAACCTTTTCATAATTCACAGTCGGCTCGTAAAGGGAGCCAATTTTTTTTATTGCTAAGTGTCAGCAGACAGGCCAACGGCACATTTTATAGTAAGTAGTTACCGTCGCCTATGTTGTTACGTTACGCTATAGGCACCGCGAACACACTACTTTTCGCTTATAGTACCTATAATTATCATGTACCGACGATGAAAGACAACATCGTGCGGTAACTTGCACACCGAGATTACTGGCATGTGTAACCTGCCAATCCGCCACGGACAAGTGGCAAATATACTGTCCATTCCCTATAAGGGAATGGCCAGAATTATTACTCCCAAAAATAAATAAGTTAATTCTAATAAAAAAAAATTTATTTCATATATGTACCTATATATGATGCCTTTTTAAAATAATGTTAAAATGTAATCGTAGAAAACAGTTAAATCAGTAGACACACGAAAACATTGTAATAAATATCTTAATTTCGATTTGAACATAACTGTTTCGAATTTTCTAGATCATTGAACATAAAAATGTCAACGTCAAACTGACATTTACGTTTTGAGGTCACCTTTCATAAATACTTTTTAATAACTCACTAATTATTGAACTTACTAATAATCTTATATAATCTTGTTTTTATTGTTATAATGATATAACCGATTTCAAAAAAGGTATTTATAGATCTATCCGGTTCCACTACTTATTTTGTTGTTTTGATTTCAGTTTGGCCAACGAACTCAACTAAGCCAGAGATGATGCCAAAGAGTTTTTATCCGTCCAGGGGCGAAGAAAGAATACTGACCTCTGTGGCCGACGGTAACTGCTAAATTCTAAGTGGGCCGTCAGCCTATCTGCTGTCCTACAGCAATAAAAAAAGAGTGTGCGAAGTCTTTTTCCTCCTACCCTTAACCCACATTACATATATAGGGTCAGCATAACATATTCTCTCCTTCCACTCTCCTCTGTTAGCCGTGATCCCAACATTCACACGCTTATCTGGCAAACCATATCATCTTTTACGCAATCCATCCATCTTTTTTGGTCTACCTCTACTCCTGTATCCGTCCACTCCCATTTCTATAACTTTCCTTGTTATATGGCATTCTTCCCTGCGCATTACATGACCAAACCACATACTGTTACTTTCAAGTTTTTCAATAACTAAGAAATAAAGTGTGCAAAGTGAAGAACAAGTCAGAAAGTGAAGACCATGGACTCCGAAGCGGAAGTTTGAGTTGAAACTGGATTTAACTTAGATGATAAAAATTATGATAATGAGTTTGTGTATCTGGGTTTAAAGTATACAAGAGATGGAAAGTGTGAGAGTGATATTGAAAGAAGAGTGAATGCAGGAAACATGGTGAATGGAGTTTTGCACTCCTTTACGAACAGTCGTAAGGTGTCTAACAAGGCTCGTCTGGCTGTGCATGAGGGGGTGTTGGTTCCGACACTCATGTACGGAAGTGAAAGTTGGGTATGGCAGAAGAAACATGAAAGCAGAATAAATGCAGTTGAGATGAGAGCGTTAAGAAGTATGATAGGAGTCAAACTGAGTGACAGGATAAGAAATAGTGAGATAAGGAAACGTTGTGGTCTGAAAGAACATGTAGTGACAAAAATTGAGAAAGGTATGCTGAGATGGTTTGGCCATGTCGAGACAATGAATGAAGAACGATTGACGAAAAAAGCGTATAAGGCGAGTGTGAATGGAAGTGTTGGAAGGGGTAGACCTAGGCGGACGTTTCGAGAGCAGATCAGGGACGTCTTGAAAAAAGGCCAGGTCAAGAGTAGTACCCTAAACCGAAGGGCATGTATGAAGGGAATAACGAAAGTGGACGAAGCGAAACAAGTATGTAAGGATCGTACGTAGCAAGTGGAAAGAAGTGGTTTCTACCTACCCCTACGGGAAAGAGGCGTGATTATATCTATGTATGTATAAAAATATGAGAAGACAACCACACAGAAGCAAAAGAATAGAAGCCAACCACGTTCAAGTTACACGCTATAATTTGTCATCAGTTTCATCATTCATGAATCGAATCTACATACACGTAAAGGCCACTTGGATCAGCTCTGACGTCATTGTATACCAACCGTGAAAGCTTAAGAATACCATTTCTAGAACCAACCCAGCAGTAGATTCCATCATATCTGAGCAGGATATAGGCATAGGCTTATCTGCAGATATCTCCTTCCTAAAATATTTTTATTGTAATATAAAAACACGGTAAGTACGATTTACTACAAATAATAAAAGGTTCTGTATAAAAATATTGAGTACAGCCAAGGTTTGTCTTATGCTTTTGACTCGACGACCGCCGTGGCGTACCTAACGGATAACACTTCGGAATCATTTCGATTGTCCCAATCTAGGTGTTATCTATATTGAGTTCGATAGCCATGAATAACAAAAAATTCCTATGTTATAAATAGTTTGTTTTAATCTGTACGTAGTATTAAAGTATTAAAACATTTTTTTATGTATTTAATAACACTTTAAGGTTTGAGATGTTCACGTCGATCCTATGGGCGACGCATAGCTAAGTCAAACGCACCCATATCCTGTGACCAATTTTTGTAAAATTTTACCCCTCTACCTTCCGTCCCTTAATGACCATCCGTAATTTAAGAGAAACCGACTTGAATGAATGAATGAATGAATGAAAACTCTTTATTGTTCACCTTAAATATATATACAAGAAAATGAAATAAACTTACAAGCTACTGAACAATGGGTGGAAACAACCGACTTCCGTAGTACCTATACGAAAACCTAAGCCTTCCTCCTTGTGACCAAGCGTGGCATTTTGACAACCAGTCTCCCCTCCCCGGGAATAGGTTACGTAGTATGTTCCCTAATTAGATCCTGATCTAATCAGGATTAAATAGGACCAATTGACCAAATAGGATTGAGGAGTTGGATAAGAAATGAAGCGCCTGCATATACGTTTTTTATATATGGAGTTTAGCAGACAGGCATACGGCCAACCCAATAGCAGGTGATCACCGTCGCCTATGGACGTTTACAAGACTAGAGGCATTGCTAACGTGTTGCCGCAACGCGTAAGTTCTTGAGAACCGTCTCGTACAAGAAAGATGAGAATCCAGGAATTGCGGTGTACGCCCTGCCGATGGCGGGCAGTGCGGTGGTGGAAAGAAATAGATATATAAATCATTCTATACAACTACACACATCAAAAAAGTCTAAGCAACATGTACTAATTTAAATTTTAGGATGGTGGATGAGCCGCTGTATGGATGAACTTCCTGAATGCACATGAGCCTTTCAGTATTTCCGGGCCAACGGTACACTCACACCCTTCTTGTATCAGGCCTAAACCCGAATCGCGGCTCATCGGAAAACATAATTTTATCCCATTGTTCCTGGGTCCATGTTCTGCGTTTTCTACACCATTCATTTCGACGAGCGCGATTCCCGTGACGTATCGGTGGGCACTTAATTATTGTAGAGCTGCCAAAGACGACAAATAACACTTCTATGAAAGCCAAAATGCCGAGATACCTGAGATTGATTACTTCCCGCTTGCAACATCCTCTTTGCATTTCATTTGCCATCAAATGACGTCGCTCCATGACGTAAAGAA
The DNA here is from genome assembly GCA_963693495.1 of Malacosoma neustria. NCBI lineage: Eukaryota > Metazoa > Arthropoda > Insecta > Lepidoptera > Lasiocampidae > Malacosoma > Malacosoma neustria. The sequence goes on from OY856397.1 coordinate 2,915,217, forward strand.
TATCTAACAATTCAATTTAGTCGCTAACTTTATTTAAATGGTTGGTAAAAAGTTAAAATCAAGACTAAACGTAGCAATAAAAACGCACTTAAATTCCAACAAATTCCCTTTTATTTAATTTTATGAAAAAAACAAAACATAATCGAATTTTTTTTTACAACCAGCCAGTATGTATTCAATAACAAAAAAGTTTACATACCTACGCACTTTGAGTGAGTTAAGACTTAGAAATTAATTAGTATAAATGGTAAATTTGTAATATCATGCATGTTGCTTAGACTTTTTTGATGGGTATATAATAATAGTCTAGAACAACACAATTAAACTAGATAGTAATAACACAATAAAACAAAAGGTGATCTTATCCCTTAAAGCGATCTCTTCTAGATCACTTACTTAATTGGAAATAATATGGTATGAAATCCATATCAACGTATTGACCAAAGGATCTCTAAAGCCGTAAATATGTTTCGATAAAGCATTTCATAAATGAACAATCTAATTACCTACGTAAATATATAAAAAAATAAAGTGATTGTAGTCATTTCATGTTCAATCATGATTATTTTTGCGATAAGAGTATCTTATTTTTTTATTTTTGCAAATCAGCGTGCATGTTCTAGATTTAATGAACATTGTTTTATTTTTATTGTTTTTACATAAAACTAGATATCTTTTTTTTTTATTGCGTAGGACAGCAGACAGGCTGACAGCCCGCTTAGAATTTAGCAGTTACCGTCGCCTATAGGTGTTTGCAACGCCAGTGGCATCGCGAACACGCTGCTGTCCCCTAAGGGTACAGGAACTTGGGTCACTAATGCCGGAACACAACACAAGGTTATTATGGCGGCATACTTAAGACCAAAGGTGGTCGCCATCCAGACGGGCTTGAGGCCCTACCACGTAGCTAGGGTGGGTTGTTTTGTCGCCTTTTACGACAGGCCGACCCCGGCCACAGAGGTTAGTATTCTTTCTCCGCCCCTGCACGGATAAAAATCTTACATATCTACAAACAGTTCAAAATACTCTTCGTGCAGGAGCGGATTAAAAATACCACCCCTGCGGGCGGGGTCGGCCTGTCGTAAAAGGCGACAAAACAACCCTAGCTACATGGTAGGACCCCAAGCCCGTCTGGATGGCAACCACCCCTAGTGTATAAGTATGCCGCCATAATAACCTTGTGTTGTGTTCCGGTCTTAGTGACCTAGGTTCCTGTACCTACAGGGACCGCATGCGACAGCAGTGTGTTCGCAATGCCCCTAGTGTCGCAAACATTCATAGGCGACAGTAAATGCTCACTATTAAGTGGGCCTGTCTCTTGTTCCTCAGCAATAAAAGAATACTCGTCAAAATGCCGGTAGCAACTTGCAACTGTTACATCGCAAATGATAGCCTAGCTCAGTCGTCGAGTATTGAGAAACAGAAGAGAAGAAGATAAAAGAAGATACATCCCGAGAAGGGTTGACGTCCAGTAGGGGGTCGGTCATAAAATTAAGCCAAATCAATGTAAATATGTTTACATATTGTGCCGACTCTAAATGATTGGGACAAGAGCAAGCTAATGATGATAAGACATGATTGAATTTCCTGAAAAAACTTAATTTAATTTCCTACAATCCCTTATAAACTACCAGTTATTAAGAAAAAATTGCGACCAAGTGTAACGTCGAATAGGTTAAGTAATGATTAAAAAAAAGTGCGTGCGTATAAAGTACACATGTCAGAAGTGAAACTTCTTTGGCAAACTAATTTAGTGAACTCTAGACAGCCATGTATCGGCGCCTTATAGATTTTTATAATCCAAGTTTAATAAATGGACTGCGCTTCGAACGGAAATGATTTATAAAAAGGAAAGACATAGGCTTTATTTTCAACAAAATTAGGGATCCTTACTAAAACTCCAGTAATGTAACCCAAGGTGTAAAATAATTAAACTAAAATATTCTTTACATCGCGTGCGCTGCGAAAACTATTAATGATAGAATAAAATAATGTACTACGACTTTGCAGAACACATCATTATTTATAAAAAAAATGTTGTAACAACATATGACTAACTATTATAATTATGTCACAATAAGTGTTATTTTATTTTAAAATTTTAATTAAAATGCCGCCGCTGGAAAAAACTCTTTCTTTGTATCTTGGTATTAATCCTTATCAAAATAAATTACTTCATATTCAATACTGCTTCAATATCTTTATATAACTTCTTGAATTATTCAATTTGGACATTCCATTCGCAAGATATCACGAGTTTAAAAATGTAAGTATTAGAAAAAACGTTTCACATCTTCGTGACGCTAATTTGCGTTTCATTCGTAAAAATATTTACCCTCATGCGCCGAATGAAGTTTCATTTCAAAAAACTGCAGTAATTATTTCATGAATAGTATCGAATCGGTCTCACTAGAACTATTATATTGCATTGCCACATATATTCTACATAAAGTAAAGAAAATTAAGTAAAGAAAAATAATAAAAATATAATATGTATTTAAGAAGAAAGCTACGAAAGTAAGACATTAACACTTACATTACACAAGTGCTCTACTGATTATTTTCAAAATAGATGGCGCATGTGAATTGTCACAATTCATTTATTTATATGTCCGGGGAAGCTATGTTGAGTTAGTTGTTTTGAGCTATAGTCGGCACTAATGACGATGTCGGCGCTAACAATGTTTCTCCGACATATATATGTGGTTCATTATCCGAGAAGTGTTTCAGAAGGGAATCTACGCAAATATTTGCGCAGCTGCATTTTACGAAGACGGCACCGTACCCTAATACTCTGTAACGAATGCTTCGATCTTTCCACAGAAGCTAATAGAAACAAACTAATGTTTATCTATAATCATACCATCTAAGTATCTAAAAAAACCAGTCTAAGTAATCTAATCATTAAAACAGTAAATTTAAAAACAATTTCGTAATTCGATTAGCAAGAGTCATCAATCGAGATTACATCAACATCTTGACATACATTATCAACACTGCTCGAATTCATGCCGATTACTTATCAGCTTAAATTAATCGATTAGTTACTGAAAATCGTTGGGCCATGCGTCGATTTGTTAATAAAATTGCTTTTGAGCACTTCAAATGTAATTAAGGTACCATGAAAAGTAGCATTATAGTGGTGGCATGAAACAACTTTTGCCTGAATTATATTGGTGGCATGAAAGATTTTGGCTTATGCTATGGTGGCAGTATGAAAATCTTCTCTGTCAAGCGCGAAGTAAGAATATTACAACCCTACGTGGTAGAGCCCAAGCCGATCTGGATGGCAACCCTTAAAAAAATAATTAATATGCCACCTAATAACCATGCGTTGTGTTCGGCATTAGCAACCCAGGTTCCTGTACCTATAAACGGACAGCAGCGTGTTTGGCTGTTACAACGAGAAGAAGCGGCAACTAACTCCTCAGTTACAAGTCTTATTTGAATATATATGTATTGTATATGTATCTTTTAATTTCATACTATTTTTTTTAAATCTCATAACAATGTACTAAGTCAGAATACATATAAAAAGAAAATAAATTGTTACACAAAGAAAACAAGATGGTCTACGGTACAGCTTAGGTAAGCTTACATTATATAAAATTAATGAAAATACCTGGAGCGTGCAGCCATGTAAAAGCAAACCAATATCCAGACATAATAATGATAAAAGACAATAAACTAAATAAATAATAATATACAAATATATTAATAAAAATTAATTTAATCTAAATACTTAAAATTAGCTTCAATCGGACAATACATGGGTATTACGCGTGTTATTTAGTCATAAAAATAAATCGAATCTAAGGATTATTTTTCACCGTTTATTATCTGTAATCATTTAATGATAAAAATTGATAGTAAGGCAACGATTAATATTGAACGAGTACTTGAAACATTCCATGACGACCTCCGTGGTGTAGTGGTTAACCCACTTCGGTACGCTTCCGATGTTAATGGGTTCGATTCCCGCGTCTGGATGTGTATGTATAATATGTATTTATTTACAAAAGAAAAGTATATATGTACTAGTTGTCTAGTACCCTTAACACAAGTGCTACTTTGGAACTATTGTGCCAGAATATTAATATTAGTATATTAAAAAGTTAATAATAAGACTACATATCTACGTGGTAGGGCCTCAACCCTTTGGTTATGAGCACACCGCCATAATAACTCTGTTGTGTTCCGGTATAGTGACCCAAGTTCCTGTACCCTTATGTGACGGTAGCGTGTTCGCGATACCACTGGCGTTGCAAACATATAGGCGACGGTAACTGCTAAATTCTAAATAAAAGAAAATCACGTCTCAGTTAATACCCAAGTATCGTCATCTGTTAGTTTTTCCTAGTCTGAATGTCTCTATTATGTTTTTTGCTGTGATGTGAGATTTCAACTAGCATCCCTACTAGTGCATGCTCCCGCATACCCTAGTGTAGGACAGTAGAGGAATACCGGGGTGGTTTAGTGGGTACACCAGCGACGTGCCTTTGTTAACTGTGGGGCGTAAGGGCGTATTGCCCGGGTACTGGGGTATTAAGGGATACTCCAGCACCGCGAATTCCAGAGCAGTGGGGTCTCCATTAATTAACCTTAAGAACAAAAAGTGGGGAACTGTTCATAAAAATGATGAACTTGGAAAGCAGATATGACTACAAAAGGTAGACGAGAAGAAATTTAAAGAATGCGTGATTCATGATCAGAGTTTGTTTGTTAGAATGTTGTATCATCATCATCATCATCATTTCAGCCGGAAGACGCCCACTGCTGGACAAAGGCCTCCCCCAAAGATCTCCACAATGATCGGTCCTGCGCTGCCCTCATCCAACCTATTCCAGCGATCTTGACCAGATCATCGGTCCATCTTGTGGGAGGCCTACCAAAATTGCGTCTTCCGGTACGCGGTCGCCATTCGAGGACTTTTCTGCCCCAACGGCCATCAGTCCTTCGAGCTATGTGCCCAGCCCACTGCCACTTCAGTTTTGCAATCATCAGGGCTATGTCGGTGACTTTGGTTCTCCTGCGAATCTCCTCATTTCTGATTCGATCTCGCAGGGAAACTCCAAGCATAGCCCTCTCCATTGCTCTCTGAGCGACCATGAGCTTTCTCATAAGGCCTATAGTTAGCGACCACATCTGCGTTCCGTATGTCATCACTGGCAACACACATTGGTTAAAAACCTTCGTCTTGAGACACTGCGATATTTGGGACGAAAAGATTTTACGGAGCTTCCCGAATGCTGCCCATCCGAGTTGGATTCGACGAGTGACCTCTTTCGCGAAATTGGACCTGCCTAACTGGATCGTTTGACCCAAGTAGACATATTCGTCAACAATTTAGAAGTATACCAGAAGAGAATTAAATAGAAGAAAAAGACTGGCTACCAAGTAATGGAGACGAGACCAAGCTAATATATAAAAAGTGACTACTCGTGTTGAGAACTTTTTTGTGTTAAGTGATGAGAACTTTTTTTTAATCAAATTGAAAAACTAATTTTTATTGGTTATTGTATATTATACAAAACAGATTTTCACCTAGTCAGTCAGCCAATAAAAATGCCGTCATATAATAAAAATTTCAAGTCATTCAGTGGGTAGACTGTTGGGTGTTTCTCTTATGGACAAGACTAAAACGAGGACTAGGAGATAAAAGTGATCGATATAGACCAAAAATGTAAGGTTGGCCTGGTCACGTTAGTCGCAAGAGCGATTGACGATGGAGCAAACGAATCCTTAATCAGCGAAAGACAATGTATTTAGCCTCAAGCTGGGCTAACTTGCATGAGATTAGGTCAGAACTGGATCGGAAAGACACGGGATGCGACGTTCTTCTTTCTGCTCTTATCCCAAACTATGTTAGATCGGTACATGTGCTCTCTTCTCTCCTTTATTATTCATATATATTTTTAGGACAATATTGTACAAAACAGTTTAATATTATAATTTTATAAAAAGTAATCTAGAAACCAGTGTCCTAAATTGGACCTGACTCGGCGTAATACTGGCTTAGATAAAGCCAGCGCTGATCTTCCGTCAGTTCCATGGAATGACGTCACTGAAGACAAAAAAATTAAATAAAAAACGAACTTACATCTAAAAATACAACCTATATCTATCAGTTATTACATTACAATATTAAAATAATAAAAAACAGATTAGATATATATAAAAGGAGAATGCATATGTGGCGAACCTACATACATATTTCAAATTATGGCGCGGATTGCGCGCTCGCCGCATACGACCGGTCACCTGTTGCCGGCAAACTCCCGCGCCGGTTGCATGTCGCTGTGCTAACTATATTAATTTCATAAATTATCAAGTACTAATTTTTACCGGTATTGACTGTGTTCATCTTGTTAAGCCTTTATATATATATCAATACACATTCCTACACATATATAAATAAATTTGAATAAAATGTATGTAATCATCTCAATATTGAAGCCTTTTTTCCATATCACTTTTGAGCCATCCATCTTTTCTTTAGTCTACCCCTCCTTTTGCATCCATTTTCTCACATTTCTAACATTTTCCTTGTTACATGATATTATATGTTACATGCATACATACATACACATAATCACGCCTCTTTCCCGTAGGGGTAGGCAGAGACCACTTCTTTCCACTTGCTACGATCCTTACATACTTGTTTCGCTTCGTCCACTTTCATTATTCCCTTCATACATGCCCTTCGGTTTAGGGTACTCTTGCCTGGCCTTTTTTCAAGACGTCCCTGATCTGGTCTTGAAACGTCCGCCTAGGTCTACCCCTTCCAACACTTCCAATTACACTCGCCTTATACACTTTTTTCGTCAATCGTTCTTCATTCATTCCCTCAACATGGCCAAACCATCTCAGCATACCTTTCCCAATTTTTGTCACTACATGTTCTTTCAGACCACAACGTTTCCTTATCTCACTATTCTTTAACTCCTATGATACTTCTTAACGCTCTCATCTCAACTGCATTTATTCTGCTTTCATGTTTCTTCTGCCATACCCAACTTTCACTACCTAATCACTTCACTTTATATGTTACATAGGAACATAAAGCCCGTTGTATTAATATTAGTTAGTATATAACGTATATATTATATAACTGACCCGCCAAACATTGCTCTGCTATATAAATTTAAAAAAAACATAACTTCAGTACATTCACCCCTATTTCACCGCCTTCAATTTACATTTTCGCGACTAAAAGTATTTTATGTCCTTCTCCAAGGTGTAATCTATTATATTGAAATTCATCAAAATTAATTCAGCGGTTTAGGTGTGAAATCGTAACTGACAGAGTTACTTTCGCATTTAAAATATTAGTATGGATTCCGTTGAGTAATTAAAACGTATAAAAAAACACTTGAATGGATGATATCTTGATTATAATCAATGAAGATGCAATCACTTCATCAAACAAACAATTTTTAGTATATTATTTTGCATAAAATCAAAGAGCCCTCAAGGGCGTTATCGTATAATCAAATGAGCGTTCGATTTATCAAAGATTAGATGAAAAGGGTCTGCAAACGACCAATTAGCCGTGCTTGCATGTTTATTTGAATCGCACAATATGGGGAGAGCCTCGTTAGTGTAATGGGGTGATTAATTAACAGTTAAACTAGTAGATTAATGCATCATTATTTTTAATAGTGGACTGTATCACAGAAATATTGATTGTGACGTCAAGGCATTTGCTGCGTTAACCAAATTTCATGAGGTGTTCTATATTATTGCTGACCAATAACAGACGGCCCACTTAATAGCAAACCTTCGCCTATGGATAGTGGTGCTGTCTGCATACTGGAACCTGGGTCACTAATTCCGGAATAATACAAGCTTATTATTGCATACTAATAGACTTGGGTGATTGCCATCCATGTTTTAAGGCCCTACCACGTAGCAAGAGTAGTTTAGTCGCCTTTTACGAAAGGCTAACTCCAGCAGGAGGAGTTAGTATTTTTACACCGCTCCTAGCTGGAGGTTGTGACCCCAAGATGCTCGTAAAGAGACAGGTCTATAAGACCATCATTAGGCCAGTCCTTGCGGATGCGAAACGTGGACTGGAACTGCGTGTCATGGATTATGAGCAATACTGCGGTGGATGTGTGGACTGACGTGGAATGACCATTCTTGCATCCGCAGCAGCCTTCATGATCGTGGTATTGGAAATAAATTGCAGTCCCAAGTTCCTGTGCCCTTATGGGACAACAGCGTGTTCGTGATGAAACTGGCGTTGTAAACACCCATAGGCGACGGTAACTGCTAAATTATAAGTGGGCCGTCAGCCTGTCTGATGTCCTAGAGCAATAAAAACGTGTCGCCTTTACTGGTATGACTACTACGTTTTACAATAATCTAATTACCTACATAGAACAAATGTCCTATACCGCCTCCTAGCGGTGATACACAAAAAGTGCTGTCATGACTTTGTAAAGGATGATGGCGTGTCAACTATCAGGGATACCGAAGACCGGCCATATTATAACATACTTGCCACGTGCCGACGGTGATGAAAATCATCAGGAGGAAAGCATGCCGAGATTGCCGGTATGTTACACAAATACGCCTTTGTACTCTTTAGGAGACCTGCATTTAGCAGTAGAAGATTGTAAGACATCCTTAAAAATACACTAAGTTATCCGCACTGTGTGATGATTTTTTTGTTTGTTTAACAATACCCGTGGCACTAGTGCGGATCTTAAAAAAGTTCCCCAACCGCAACAAAGGTGCCCGATGCGAGGCACAAGTATAAAATCAGAAATTGCGGGGCGTGGCTCAGCCCACCCGGGGGTCGGCCGGGACCCCCGCTTGGCATGGGAGTGGCGACAACGGAATTTAAAATAGGCTCTTTAGACGTCTATATATATTTATATCTCAACAAACTTAGGACCGTTAATATTTTTGATAACATACGAGTATATATCTAAATCTAATATCTAAAAATTTCAATATTTATTTATTTTTAAGGCTTTATCGGAGGCGACACTATCTAGTCTCAAAATAGCATTGCACTTGCGTTATGGGTTATACAACTGATAAACTACATAAGCATACTTTTCTAATGTAAATAAATACATATTATAAACACCCAAGACGGTAATCAAACCTGTGACCTCAGCCATCGAATTACAATTATTACAAAATCAAGTTTTCTCCGTGCAGAGGCGGAGTAAGAATACCCCTCCACCCGTTTGGGTGGCAGCCACCCCTGATCCATAAATATATCGATCATTATATCCTTGTATTGTATTTCAACCTAGTGGCCTAGGTACCAGTACCCATGCGATAGGAGTGTGTTCGCGATACCCGTAGCGACGCAAACTTACTTAAGCGACGGTAACTGCTATCAAGTGGTTGTCAACCTGTCTGCTGTTACACAGGAAAAAAAACTTGGCCCTAAAGTCCAATCTAGCTATAAAAAGGGTTACCTAAACACTTTCCTATGGAGTAAAGGAGCTTTAGCTCAATATAGAAAAATTTAACAATTGATTTTCTTAGTCTAACCTCAAAGCAAACACTCATTGACTTCGTGTTACTTAACAACGCCATCTGCTGGAATAGCTTTAGTGTTGTTGTGTCGTTAAAGCAATTTAAAAAAAATTGTATTATTATTCGCCGATAGATGTCAGGAAGAGTCATTTTTCAGTTTAAATTGGGACTACTCAAACGCCACCTTTTGACATTTTCTAGAAATGATTCCTAGCTAGATCGATTTATCGCCCCCGAAACCCCCCGTATACTAAATTTCATGAAAATTGTTGGAGCCGATTCCGAGATTCCAATTATATATATATATATATATATATATATATATATATATATATATATATATATATATATATATATATATATATATATATATATATATATATATATATATATATATATATATATATATATACACAAGAATTGCTCGTTTAAAGATATAAGATTTGCACGCCGAAGCATAAAGCATGTTGCCCCGTAGGTATGTTATAATTCTAACAACTTTATACGTGTTTTGACGCAAATGAATATAATTTTAATTCAAATAAAATACTTACACAGTTAGTAAATAATTCCATTTAGCTTTAATTTAGGATATAATTTAGGCACTTGTTATTCCTAGAAACCCAAACACTATATCTATTCAGAATGACAGTTAAAAGCTTGCAATTTGAAGCCAGGGGTCCTTTTTCCATGACTTGGTGACTATTTCTTACCTTCAATATAGTATTACATATTAGCTAGACCTTTGAAGCCTTAATAACTCTCTAGTATAACTCATAGCGTCCCACGGCTGGGTCTCCGCCTAAAGAGAACGGAAAATATGCCAGCCACGCTTGTCCAAGTAATCACGGTGTGCAAGTTTCCTCAAGGAGTTTTCCTTCAATGTCGCTAGGCAACAATAAATACCTAAGTGATGCCTTACATCATGGGATTAGAACCTGGGAACTACCAGGTGCTATAATTCTCTTAAGGAGGCATATAATTCTCATAAGGAGGCAGTCAACAAATAAATTAAACATAAAGCAAACTGCGACAATAATCTGTAACGTACCTCTATAATACCTAGCACCTATAATACTACGCTCTATAATACCTACTTATATGTATTCAAAATGCATGGCATTTGGAAAATATTAAAAACTAACGTATATAATTTAAAAAACCTAATTATGTTCACCCCCTTCATGTTTAATTTTCGCGAGAAATATGCCTAAATGTCCGTCTCCAAAGTCCAATCTATCTTTATACCAAAATTAGTTCAGCTGTTTAGGTTAGGTGTTTAATTTATAACATTACTAGCCCGCTCCGCAGGGCGATCAACAGGCAAATTAAAATTTAAAAAAAAAATAGATTTTTTTTATTTTTTTTTTCAATAAAAGTATCTTATGTTACTTCTAATACCTCCAAGAATATGTGTACAAAGTTTCATGATGATCGGTTAAGTAGTTTTCGCGTGAAAGCGTAACAAGCAAACTTACTTTCACATTTATAATATTAGTAGGTATGATTATGGATAATACTCAATTGTCTACGACCAGGTGGCATACCAGGCATACCAAGTGTACCGGAAAGTCATCACCGGTTTTGCTAACAGATGTCGCTAGGCTAAGTACCTATGCAATGTTATGATTTGATACATAGATATGTAATTTTATTCTACTGACATCCAGCTTCAAAGCTGTTACATTTTGCGAAAGTAAAATCGTCATAGAATAATCTATTTGAAAATATCAAGTCTCGTGCCTGAAAACGTGCACTTGCGGCGCGCATTACTTTTCTTATTTAATAAAAAAACCGCTTACTTTCGGAAAAAAATGGCGTTATGAATTATGGCAGTATATACACTGACGGACTCATAAACTGCATCAAAATAATAGACGACTTTGAAATAAATATTTTAACCAAGTATGCAAACTATCGATACAGATTGACAACTTTGGACCATTTGCTGGTCTAAAAGGAGTGATATACGCTTCCTTTAACCTTCTTCTTATTGTTCGTGCACTCACATTTACTCCACGCACTTCATTAAGCTCTGTTTTGATGTTAACTGACGTGAGGAAACGATTTCGCAGGGAAGTTGTAACAATAAATCGGTCATCACGACCGGTGGTTGCTCGAGTCCTGCCTGTACCACGTCTTCTTCTGTAAGAACCTGTCGCCACAAACCTTCTGTATATTCTAGAAACCGTAGACTGGTTTAAATTTAAATTTCTACCAATCGTTCATTGATCCAAGCTCTCCCGCACCAATGTTACAATTTGAGCCGCTTGTTCGGACGAAGTATCCATATTATATGGTTCAAAAACTCTCGATGAGTTAAAAAACTAACCCAACAATTCTGCTAGTAACAATAATTCAATTGACAAAAGAATAAAAAATCAATGAGAATCAATTTAAAACTTTGCTATAAATAACACGCAAATCTGATACTACGAGTAAATTTTCTTTTCCCGGCTATATTCATTTGTTTTACTGCAGTTCTATTTTCAAATTTTCCTTTTTTTGAGATTAAGAGCCAGTCCCTCCATATTTATATAATTTAATCTAAAAAGTTTGCATACTTATTAAAAAAAATCATTTCAAAGTAATCCTGAACTTTGATGCAGTTTATGAGTCCGTCAGTTTATATAATTTTCCATCACAATACAGCTTTCTAAAGCGCCATCTAGCCAAGATCATGTCCAAAATTAGCGTGGTTGAAAAACAATTAATATCTATGAATACAACCCCAACTTCAACCCCTATTCAATTGTATACTTTACACCCTAAATGTATCAATAGTTTGAACCGACCCCAACGTATTGTTCGGACGCAAAAATGAAATATTATTGCTTATTCCCATTTTCTGAGGGTGGGGGTTGCTTAATAAATTAGAATTGTATGATTTTGCGAATTAAACTTATATGGGATCTGAATTACTTATCTTACTTAGTAGAACCAAAAAATTAAATTCTATAATGTGGGCCATTCAAGGTTGTCTGTTCAGGTTACGGGTTCGATTCCCGTCTGGCGTTTGCGTATTTATGTGTATTATGTATTTATTTCCAAAAGAAAAGAGAAGTTTATATCTATAATATATAATTTAATTTTTTTTATGGTTGAGTAACAGCAGACAGGCTGACGGCTTAAAACAACCCACCCTAGCTACGTGGTAGGGCCTCAAGCCCGTCTGGATGGCGACCACCTTTGGTCTTAATATGCCGCCATAATAACCTTGTGTGCCGGCATTAGTGACCCAAGTTCCTGTACTTATATGGGACAGCAGCGTGTTCGCAATACCACTGGCGTTGCAAACACCCATAGGCGACGGTAACTGCTAAATTCTAAGTGGGCCGTCAGCCTGTCTGCTCTCCTACAGCAATAAAAAAGATCCAATATATAGACATTTATTTTCCTTGTTACACGATATTCTATGTTACATTAGAACCTAAAGCCCGTTGTATTAATATTAGTTGGTATATATATATATATATATATATATATATATATATATATATATATATATATATATATATATATATATATATATATATATATATATATATATATATATATTATATAGTTGCCCGGCAAACCTTGCTCTTCTATATAAATTAAAAATAGAACTTAAATACGTTCACCCCTATTTCACCCCCTTCAAGTATCTTTTTCGCGACTAAAAGTAGCATATATCCTACTCCAAGGTTTTTATATCTATAGCGAAATCCCTCAAAATTGGTTCAGCTGCTTAGGTGTGAAACCGGCGGACAGAGTTACTTTCACATTTATATTAATACTATTACTATGGACACATTAGGTACCACGAACTTATTACACCTAATTAGTTTTTACAATATACAAATAATACATATATATTAAGTGCCAAAGTTTTTAAATTTTAATTAAGTATCTATATAATTATTGAAATATTCTAACAAATTAAAATATGATTTGATATGCATGCGCGACATTGTAATAAAATTTAATAACATCATATTTAAAAGTCTATAACTAAACCAAGGCTAGTGACATTAAAATGCTAAACAAAATGGCGGCATGATAAATTTTCTATCAATTTTTATTACGCTGAAACTAACTTTTCTCCATGCAGGTAAAATATTATCCCCTACGGCCAGGGTCGGCCTGTCGTTAAAGGTCACAAAACAGCCCTAGCTGCGGTAGAGCTTCAAGCCCGTCTGGATAGCGACCACCTTTGGTCTTTGGTTCCTGTACCCCTATGAAATAGAAGCGTGTTATCGGCGACCATAGCGTCGTCGCAAACATCTATAGCTGACGGTAACTGCTTATTGTTACGTGGGTCGGAACCAACAGCAATAAAAAAATTCAAATAAGTAGTTACAATTTTCTAAGTAGCTTCTTGTAAGTAATAAATAAAAGTATTCCAAGTAAACAATCTGTAGTAAAGTGCCGCTCAATTATTCAATAACTTAAACAATAGTTTATTGTCACGTTAACGATGCGTGTATCATAAAAATAGTAAAACAATACATATATTGAGAACAATGAATGGTTTTAGTGCTTAAAACGAAATTTTCAGCAAAAAATTATTTGCAATGTGCAAACAATTTCTTTTGTACTCCATTTACAATTGGTATTATTTACCATCACCGGCTTTTCACTTTCATGTCGGCTAACTATGCCAAAATAAAAAAAACGAAAGTGTGTGGATGTAATTCAAACGGCAGAAGTAAAACTTCAAAAAAGTAGCCTATATTCCATCTCACTCTCTTTCAGCTAAATCCTAATTACGAACATGTTTGTCTCTTTTTGGTATTGATTTTTCGTTTCATCGAATTTTCAAATCACAACAGTCTTCAGTCAATCAGTTTCTTACCAGTTGTACACACTTTCATTTAGGTATTCAAGTACGTGTATGCACTATACACCTCCTTGACTACCTTTTCTTAGCTCTTCTTGCCTTTATCCCACATTATGTGGGGTCGGCACATGTTCTCTTCTACCACTATCCTCTGTTAGCCGTCATCTAACATACCTACACACCTTTCTTCGCCATATTGTTTTCACGCCATCGATCCACATTTTCTACTCTACACACTAATTTCTAAAAATATCCATGTCACATGGACTGACTATCAGGGACGCTGAAAACCACGCGAAGTGGAAAAAATTGGTTGAAAGCGGACCCCGGGCAAAGCATAAGTTTGGGTTGCAACCGGAATTTAATGTTAAGATAATTATATTAACGAATATCAATATATTAAAGTTATCCTTGTTTTTACGAGCTACCAGTTGATAATCGAATCAATTATCATTGATAGATATCATTGTTTATCATTTATGTTGGCATCTAGGCCTAATATCCGTGGAGTGGAAACCATACTTAATAAATAAAACTTTTTTATCATTATTTAAACCAAATATAAACTTGGATTTTAAACTATGTAATATGACTAAACTATGTAATAAAACTGTTTTTTTTTTAATATACAGTAATTTTTAATGTGTTTTGTCCTATGGTTGTCTTTTTATTATTATTCTTAATTCTTCTGAATACATTTCTTTTAAATTCTACAAAGTTTTAAATTATGTATCGGTAAACAATTATCTCTCCGGTGCTACTTGGACTAGTAGTAGTTGGACTTCCAATTCGATTCCCAGAAAGGTAAATTGATAAGTCTTATCGGTATTTTTATAGGAATTCCTGTGAGTAGGCTTTAGAGATTTTTCATTGTACATAATATATTACAATATTGCTTGCCGCTTATTTATTAATAAATAATGTGTTTTTATGTGTGTTTTCGTCTCTTATCATTTTTGTATGCATTTGTCATTCTTTACCAATAATTTTTTCTTTCCCAGAATAAATCATAATTAAAATCAAATAAATTATTTCAATACAAAATCACATTTTCATTGAATTTCAAAAAGCTAAGCATTTCCAACACAAAACGCTCGCTAGAAATGAAACGGTAAACCAAACTTTCCAACGATTTCTTTTATAGTCTAATTTGATATTTATTACACTAACACTGAACCGGTAAACGATATCTTGCCATTTAAAAGGTCCTTATCCAGGGTCCAATTTATACCGAAACTCATCAAAATTGGTTCAGCGTTTTAGGCGTGAAAACGCAACAGTTACGTTCATATTTGTAATACATATTCGTTTGAATTATAGTACCCTTAAGAAACATAAACAATTTTACATATATAAAATAAACCTATAATAAAGTAAAAAAATCAAGACCTTATGATAGCTGTCACCTATATTGGCCAATAAAAACTATTTAATATTCAAATCACTATCTGTTTAAATTTAATTAAAAAATATAAATGTCAAATTATAATAACAAAGATATTGCATATTATATTCGTATTAAATTAATTAATGATTTGTAGCTTTCACGTCGGACACGGTTAAAAACTACTTTTACTTAACATAAATCTATCAAACACGTTGCATTAGACAATATGTAGATATGTATAATTAAAAATAATACGAGTGTCCGTCTATTAGCTATATTTATTTATCGCTGGCATGCGGTGCCTAAATTTCACGTAACCTACCTACTTCTGAAATTCAAATATTCTATTCGTAAATAATATATTTATACGTAGCAATCATAAGAAAATATTTAAAAATTATATTTAATTTTTTACATATTTAAAAGGTCAAATTGCATTACTATGATGTATTTAATAAAAAAGAAAACTTACCAAATCAACAAAAATCCAACTTTAATCAACACATTCCAGACCAAAAACTAAAAAATTCAAATTGTTTTATTACACAACACTAGGCACTTCAAACTTTTTAGTATAGCGTTGTTAAATAAGAAAAAGTTTATAAAACCTATTTATAACAGTGATATATTAAAATTTCGTTGTTTTTTAACGGAGTTACACGGGTAAGTCGAAACACCGTACCAACGCACGGCTTAGACGATACTGCGCGCAGTGTCCTCCCCGCCCCGCTTCTCTCCACCCCACCTTGGCCATAGTCAGGTAAAAATGAGTAAAAAAATTGTATTCTTTTACAATAATTAGCAGTTTTGGGGCGTTACACTTATGTGGTTTTACACGTGTTTGACACTGCCTGGGTAGATGATAAGATTTATTTCAATTGTCGTGTAAGGTGCCTTTTTCTTATATACATATAATTTAACAATTTTGAAAGAATTACATAATTAATTTTATTTAAAATTGAGATTATTTTTTACTTTTTCTTTTATTACTATTTATGCAATAATAATAATACACCTTACTGGGACAACACACAGCGTCGTCCATCTCTTTGGAACTAATTCGGTGGCAAAGTCCATGTGTTTTGGGCAATATGCAACTGGTATATCCTTGTATATGTAATATGATATATACTTCTACACTTTTCATATATAAATATTGAATAGATTTAGATTAATAGAAATTGAGCCTGTGACCACCCAGGCGTTGTGTTAGCTATTGGACCACAGAGGTGATATAATAATAGTTATTTTTAAATAGAATATTATCTGTTAATTATCTATCTAAATTTTATTAAAGATAATCAATTAGCTTGGTTTTAATATATTTTGTAATCTGCGAAAAGACTACATTATTTACCTACATAACGCTTTTGCATGCCTGCGTCAAGGATTCGATTCCCGCTCCGCGTCTGGGTGTTTATTACATGTACTTATTTACAAAAATGAAGTATGTATGTAGTAAGTATATTTATACCTATTAGTTATCTAGTACACGTAACACAAGTGCCATGCTACTTTGGGACTAGATGGCGCTGTGTGTTGCCATATTATATTTATTTAGATACTAAATAATTAGTTAAATATAATTGTATTTTTTTATTGCTGTAGGACAGGAGACAGGCTGTCGGCCCACTTGGAATTTAGCAGTTACCATCGCTTATGGGTGTTTGCCACGCCAGTGGCATCGCAAACACGCTGCTGTTCCATAAGGGTACAGGAACTGAAGAGGAAAGGAGGAGAGAAAAACTATCTACTACTATGACACGGTCCAGTAGTTAAGGCCTTAAACGGTCGTGAGTAGATTAAGTTTTTTTATTGCTTTTTTTTTTTTTTTTTTTTATTGCTGTAATACAGCAGACAGGCTGACGGCCCGCTTAGGATTTAGCAGTTACCGTCGCCTATAGGTGTTTGCAATGCCAGTGGCATCGCGAACACGCTGCCGTCCCATAAGGGTACAGGAACTTCGGTCACTAATGCCGGAACACAACACAAGGTTATTATGGCGGCATACTTAAGACCAAAGGTGGTCGCCATCCAGATGGGCTTGAGGCCCTACCACGTAGCTAGGGTGGGTTGTTTTGTCGCCTTTTACGACAGGCCGACCCCGGCCACAGAGGTTAGTATTCTTTCTCCGCCCCTGCACGGATATGCTTAAGCAATAAAAAAACTTTGGGCCGCCAGCCTTTCTGCTGTTCTTAAGAACAGCAGAAAGGCTGGCGGCCCACTAAATAGTAAGCAGTTGCCGTCACCGCGGACACGCTGCTGCTCCATAAAGGTACAGGAAACAGGGTCACTAATAATAATAATAATATAATAATAAATCCTTCAAGTGTATATATATCATAAAAATAAGAAATAAACTATTGAAAACTAAAATCTCATAAATTAGTTCAAAATGACAACTCACGTCAAAATGAAAATATGCTTTCGAAGTGTTGTAAAATTTAATATGTATAAATAAAACAAGTCACATGAACAGACAAGATAGCCAGCCGTAATCGCGCACGCCTTTCACCTGCTGTACCCACTTCGCCAAGCTCCACCCGACCAACCTCTAACACAGAAGATTTGGCCAGAGGAATGTCGAGCCATAACAACGAAGATGGGACAGCGTCGTCTAACTCGTGTCGAAGACCTACGCGGGGACGTGGACGACCACCATCAGCACGCTTGGAGCCTGCGGGGAGCGCCCCGCGCCCGACTCCCGCTACTGGTGGTGTAGTGCGCCGCATGAGATGGACTAGGGAGATGAATGAGAGTGTCATGCGCGCGTACTTTGAGGCTACAAAGATGGAAACCTACCTCACGGCGTATCGTGATCGGATGCTGTCTCTGTTTCAGGTTCTTCACCCAAATACCACTGTCACGGCACAGCGCTTGTCGGATCAGGTGCGGGCCATTCAGCGGTTAAAACTGCTGGACGAACCTGTACTTGATCGTCTACGCACTGAAGTACGGAACAGTCTTAGGATAAATGAAAATGCACAATATCCAATTCTACAACATAGTGATGTTGTGATGGAAGTATCCTCAACATCACCATTTAATACGGATTTGGATATTCATAGGACTGATTCCGTAAGTAGCCAGGATTTAGAGCGTATGAGGAGGACTTTGGAGGAGGCAATTAAGGAGTATAAAGACATACCTACCCTAAATAGACCACAGCTACCTCGTCTACCCCTACATAGACATAGTTTGTCTATTTTGGGTAATTTTAACCAGCTTTTAGAACCGTATATATTAACAAGTAAAGATCTGGATGAGACACATTCTATTTTGTACTGTGGGGCTGTCGCCGTGTGTCGTACTGTTGGTGTGAAATTTAATAATATTCCCCAATATGAAAAAAAAACATATGACAAACCAGCCTGGCAATACAGAATAGAACGTAGAATTAATGCAACACGAACTCTAATAGCTAAACTAATTTGTTTTCGATCGGGAAATACTCGACCAAGGGTGATGCGTTTCGTGACTCAGGCATTTGCTGGAACCGATATTGGATCTAGTGACTATATGCTTAGAGTCACGGAGCGCATAGACTTCTTGAAACAGAGAGTCTATGCCTGGGCAAACCGGATTCGCAGGTATAAAGAACGCACAGAAAGATATTTCCTTAATTGTCGCTTCCAAAGAAACCAGAAAGGTGTGTATAGAGGCTGGGAACATTCGAAGGTATTAGTGGCTGACGGACAGTTGCCAAATAACGATGCAACGCTGGAATTCTGGCGTGGCATCTGGTCTGTTCCGGGAAGTCACACTGAGAACGAATGGAAAGGGGCTGTTGAACAGAGGTGTGAACTTATTCCAGAGATGGAACAAATCATAGTGGTTCCATCAGACGTAAGTTGTGCAATCCGTTCGTGCCAAAACTGGAAAAGTCCTGGACCGGACGGCTTACACAACTTTTGGATCAAATGGTTTAAGATTTCGCACTCCTGTTTGGCAACTCAATTCCAAGATGCTATAAACTCGTGCTGCCTCCCATCCTTTATGACCACGGGGGTCACGCACCTTATACACAAATCTGGTAGTACCATGGATCCTAGAAATTATAGACCCATAACTTGCTTACCTACCATCTACAAGTTGCTTACATCCATTTTGAGAACAAAATTAATGAAACATCTCTTAGACAACAAAATTTTGGCTGATACTCAAAATGGATGTAGGCCGGGGTCCCGTGGTACGAAAGAGCTCCTCCTCGTAGATATGGCTATCAATAAACAAGTCCGTCGAAATAGAAAAAACCTCTGCACTGCTTGGGTTGATTATAAAAAGGCTTATGATTCAGTGCCGCATTCATGGCTTATGAGGGTGTTGGAGTTGTATAAAATTGATGCTACTCTACGCACCTTCCTAGGTTCGTGCATGCGACAGTGGGTCACAAGACTTAGCCTCCCAGGAAGAGGACGGTTTTTAGACGGACTATTAAGAATAGAGCGTGGGATTTTTCAAGGTGACAGCCTGAGCCCATTGTGGTTTTGCCTAGCATTGAACCCTTTGAGCGCACTGCTTGAGGATTCAAGACTAGGTTTTCAACTTCGCAGAGGGGGTGAAGTCATATCTCACCTACTATACATGGATGACCTCAAACTGTTCGCGTCAAAAAAAACGGACCTACTAGAACTATTAAAACTAACTGAAAGGTTCAGTAGTTCTATAGGAATGGAGTTCGGCGTGGACAAGTGTGCGGTTATGCATGTACAGCGGGGGCGAGTTGTCAATTCAAACGAATTACAACTCTCTGAAAATATGTCCTTCAGATCTCTCTCTGAAGGTGACACCTACAAATACCTTGGTATATCACAATCATTAGGTATCGATGACGTAGACATAAAACAGCTGGTAAAGGAGAAATTTTTTAGCCGCCTGAGAAAAGTGTTGAACTCCTTCCTCTCAGGTGGTAACAAGATTCGCGCCATTAACAGCTGGGTTATGCCATCGCTGACCTACTCCTTTGGTATACTAAGGTGGACTCAGACAGAGCTGGATGCCTTGGATCGAAGGGTTCGTTGCATGATGACTTCATATCGGATTCATCACCCACGATCATCGGTTATGAGATTGTATATCCCACGGAAGTGCGGAGGGCGAGGTCTGCTAAATGCCAAAAATCTGCACAACCGTGAGATATACAAGCTCCGGGAATACTTTCTCAAAACCAACGTGGGGATGCATCGGGATATGAAGGCAGTAGACAAGGGACTCACCCCGCTCTCTCTTGCAAAAGAGAGCTGGAGCAGGCCTGAAGTAATGAGTACTGCTGAGCGTATGGATGTGTGGAAGAGCAAGGAGCTGCACGGTAGATTTTATCGAGCACTATATGGGCCCGATATAGATCTGCTGGCATCGGTGAACTGGCTTCGATTCGGTGACCTCTTTGGGGAAACCGAAGGTTTTGTCTGTGCAATTATGGACGAGGTTATTAAGACGAACAACTACCGGAGGTACATCCTAAAAGACGGCACGATCGACACGTGTAGAGCCTGTCACTATCCTGGTGAGTCGATTAGGCATGTTACTTCTGGTTGTTCTCGTCTTGCTAACTCTGAGTATTTGCACAGACACAACTTAGTGGCCAGAATCATCCATCAGCAACTTGCCCTTCGATACAAGCTTATATCTTCAGAAGTGCCCTATTATAAATACACGCCTGAGTCAGTTCTTGATAGTGGCCATATCACGCTCTACTGGGATCGATCTATTATCACAGACAGGACTATTGTTGCCAATAAGCCTGATATTGTGATAATAGATCGATCTGCGAGACATACGATGATCATTGATATTAGTGTCCCACATGATGGTAACCTCGTGAAAGCAGAAACTGACAAGATTACAAAATATTTAGATCTCGCTCACGAGGTTGCCGCCATGTGGCACATGGAATCAACGAGCATCGTACCGATAGTGGTGTCAGTGAACGGGCTTATAGCGAAGAGCTTCGATAAACACCTAGAGAAGCTTTCGCTAGGTAAATGGGTGAAGGGTCGGATACAGAAGGCGGTTCTCCTAAGCACGGCACGAATAGTGAGGAGATTCCTGTCTCTGGAGCCCTAACCACCGGTAGCTTGGGCCCTAGGCCTCGCTCCCAGCGACGGACAGTTTTTTATATTTTTTAATTTAATTTCTTTGTAAATATCGTTTTATAAAATAAATTATTTTTTTAATATTAATAAGTATTTTATAAAATGAAATGTAAATTATTTTGAAAAATGTAAATAACTAGAAAAGAAAATAAATAAAGAGGAATAATAATAAAATGTTTATTTACTCCAAAATTAAATATTTACAAAAACTAACGCACAAACTAGGCCAAGCACAGGTACAAAATACCTACAGATAATTTAATTCAGACAGAAAGGCTTGAGATACAGATTAAAATACAGATTTTAGACACTAGTACCTGCCTCTGTTGTTATCTATACATTATGAGCTAATATTAAATATAATTAAAGTATCTAATACATATCTTAAATATTTTTCGGTTGTTTGTCTTCTTTATTATATATTACAATATATTAAATTTAAGTAATTAAATTTTAAAACAAAATAATTAAAATAAAATTTGTAAACTACCTACTTAAAATCTAAAACATGCGAGTATTTTGAATATTCATTAGTAATACTAATTTTCGTAATAACTGGTTATAAAATTTCCTCGATAAGTTACTAACTATTACCAATTTTTAAAACATAGATAGATAGATAGATAATTCTTTATTGTTCACCACACAATTTTACAGAAAAAAAGACATAAAAAGAAGTAGGTAATAGTACAACATAGTGAGCAAACGGCGGTCTTATCACTAAATAGCGATTTCTTCCAGACAACCTATCAGAAATATTTAAAGTAGTAGTACAAGGCGGTGCACAATAGACATAGAAATCAAGATAGTAAATATTATACAAAACATATAACAAGATGATTCGGATTAAAACATTATTCTTTTTCATTATTCATTTTTCTTCACTAATGCCGGAACCCAACACGAGGTTATTGTGGAGGCATACTTATATACCAGGGTGGTTGCCATCCAGATGGACTTGCGGCCACCTGGCTAGGGTTGTTTAGTCAATTACGAACTCCATGTAGGGTTTTGACAAATTATTCCGGTAGTTCTTCGTCTCTTTCGTTGCGCTTTTGTCAGAGCGGTCGTGGTCGGAATGATAGGCCACAAAGGGGAGGGAAGAAAGGGTGTTACATGCTGCGGAGATGAGAATGTTGAGATGGATGTGTAGAGTTACGAAAATGGATACAATTAGAAATGAGTATAATAAAGGACGTGTGAAAGTAGCGCTAGTTATTGAAAAACTCAAAAGTATTAGAATAGCTTGGTTTGGTCATGGGGGACATGCATTAATTACGTGAGCTATTTTTCGATCAGTTTAGACTCCCCCCCCCCCCCCTTAGGTGAGAATTAGTGAGATTTGCCTGGACCCCCCTCCCCTTACGTGAGATTGGCGCTAAACATATTTTAAACTAAAATTTATTTTTACTATTCGGGAAAATAATAAACCGTTCAGGTATACTATAATTAATTAATTTAAATTAAATAAAATACAAAGTAAAAAACAGATAAAAACATATTTTTTAATATCTGTATTTTATATTTTTTGAAGGTGATGTGAGATTTCCGACTATCCCCCCCTCGGTTTAAATGAGATTTAGTGAGATTTCATTGGAAATTCTGATCTAATCGTAATTAATGGATGTCCCCATGCCATATGCCATGCCATATAACAAGGAAAATGATAGAAATGAGAGTGGATACAGGAGTAGAGGTAGACCAAAAAAAGATGGATGGATTGCGTAAAAGATGATATCACAAAAAAGGGTGTGAATGTTGTGATGACTGCTAACAGAGGAGAGTGGAAGAAGAGAACATGTTGTGCCGACCCCATATAATGCGGGATAAGGGCAGGAAGAAGATTCTGGTAGTTCCTAAATATGTTTGAAAACCAGAGGGCTAAGCCGCGATGGCGCCAAAATCAATTCATTCATACATTATCATATATTGCACTGTAATTATTAACTATAATATTACTTACTGTCATTCTTTTGTTTGCCTTTCCTTTGTTCCCTTGTCCTTTTATTCCTTTGTTTAAGATATAAAAGGAAATAATTTGAACCTGGCTACGAATTCTGTGTATTTTGCAAATATATACGTTTTTGAATAACTTTTTGAAGTGAAACATTTGAATGCATGATTTAAAAGCTTTCAACAAAACAAATTGTTGCATTGTTTCTAACATTTCGCTTTTCAAGCGATTCTATAGACAGTGTAGACCCGCGGTAGTTGTTTTGTGTAAGGAAAAGTAATCACACTACATTACCTGGTTTTGTCTATTTTAACCAATCTCCCTCCGTTTGGAGACCATAGTAAATGAAAAGACCGCTCCTTTGGCTTTTAAGTTGTAAATCAATCATTTTTTGCACACAGTAAGTTGAAAAATAAGTAAAGTGGTACATATTTGTCTTTATTGATACAATACTTGCCGCGTGATCAAAAGCATACCGATTGTTACCAGCAAAAACTAGACACAAAACGGGCCATATTGAATAAAGCTCGAAGAAGCGCGAAATTTCCTTAGAATAATTACTATGTGACGAAATCTAAGCTGACTTAGGATTTCTCGCTGTGAACAAGCTTGGTACTTCGGAGACTTCTCCCTCTGAACGGGTCACGTAGTGGCACGTATCACAATACCACGTTTACAGGGGGCTTAGGTTTTCATCTCCTAGTCAATATCCTGGAATTGTAAAGGAATTCTCGTGCTTTTTTTGAGCTAAATTCAAATATAGCGCGTTTGGCGTTTAATTTTTACTTGCAACTATAGGCATTTTTTTTAATGCTGTAGGACAGCAGACAGGCTAACAGCCCGCTTAGAATTTAGCAATTACCGTCGCCTATGGGTGTTTGCAACGCCAGTGGCATCGCGAACACGCTGCTGTCCCAGAAGGGTACAGGAACTTGGGTCACTAATGCCAGAACACAACACAGGTTATTGTGGCGGCATACTTAAGACCAAAGGCGGTCGCCATCCAGATGGACTTGAGGCCCTACCACGTAGCTAGGGTGGGTTGTTTTGTCGTCTTTTACGACAGGCCGACCCCGGCCACAGAGGTTAGTATTCTTTCTCCGTCCCTGCACGGATAAGGTATAACTGCACTATTGGCGTCATGCGCACGCGCTGTATTATTAAAGATAAATATCAGCCAAATTATTTTATTTTGAATTTTCTTTTCTTTTTTCTTGTCTCTATCGTCGCAAACATCCATAGGCGACGGTAACTGCTTACTATTAGGTAAGTGGGCCGTCAGCCTGTCTGTTGTTCCTAAGGAATGAAAAAAATAGCTCACGTACTATGGGTACATTTCTTAAAACGATGATGAAGGGATATACTATTCTAATAATCCATTTTTGAAGTATCAAAACCCCCGGAACAATTTTTTTAAAATCAACTCCATCTATTAATGGCATGGTTATGATTTGAGGTCGTCCCGACTCCGGCCATATTACGGTAGCACAAAGAATGCTCAAAACGACAATTTACGACTCTCGTGTTGTTTAGGGTTGTCACAAAATTTACATCGCACATGAGCGAAAAATAATGACATCTGTGGCCGCAGTCTGGTGGCCTGTCATAAAAGGTAACAAGACAACCTTAACTCCCTAAATATACTACCATAATAACCTTTTGTAATACTCAGCGTGTTCCCGGTGCCCCCAACGTCGGAAACATCCATAGATCATATCATCCATCCTGTTTGCTTTTGAACAGCAATAATAATAATAAAGAGCAGGGACACCTATAGTCAAAAGCCAATCCTGCGATTTCACATAGCTCCTAGCATGAGCTACTCAATCAAATAGTCATAGGATATTAGAGGGGAGAAACCCAAATATACACGTCGACTTCCCCAAATGTAAGTCCTTTTATTAAAGTTTATGAAATTATATTTGAATTGAGAGAACTGAAATACTGACTCGTTGCGAGAATCTAATCCTCCGGATGCATTACGACGTACAATAATCCTTGCGCCATGGAAGTCATCCAAATACTGAGAATGAATAAAATTTTATGTCAACTGTGTTAAAAAGCCTCATGTCGGGATAAGGAAACCTCAGCCAGAAGCTCATTTCAGAACGTTCAAGAACGAAGAAGCTCCAGAAAATGGTGATGGACGTCGAGCCAATGGCGGACGGTGCGGTGGTAAAAGAATGATGGCAACTTTCCACGTTGTACAGACAATAGAATACGTAAAAAGATGCAGTCTTTCTAAAGACCTAATGTGTCTAGACCATCTAAGAGTGAACATGTCTCTTTCTTGAGTAAAAGGCCATAATTTAAAAAAAATTAAAGTCAAATTTTATATGCACGATACTCATAAAGCTAGTTATATTATTATACGGTACTGAATGATGGGTCACTAAAGTGAAAACCTAGAGGTGTCTCCATTCAGCTGGGATAAGAAGTTTGAGATGGATGGAGTAATAAGAATGGATTAGATAAAAAACAAGAAAATAAAAGGATCTCTGAAAGTGGCACCCATAGATGAGAAATGACTTCCATGGTACGAACATGTTATGAGAAGGGATACCGACCACATTACTAGAAGAATTTTGAACCTGAAGACCCAAAAAGCGATGGAAAGAATGAGTGATGCATGATATGAGGGTTTGTGAAGTGACAGATGAAGAATACCAGGATATAATAAAATGTTGAAAAAGACATATTGTGTCGACCCCAAATGATTGGGATAATGTCAAGTTGATGATGATCCTTCATTCCAGACAGGAAAAAATTCTATCCTATAATCTATCAAGAGATTAGTTTTGACAGCGTTTATTGAGAAGGAAACAGTGCGGCATCATTATAAACAGCTCTTCAAAACGACCCGTCGTAGATAGAATACGCAAGAAGACGCAGTCTTTTCGAAGATTAAGCTTGTTTAAACCGTCTATGAGTCTAGGACATGTCTTTCTTGGTATTTTATAGTCAAATCACTATAGTGCTTCGATTCCGAACAGGAACATAATTATATACTATAATCCAGAGAGTTATCGTTTTCAGAATTTTATAGGAATACTAGCTGACACGGCAAACGTTGTTCTGCCATATAAATAATAAAATGCCAAAAAATTAAAAAAAAATTTGGGGGTGGGTCACCCCTAACATTTAGGGGGATGAAAAATAGATGTTGGCCGATTCTCATAGATACCGGATAAGCACAAAAAATTTCATCAAAATCGGTCAAGCCGTTTCGGAGGAGTATGGCAACGAAAACTGTGACACGAGAATTTTATATATTAGATATTCCAATAAAATTTCCAATTCGATATAGCGCGGTGGTGGAAAGACGAAGGCACCGTTATCAACAGCTTCCGTTGTAGACAGTAGAATACGTAACGAGACACTCTCCGAAGACCAAGCGTGTTTATGGCATCTACAATGAAGAATAAATACAAATATTTTTAATAAATGTTATTTTTGACAACCCTAATTAGGTGTCTAATACTAAATTACAATGAGCAACAAACTACCTGCGCTTCTAATAGAAATGTCCATGCATTATATCTGCATCTAACACCGACATTCTTGTATACGAGTAAGTGGGATGTCACTACTTCTAAGAAATTATGAAATGAATTGTTAACTTTGTTCCATTTTTTACACTCAAGAAATATTTCTAAGACGTATATTTGATTATTTTCTTTAATGACATTCATAAATATTATGTTTTTATTATATTACAAGCATTTAGTGACTTGGTCTAGCGGGATTTTAGTATTTCGTTAAATGACAGGTGATGGTCTCGTCCCACCAAGATCTTCGTCCCAAGGGGACATCCATTAATTACGTGAGCTATTTTTCGATCAGTTTATACCCCCCCCCCCCCCCCTTAGGTGAGACTTAGTGAGATTTGCCTGGACCCCCCCTCCCCTTACGTGAGATTGGTGCTAAAATATTTTAAACTAAAATTTATTTTACTATTCGGGAAAATAATAAACCGTTCAGGTATACTATAGTTAATTTATTTAAATTAAATAAAATTCAAAGTAAAAAACCAGATAAAAACATATTTTTTAATATCTGTAATATTTTATATTTTTTGAAGGTGACGTGAGATTTTCGATTACCCCCCCTCGGTTTAAATGAGATTTGGTGAGATTTCATTGGACCCCCCCTCCCCCATTCTGAGTTCACGTAATTAATGGATGTCCCCCAAGGTACGTACGAAGTTCTGGCAGTTACTTACCATGAAGGGATGGACTGAAAACGA
This sequence comes from Malacosoma neustria, assembly GCA_963693495.1. Lineage (NCBI taxonomy): Eukaryota > Metazoa > Arthropoda > Insecta > Lepidoptera > Lasiocampidae > Malacosoma > Malacosoma neustria. The sequence goes on from OY856397.1 coordinate 2,943,222, forward strand.
CCTTTACCCGGGGTCGGCCCAGGCAACAAAACAACCCAAGCTAAATGGTAGGACTCTGAGTCCGTCGGATGGCTCAACAGGCCACAACACGCTTGCGATGTGGTGTTGGAGAAGAATGGTTGGTGTATCATGGACCGAATTTCGCAAAAACCTCGATACATCAAGAACTCGGCATCAAGCAGCGTCTATCTTCTATAGTACAGTCTCGCATACTCATCTTTTTCGGCCACGTTTCGAGGCGTGACAACCAGTCCATAGAGCGTCTAGTCATTAAGGGAAGGAAGGTAATAGACCGCGCGGAAGGTCGCCCATACGATGGACCAACCATATCAAAGCTGCTGTGGGGAGCACCGTGCACGAGTGCCCTCAAATGACCACCAACAGTCTGACCGCTCTGTGAAGAGCATAGTGACCAGGTTCTAGTACTACTACACAGACGGCAGCGTGTTAGAGATGCCCCTGGCTAGTGATGAACAAAGCAAAAACAAGACTAAGACCAAAGACCAGGCCAATCTTGGTGTTGGTCTTGCTCGTTCGGTCTTGGTCTTGCTTAAATACATCTAGTGTTGGTCTTTTTTTGTCTTTGGCCGAGAGATATGTGGAACTCGGGAAATTTGTTCGGCCATCCGACTACTCACTAAAAACCCCACTGTTCTCGTATCGCCTACGCCCGGGTCCACGAATATGTGGCCTGCCCATCTCGTGGCTCGGGCCGGATCTAGTCTTGGTGTTGTGTATTCAGTCTTGGTTTTATTCATTTGATCTGATACTTGAGATTTCTTTTTTAATATTTTTTCTAAATATATAATAACCATTTTTTAAATAAAGATGAGCATTACCGATGTTCAAGTTATGATAAATATTTTCACTCATAATTTCAAACAAAATTTATATTTTTTTCGTTTAGACTTGCACATTTGGTTTTGGTCTTGCATAATTATTGGTTTTGGTCACAGACCAAGACCAATTTTACTCATCATTACCTGATGACGCAAACATCCATAAAGGACCGTAACTCCTTACTATTAAGTGGATCGTCAGGATGTCTACTGTGTCATCTTCTTCTTGGTCGAATTCTTTATTATTGAAGGTCGTGTCCTTGAAAATGCCACGTGTCGACGTTGAAAGCCAATATTACCGGGGATACCGAGATTATCGCTATGGGTATTTTTCCAATCCACCTTGGACAGGCGTGGCGGGTATACTGTCCGTTCCCTTAGGGGGATAGAGCCCAGCTATGAGGTGTTATGAAATGCTGTTACATTATATAATCATAATACTAAAAATGCAATAAACATTATGCGCAATTTCATTTTTAATACCAATATAAAAAATTTAAGACCTCCATAGCATAACGGTTAACGCACTTTGAGTTCGATTCTCGTCCCATTTGTGAGTGTTTATGTGTGTATTTATTTACAAAAGAAAACTATAAAAAACTCGTACTTCTCATAAAAAACACTACTGCAAGTATTATTCAGACGGTAAATGAAAAAGAGTATATTGATATCTTTAAAAAATGATGCCAATAAATAGCTGGCAGTTTAGTCTACACAACGGTGTACCAGAATTCCAAATTTGAAATTATAATTTTCGAAGTTTCATCCAATAATTGAATGTAGAGATTGTTTTCAATGTGTATTCCATCGGAATTTCTGTCTGCAGTTAATAACATTTCTTTGCATAAATCATCGTTTTTTTAAATTGAGCTTTGAGCTGAGCTGAGCGTGATTGTTAAAAGCACCCTACCAAAGAGATCTTTTCCTAAAAAATATGGATACCTTGCCGCAGAAGCCGCCCAAGTCGTGGCGTTGCTGTATAAAGGGCATAGTCAGCGGGTTGTGGCTGCATGATTGCATCTAAGCCCCTCTGCTGTCAATAGAGTGTATCAGCATTATCGGGAGACTGGTATGTTTACTCACCGTCTCAAGGATCTGGTAGACATCGAGTCGCGTCTGAGCAAAATGTGCGGTAGGTATATTGTGCCATTTTTCTAAGAAATTGCCAACTCTATTCAACAGAAGCAGCGGCTCTATGAGGTTCGAGGATTGACTGTAAGCGATTCTACCTTAAGAAGAAGATTGGCGGAGCGTGGTATGAAACCTCATAAACCAGCTAATGGCCCAAAATTGGTAGACCACCGAAGAGCGCCCACAACGTTGCACTTTAGCACTTAAATTGATCATACCTTCAATGGAGCAAAGTTCTCTTTTCTGACGAGAGTAAGATGTATCAGAGAGGAAAAGGGTTTTCCACAGTGCAGCATTGACGAAACAGTTAGTTAGGTACGGTCCATAAATGGGTCACGTTACTTCGAAGAGTGTCTGGAGTATCGTATGGTAAACTACGCAAATTTTAATTGCGAAGGCTTCATTTTTATGCAGGACAATGCCAGGGCTCATACCGCAGGCATTGTAAATGAATACCTGAGCGAAATCGGTATTGCGGTTATGGGCTGGCCAGCAAGAAGCCCGGATACGAATCCCGTAGAATATTATAGGATGAATTGAAGAGACGAGTCAGAGTGAGAGATCCTATTACGGAGACGCTTGACCAGTTTATAACAGCTACACAAGAACAGTGGGATAACATCCCATTTTTCTTTATCCGTTCAGAGGCGGGGAAAGAATATTAACCTCTGCGGCTGGGGTCGGCCTGTCATAAGCGACAAAACAACCCACCCTATCTAACAGTGATAAGAGCCCAGGGAGGAAATACGAGGTACTAAATAATCTTTTTTTTTAATTTTTCTGTTTGTTTCTGATATTTAGCAATTTCTTATTAAAAGGTAAAAACATACATGTTGAACAAAACACAATAGCTAAAGAAATTTTATTTTATTTTGAAATATAATATCAATATTCGTTAAATTATACCACACTTAAATGGCATTATTTATATTTTTGGTTAAATGTAAAAGAAAATTAAACTCATTCAAAACCAAACTTCAGGGATGATAAATGGACTTGATGAAAAGTGTATTATGAAAAATTGGAACAAAAGAGACAAATTTTGAAAGAACCGTTTTAATTATTACGGTAGTTTTTGAATAAAGCGAGCAGGTATTGACATTTTATGATATATTATATAGTAACAATAACCATATGCCGCCCACAAAGTTTTGACAGTTTACTAAGAATTATCAATGCCGGTACGATGTTTTGAAGATTCCGTCGTCAATAAGGAAAATGTATATTCATTTTATTTGTTTTCTATGGTTTACATGTACTGGTTTGTAACAATTATATAGGAATAAATCTCATGTTGCACAGCATGAAGATTTGGGGGAAACTAATAGCTAGGCGGCTACGAGAGGAGAGCGAAATAAGAGAGACTAAGACCAATTTAGAGACCAATTTAGTTTCATTCCCGGACGAGGGACTACGGATGCCATATTCACACTTCGCCAACTATGCGAGAAATTCAGAAGTGCATATAAGAACCTGCACATGTTATTCGTTGACCTCGAAAAGGCATATGATCGGGTTCCTAGAAAGGTTTTGTGGTGGGCCATGAAAGCAAAAAGAGTGCCTGTAAAATACTTGCATCTTATTCGCGTGATTTACGATAAGGTAAGTACACAGGTCCGGTCCCTACCTCGCGTCACAGACAAGTTCAATGTTGCGGTGAGTTTACGCCAAGGATTGGCTCTTAGCCCTTATCTGCTTCTCCTAGTGGTAGATGCATTAACATCAGAAATACACAAGGGACCACCTCTTTGCCAATGACATTGTGCTGGTTGGCCAAAATGCTCACGAGGTTCTACGTAGAATGGCTAAATGGCAGGAGAGATTGAAGGGTGTTGGGTTGAAGAACATCTATTTTGCGACTTTGGTGGAATTTCCGCCTATACCCCGATTACCTTAGGAGACCTTGCTCCAGCTTCTGGTACCTTGGATCATTAATCCAGAATGACGATGAGATAGGCCAAGTGAAAAACATAGTGAAAGCAGGATGAATGAAATGTTGACAGTTAGGAAGAATTTGCGATCCACAAGTGCCGTTTAGACTTAAAGGTAAAATGTATAAGTCCGTTATAAGACCTGAAGACTTGTCATATTGTATGAATCAGAGTGCTTGGCGACAAAGGGGAAAGATGAAAGGTTATTGCATGCAGCAGAAATGCGAATGTTGAGATGGATGAGCGGTCCCCTATGCGATGGACCCGAGGTGGAGGCGCGCGCGGGTGTCGGCGCGCGCCTCTGAGGCGAAGCACGGGGTAGTTAAACACCTCACTACCCCGTGCAGGAGACGAGGCCCGGACAGACCGGGCCAGCACTAGTGTGGGGCTGCGGAAGAATCTGGATTCCCGCGGCCCCGCGCGCACGTGTGAGGAGACACCGGGGTGGTGGTTTTAGCCGGTAGGAGTCCGGCATGCCCCTCCGCCTTTCCCCAGGCGGAGGTAGTCCATGAGGATTTCCCCACAACGTAACAACGTAAAAAAAAAAAAAAAAGGTATGGGCATATAAGGCGAAGAGAGGAGCGTCGTGTAACAAGGAGGATGATGGAAATGAGAGTGGATGGATACAAGAGGAGAGGTAGACCAAAGAAAAGATGGATGGATCGTGTGAAAGATGATATGGTTAAAAAAGGTGTGAATGTACAGATGACGGTTAATAGAGGAGAGTGGAAGGAGAGAACACGTTGTGTCGAACCCACATAGTTTGGGATAAGGGCAGGAAGAAGAAGAAGTATTTTACCGGAAAATATTCAACCTTAATTTTCGATGTTATGTTTCTTGTGAAAATATGTTTTGAAAGAGCTAGGCTTCTAATGAAAAAACCGGTTTTTTCATAACTGACTTTTTCAAAACCTATTTTTCATTAAGTTTCAAAAGATTTATGTTAATTAATATGTAAATAATTTGATAATTTTATTGAATAATTGATTAAAATAAACCACTTTTACTGTGTACATTATAATGTTAGTAAGTAGGTACATTTTGTATTAACAGTTTGCCTTTTTAAGGCGTACAATATTTACAAAGGTATTTTTATGCTTCAAATTATTAGAACATAATAGTAACATATTCATTTATTTGCAATTATAATTTTATTATATCTAATTGTTTTATTAATTTGAAACACAAAAAATAAATAATTAAATTAATTTTAACAAATAAGAAAAAATAATTTCATTCAGTCATTTATCAAATTAATAAAATAATGTGTATCAATTTTTTTATGTCAATTCCATAATAATTTGCCCATAATTAAGAAACTTGTCTTTCAGATATTGGGCGAGGTATCCATATTTTTTTAGGAAAACATCTCTTTGGTAGGCTGCACATAGCTTAGTTCATAATCAGGCTCAACTCAGCTCAGCGCTCAGTTAAAAAAAAGACGATTTATGCAAAGAAATGTGTTTAAGTGCAAAAATTCCGACGGAATACATATTGAAAACAATCTCTACATTCAATTAATGGATGAAAATTCGAAAATTTTAATTCAAATATGGAATTCTGGTACACCACTGTGTATACTAAACTGCCAGCTATTTATTAGCGTATTTTTTAATTATGTCAATCCTCTTTTTCATTTAAATGCCGCCTGAATAATATTTGCAGTAATGTTTCGATATTTTTGATGAAAATTACATATTATAAAATAATCTTCACTACTTCTCACTAGCGCCATCGTGGCGGGTTTTCAGGCTATAATTACAGCTTACAGCTGGAACCAACTCTTCCATATGAGAGGGTTCTACTTACACCCATACATTTATCGGCATTTTATTATCTATGAAGCTTGTATGATGTATAGTTCTCTACTGGATAAATTATTACGTACAGATATGTTTTTAACAAGTTTTTATTATTTTCACCTGTATGTTTGTTAGTTTGTTTGTTTGTAACCGATCCCTCTGAGCTCTCTTTTGACCTTTAAATGGTCAGATTTCATTTAAACGTTGTAGACTTCTCAAGGGCCGATGTCAATACAATAGTTCGATAAGATTATCCCATTATCCTGATTAGGATCGCCAGGATTAAAAAAGATGTGATGAATTATGAACGCCTGCTAAAATTATATTAATGATTTTATTAAAAGTTAATATTACACACACGTGCAGTATAGTAATCAATAGTAGGGGATATTAACTTTTTTTAAATTATTAAGTTCAATATGGTTTTATCGTTAAATCTGTATGTTAAAAATGGCGGGAATTGTTCTGATAACATTGCACACAAGTGATCATGTAAGTTACATGCAATTACAATAATAAATTTAATAAAATAAATATTATATGAACTTGATTAGGACGTAGCCACAGAAGCAGTGATTTTATGTTTTATTTTGCATATTAATTTTTTTTAATAAATGTATAATGGCTACCTCAGTAATCGCTGCACAGATAATTTTACATGTTCTAGCCAACAAGTTAATTAATTAAGAATCCATCATTATGACACCTGCATGTATTGGGTAGATACGCTTAGAAAAGCATAGAAGACTGAAACGAACAGAATTAATCTTATATATAAAATTCTCGTGTCACAATGTTCGTTCCCGTACTCCTCCGAAATGGCTTGACCGATTCTCATGAAATTTTGTGAGCATATTGAGTAGGTCTGAGAATCGGCCAACATCTATTTTTCATACCCCTTAGTGATAAGGTCACTATTCCACGCGGACGGAGTCGCGGGCACAGCTAGTAGTCCTGTATAAATGTATCTTATATATTATCCTGCCGTGTTTTCTTTTCAGAAAACTGAAATGATTTTAATTGCTGTAGAACAGCAGACAGGCTGACGGCCCATTCAATAGAAAGCAATTATCGTCACATATCGATGTTTGCGACGGTAGGGATATCGCTAACATGCTAGTGTCTGCGTAGGGGAAGTCGAACCCGACTCACTTATACCAACACCCACCCACAAGACTATAATGTCTATATAAAGATGACACGAAGATGATGATGACACGAAGATGGCGATGACTCGATAGCCATTTTCCTAATCGTTGGATTGGAGGGTGGGCGACCCATTCCATGGCCTCTAAGGAGTCCGGACTTAACGCTGGTTGATTTTTGTATTGGGTCACATGAAATTCCTAGTTTACGACGTCTCCCCTGTGTCATATGCGGAAGAACTGAAAACAAGAATTATTAACGCAGCAAATGCGATGCGGTATAATGTAACTACTTTGTAAGTCAGTTCTTAGGTCGATAGTTAAGTCACAACTCAGAAAAAGAATGCGACTTTGCGTACACAATAGGGGAAGTCACTTCGAGCAAGAACTTTAATTAGGCTAAATTATAAAATGTATTGATTGTTGGAACGAAGTTCCTTATCGCGCGTTGTGAAAGGGGGCTAGACGGAAAAAATTCTCACGAAAAGTTGTAACGACACTTTTTGCTATAGTAAGCTATTGTAAGCTGTGCGGCGTGCGCATGTTTCTCTGTCTGTCTCTCTCTCTCTCTCTCTCTCTCTTATAGAAAGCAAGCCAGATATTTTCATTTCTATTTCGCATTGAACAGTGTGGTGTCGCGACGATTATTTTTGTTGAGTGTATACAGGTTTTTTGTACATAATAAATAATAAAAAATAATAATAATGAATCCTGACAGTGTTTCTGCACAAGTTCCGGATATTGCTGATGGAGTTAGGTTAGTTACTGATTAAGTTTATATTACATTATATTTGTTAATAATAATAAAAATATTATTATAACTTAAAAAAAATTTATTACAATTCCTTCACTAATTAATCGAAAGGAACTTCGTTCCATCCGGTGTCCCTTGACACCCCTCAAGTTTTTATATTAATTAGTATTAATTGTTAATTGTCTTTACTACTAAACTGTTACTGGTTCTAAATTTTATTTTAAATTTGTATTTTTTGTTTTATTTACATTGGGTATTGTTTTTAATTAATTTTATGGAAATTTTAAAGCACAACCTTAAGTTTAGTTCGAATACGAATTTCCGCCTGCTTCCTTTGTTATCTTTTTTTCAGTTTCTTTGAAATAAGTTCCTAGTTTTTATGCATTGTTGGAGAACTCAGAAAACGGTTTTTTTTAAATGTAAACCAAGTGTCATAGTTTGGTTTTATTGTTTTTGTTTTTAAGACATTTTGGTGTAACAATCTCAAAAAAATATTGAAATAATATCGTTTTTCATCTCGCATTTTTAAATTTGGACTGATAATAGTTGTTTTAATATTGATAAATAGCAAAGATTTGATCGTTTTTAAAAATGAGATTTAAATTGATACTTTTTTAAATAAATTTTTGATGTTGCATTTTTGACTTATTTTGAAAAAGGCTATAAAACATAATAACTCAAAAATGGTTCACTGTTGCATAATGCATATGGTGATCAAAATTATCGCAAATATTCACCCCTATCACCTCCTAACGAGAATACGTCGAATTACCAATAACCTTTTATCTATAATATTTAAATTCATAGTATACATTAGTAAATACTTTAATAATCAATTAATAAAAAACATTTTGAAGTTTTACAATGATGCTGTTCAAACTGATGTAGAAAAGTAGCAAATTAGCTATGATGACCTTAGATTATACAGCTTAATAAGGTTCAAACTTAAAAATTAAATGAATTATGGTCGAATTTCGACCCCTGGGCGACCACTAGTCATAATAACTTATTCAGTTTGTTATACAATGATACACAAATGATTAATTGAACGAACTTTAGTTCTCAAGGTAAGAATTGAGCTTTGACCACCAAAACTCTCACAACTGATATTCTAACAAGTATTACAATTTAGATAATAAACAAAGAAATAAAAATTTAATTTAAAAGTAAATTATATAAATTTAAAAAACTAAAATAAACAGTGGCATCGCGAACACGCTGCTGTCCCATAAGGGTATCTACAGAAACTTAGGCCACTAATGCCGGAACACAACACAAGGTTATTATCGCGGCATACTTAAGACCAAAGGTGACCATCTAAGTGGGCTTGAGGCCTTACCACTTAGCTAGGGCTGGTTGTTTTGTCGCCTTTTACGACAGGCCGACCCCGGCTGTAGAGGTTAGTATTCTTTCTCCGCCCCTGCACGGATAAATTTCATTCTGTAATGGGGCTGTCCATTAATCACGTGAGGCTCGAAAGGGGGGGAGGGGTCCATAAAAAATCACGAAATATCACAAGGGGGGAGAGGGGGTGTAATAATATATCACGTGTATTTATTTTTTTCGGCAAACGCGTACAAAATCGAATTTAGCACCGTGCCAACAACTGACTTGCAAGATACTTATCCAGTTATTGGTGTTGAAGAAAGTCTTGCTAATCCGTGGTCAGAGGATACTGTATATTAAATTACGTTCAATGTTCATGTATTAGTGTAAAAAAGTTTTTCGCATTTCTTTCATTATTTTTATGTCAGTCAAAAACAACCTGTAACTTTTCTGTCTACCTCTAAACGTTATTATTGTAGTTTTTAATTTTCTATAATAAAATTAGATGATACTTAAAATTAAGATCCTTTGTAGTTACTAAAAACTACACGTGATATAGGGGTAGTCTTAAACCTCACCATGTATCACCAAGGGGGAGGGGGGGGGGGTAAAAAATGCCACAAAAAACATCACGTGATTAATGGACGGCCCCAATATACTTTAATTTGACACTATTTGTGATATGATAAGGAGCACTTCTGTGTTTGCATAGTTTTTAGAAACCAACAATGAGGTTCCATTTGTATTTCATCATGTTTCAACATGTTCTCTCCCTTCCACTCTCCTCTGTTACACCGTTATCTCACTCAATATCACTTCGCCTTTGACATATCATCTTTCACGCAATCCGTACGTAAAAAAAGATTCTTTACGTCCTCCTCTATCCATTGATTCTCATTTCTATAATTTTCCTTGTTATATGGCATTATTCCCTGGGAATTACACGGCCAAACCGTACCGGAGAACGTATGAAGTTAAATATTTGTATACACCGTCATTTGTGTCCCTATCCATGCCGTGTGCTGACAGGCGTGAAGTTGACATTTTCATCACCTGCTCAACACTGTTAAATGTAGATGCATTATTTGTTCACTCTACTTCGAGGTTCTGGGTTCAATTTTTGATTCAATTCGACAGTTTTTATTAGCTTGGTATGTATCTATGTTGATGATCTCTGTGGCGTAGCGGCTAACGCACTTCTGTGCGCTTGCGGGATTCGATTCCCGTTTCGCATCTGGGTGTTTATGTGTAATATGTATTTATTATTAAAAAAGTATATAAGGCACTGCGAACACACTGTCCCATAGGGGTACTGGAACCCGGGTCACTAATGCCGGAACACAATAGAAGGTTATTATGGTGGCATACTTATAGATTAGGCGTTGTTGATCCAGTTGGGCTTTGGGTCCTACCACATAGCACCCCATAGGTTGTTTTGTCACCTTTTACGACAGACTAGTATACTTCCCACAGAGGTTAGTTTATGAATACTATATATAATTAAGTACCCCATTATCGGGGATAATGGTGTTCTTAATTATATATGCTTTAAATCCCGGTTGCAATCCAAAGATCTGCTTCAGTGCAATCAGCTTTCAGAATTTCTCTTCTCTACTTTGCAAGGTCTTCGGCATCCCTGATAGTGAGTACATTACCATACATCTTTTACGCCATCAATCGACCAATTTTTGGGTCTACCTGGCTTGGTGACAGCATGCCTAGACATTTGTTCCCCACATATGATAATGGGATTACAAGAAATTTATAATTTGTGGTTGGTTAAATCTCAGAAAGCGCGATATAGACAAAATAAAAAAAAACAACATTGCCGCCAAAACATAAATGCTATTAACAGCTTTCACAGTTAATGCATATTTTATAAATTTGATTAATTTATTCGTTTATTAACTTTTTAATTTGACTACTTATTTATTCATTGGCTATTTCTATAGATTTTTTAATTACTCCTCTTAAGTGACATGTCTATGAGAAATGTAAAAAATGTAATTAATAAGAAATTTAAGAAAATACTCTCTAATCTCTTTTTACTTCTTTATTCCCTACGGCAGGGTCGTAAAAGGCAACTAAACAACACCAGCTAGGTGGTAGGGCTCTAATGGGAGATGAAAACTGTTCCTGGTTCCTAAATATGCCGCCATAATAACCTTGTGTTGTGTTCCGGCATAAGTGACACAAGTTTTAATACACATACGCGGAAGGCAGCGTGTTAGCGGTGCCTATGGCGTCTCAAAGATCCATATAACTAACTTTTTACTATTAAGTGGTCAGTGTGTCTTCTGTTCGTGGGAGGGTCTCAAGCTCGTCTGGATGGCGACCAACTTTGGTCTTAAGTATGCCGCCATAATAACTTTGTGTTGTGTTCCGGCATTAGTGACCCAAGTTTCTGTACCCTTATGGGACAGTCGCGATGCCACTGGCGTTGCTAACACCTATAGGCGATGGTAACTGTTAAATTCTAAGTGGGCCGTCAGCCTGTCTGCCGGCTACAGAAATAAAAATACGTTATGTTCAAAAGCATTGACAATGGCTTAATATGGTGTACCGGATAGCTGATGCTGTTGAATTAGGTCATGTCTTAATTCCGGGGTCTGCCGACGTGTCTGTCACGTCAGATCCTGCGGCCCCGGCGCACCAGGGCTCTGAAGGTACACCGGGGCGGTTCAGTGGATCAATGATGTCTTTCCCCTAGCCAAGAGCGGGAGGCATACGTGTGGATTGAAAAATATTTCCACTTAAAAAAAACGAGTCTTGGGTTACCCACCTTTTAAAAATGTACAATCATAAACAGAAGTAACTTTTACTATAATTGAGAAAGTAATTCATGATTTGTAACCGACCGAAACCAATAAATCATTATAAAACGCATAAAAATGTGGTACAGTCAGCAACAACAGCGGGTAGTCGTCTTCAAAGACGCGCGTCCGGAGTTGTGTCATAAATTTACCGGCTGTACCTGACTGTACCTGTTTAGAAGCGTGGAGGAAATTAAAAAATGGATGAATGTGCGAATAATGGATAAGGCTTTTTATTTTCTTAATGTCCAATGTCCATCTAACATTCCTGTGTAAAATGTCTGATTTCTAATTTTCACTTATTTATACATACTAGTGGTCGCCCAGGAGTCGAAATTCGACCATAATTCATTTAATATTGTTTAAACTTTATTAGGGTTCTTTTGTCAAAGGCTCAATAATCCAAGGTTTCATCATAGCTACTCAGTTAATTTGCCATTTTTCTACATCAGTCGGAACAGCATCACTGTACAACTTCAAAATATTTTCCACTGCAAAATCTGTATGGTGATTAATTTTCGTAACCATATATTCGCATTTTGTAAACACTATTCTCAAAAATAGTCAAGAGTACATCAATTCAGATTACTTATACACCGTTTTCTTTATGCTTGAGCAAGATCTATTTAGCGGCCGCGGGCGGACCCTCGGAGGAGGACCCGCCGCCCGCACTATTGCCGCAAGGGTGAGGGCTGCGTGCTGTACCATGGCCCCCCTCAACTCCTAGAGTTATTACAGGAGAGCGCCGGGGGGGACGAAAGCCTGACCCCCTGGCGCCAACCCTTAAGAAGGGGCCCGCCTTAAGACAAAGGGCGGGCCGGCGCCGGCCCGGGCCACGAGATCGGCAGGCCATATATCCGTAGGCTCGGGCGTAGGCGATAGGAGAACAGCGGGGTTTTTAGTGGGTAGTCGGATGTTCGAACATCTTTCCCGGAGTCCCACATATCCCTCGGTCCCCCCGGGCTGGGGGAACCCATCAAGAGTGGTTTTTCCCCGAAACCAATAAAACAAAGATGTATTTAACAAATTATACATTAATATACAAATAAAAACAATTCCAAAGTTTCATTCCTTGTTATTGTCAATTTTGATATTTAATAAGACCTGTAGCCACCGTATATTAGTTATAAGAAACAGAAAAAAGGATTAATTCTGAATAGAACTGTTTGGTTACATCAATGTCTCGGCCACGTCGCGTGAATGTACTATCCACAAAGCATCGCCCCCAACTGCATTACATTTCTCGGAAAAGGCTTCGGGCGACGACAATACGAGGCATGCCTTGACGTTTGAAGAAAAAACACAACTAGAACCATAAAGTACTTTTTATTGTTTTTCAAAGTAGTAGCTTAATACACTTTTCCATTCGCTCAAACCAGTTATTATAACATTTATTCCACTCTAAAGTGGGGGTGTTCAAAATGGCTGACTTGAAAGCGTCGACTGCTTCTTCACCGGACTGGAACCTTTGACCACGAAGACTTTTCTTAATTTTAGGAAATGTAAAAAATCGTTAGGGCTTAGGTCAGGACTGTATGTAGGATGGTCAAGAATTTCTACTTTTTCCTGCTTCAAATACTCAATCGTTTTAAGAGCGTTGTGTTAGCTTGCGTTGTCGTGGTGCAGGATGATGCGTCGCTATGAGTTAGATTTTCTAAGTACGGCGATGACTTGTGGTAAACAAACTGTGGTATACCACTCTGCGTTAACCGTTCTACAATCTTCAAGTGCAATAGTCGCAACATGATTAATTTTTCCAACGAACGTGGCCACCATCTTCTTTGAAGTGCTTCGAGAACGAACAACTTTAGTTGACTTTGGCTCGTCTTGAAAGACCCAGATTGTAGATTGTTGTTTGGAATCAGGATCGTAGATTATAGATAGATAGATCCAAGATTCGTCACCACTGATAATGTCGTAGAAGTGATTTGACTCTCCTCAGTTGAACCTTTGCAGAGTTTTCTTACACCATCTGACGCGGGCTGCTTTGTGATCGTTGGAGAGCAGATGCGGTATCCAACGGCAAACTAGCTTTCTCACACCAAGCGCTTCATGCAAGATCTTCTGAATGGTTGTCCCTGAGATGCCTAATAGAGCCTCTATCTCTCGATACGTCACATGACGATCTTCGAGAATTAGTTGTCTCACAGCAATGATGTTATCTTCAGTGAAGGCGGATTTTGGGCGTCCTTCGCGAGATTTGTCACTAACACTAGTATATCCACGCTGGAATTCTAAATACCAGCATTCGACAGTCCGCAGACATGGGGCTTCATCACTGAATACAGATCTTAGCTCTTCAAAATACTGAAGCCAGGCCTCAGGCCTTTTCTAAATTTGTAGAAAATTAATTCCACGTACATTTTCCTTAGAAAGATACATTTTCGTATGTGACCTGACATAACTAAACAATAGCAAGGGCGTCGCCAGTTTATGACTAAGAGGGGGCAATGGGGCAATATTATGAAGGATAAAAAATATGAACGCCTGGTACAGTCGAAAGCATGAAGCGTTACACTTTGGAAGTCTTTGCCTCGGTGGCGATTGTAATAAGAACGGTTCTAATATCAATGTATAAAACTTCACAAGCCCTCGATCATAGAAAGAAATGCAATGCACACACACACCATACCCACCCCCAAGCTACATATTTTTACACTGTTAATGGCCTTGCGTTTTGGCAAATTTGATACAGTCGTAATGAAAATGGCGGCGATTTTAAAAACGGATGTAAAAATCTTTATGTTATTCTGAATATTTCAATACTTTCTACAATATACCTAGTCAGGTCATAAATTCTGTCACATGTTTAATGTAAAATAATTGTAACAAGTTTATTCATTATGTAACCATTCATATACCAAAATGAACTTAACAAAACATAGATTCTTATGACATTAAAGTTTATTCAAAATGACCTCCGTGATTTTGAATACAGGCCATCAATCTGCGCGGCCAGTCGTCTATCGCAGCACGAACGAGGTCCATGTCAATATCGGCGGCTGCCTTAATCAAGGATGTCTTGAGTGACTCCAAATTGGGATGAGGATTTGAGCACGCCTTTTCCTCCAAGTTTTGCCATATCTTGTAATCTAACGGATTCAAATCTGGACTGGAGGAGGGCCAGTCTTCGTGCCGGATGAAGTCGATTTCACGCGCCGCCAGCCAGTCTTGTGTGCTCTTCGCTCTATGAGCTGGCGCCGAATCTTGTTGGAATACCCAGTGCCTGTTATTGAACATGGTATGAGAAACAGGTTCCACAAGGTTCGTCAGGACTGTATTTTGATACACAACAGCATTCGTTTTTACACCTTTCTCACAAAAATGTACCTCTGTTAAGCCCCAATAAGAAACTCCCAACCATACCATGAGCGAGGATGGAAAATGACCTCGTTGGACCCGCGGAATACGGTTTCTCGCTTCTTCACTACTGTGTGCGTATACTTTATCATTTTGTTTGTTGTAGCTCTCTTCTACGGTAAACATTTTTTCATCCGAAAAAAGAATTTCCCGATATTTTATTCCCGCGTACCGCTTCAACAAAGCGCGGCATCTCTTCAGTCTCAGGTCCATTAGACGAGCATTCAAACGATGTCCTGTTTTTCTTCGATATGCCCGAAGCCCTAAGTCTTCATTTAACACCCTTTTCACCGTGGTTCTGCTTAACCCCATCTGAAGGGCCAACAGTTTCTGCTTACGTTTGGGATTTCTTTGAATTCGTGCCTTCACAGCTTTTATCACTGCTGGAGTCCTAACAGACCGAGGGCGACCACTTCTTGACCTGTCATCTACACTAGAGTCTTCATTGTATCGTTTGATGGTACGATAAACGAATCTTTTGGTAATATTCAAATTTTTCAGTATGTTAAAAATTTGAATTGGCGCGTAACCGCAACGATGCAACGCAATAACTGCAACACGGTCTTCTTTAAGCGTCCACTCCATATTTAAAAAATGAGTAAAATTCTAAAAGTATACATTTTTATTTTCATGAACAATTCGAAATTCGAATTCAATAAACTTTTTTGTGGCCAGCATTCTAAAAGAAAAGTTTTTACTGTGTGATAATACTTATGACCTGACTAGGTATACATTAAACCTTGTGAATTTATTTATGTTTTGTCATGCGATGCGGAATTTATTAATAGGTAAGGAAGTCAATTGCTCGCACTTTGGTCGCTTTGCGGCTAGCTACATTTGATCTTTGGG
This sequence comes from Malacosoma neustria, assembly GCA_963693495.1. Lineage (NCBI taxonomy): Eukaryota > Metazoa > Arthropoda > Insecta > Lepidoptera > Lasiocampidae > Malacosoma > Malacosoma neustria. Next base: position 2,959,172 of record OY856397.1, read on the forward strand.
GGGGGGGGGGGGGCAACTGCCTCTCCTGCCCCCCTTTGCAACACCCTTGAACAATAGCATTAATACTAATACTTTCAACTGTTTAGAGATTCAAAATTTAAACACATTCGAATGTAGAACAGTTCCAAATTCAAAATTACCGGGGAATATGGAAATGACAGAACATAATAGGCATGCCTAATATCATCAAGGATCTCTCCGTCAAAATCGATGCAGCCATTTCAGATATTAGCCGGAACAAACAGACTGACAGACAGACAGACAAAAATAGTAAAAAATTTTGTTTTGGTATATGTACCGTACCGTGTATATACGTCCGAATGTACTTAGTAAAAAGCGATTATTTTAATATTACAAACAGACCCTCCAATTTTATTTATTTGTATGTATAGATAAAATTAGCCTTAATGGTCTTTACCAGGCCATAAACTCTTATATAAAAAACAAAATCGTAATTAGGTATATGTTTTATAACATTCGAGCAGTAGTGTGTAATGTTTGGGCCCAACCCCGTCTGGATGGTGACCATCTTTGGTCTTAAGTATGCCGCCATAATAACCTTGGTTTGTGTTCCGGCATTAGTGACCCACGTTCCTGTCCCTTATGGGACAGCAGCGTGTTCGCGATGCTACTGGCGTTGCAAACACCTATAGGCGAGGGTAACTGTTAAATTCTAAGCGGGCCGTCAGCCTATCTGCTGTCCTACAGCAATAAAAAAAAATGTATTAAGCTAGAACTATTCCATTTATTATCAATACTAACATTACAAATGTGAAAGTGACTCTGTCTGTCTATTACGTTTTCACGCCAAGCCCGCTGAACCAATTCTGATGAATTTCGGCATCGAGAGATTGGCCTCGGAGAAGGATATTGGTCACTTTTTGGCGCGTAAATGAAACTCGAAGGTGTGAAGATGTGAAGTGAAATAGGGGTGAACGTAATTATCCGTACAGGGGTGGAGAAAGAATACTAACCTCTGCGGCCGGGGTCGGCCTGTCGTAAAAGGCGATAAAACAACCCACCCTAGCTACGTGGTAGGGCCCCAAGTTCGTCTGGATGGCGACCACCTTTGGTCATAAGTATGTCGCCATAATAACCTTGTGTTGTGTTCCGGCATTGGTGACCCAAGTTCCTGTACCCTTATGGGACAGCAGCGTGTTTGCGATGCCACTGGCGTTGCAAACACCCATAGGCGAGGGTAGCTGAAAAATTCTAAGCGGGCCGTCAGCCTGTCTGCTGTCCTACAGCAATAAAAAAAATTAAGGTCGGTTTTTTTTATTTATATTGCATAATAACGTTTGCTGGATCAGTTAGTTATACATAAATTAATTAGGTTTGACAGCGTCAATATTAATACAGCAGACGGTCATGACGTCTGTAATATGATGTCATAATACATTATTGCTCCATGCCAAATGCCACATCTACGAATTCGTCGATCACTGTGTACAACAGTAATATAATGTTCAAATGATAAAATATTATAGAAAAACGAAATAACTCTTTGTCAAATAAAATTCAACCTTATGGTATTCAGAATAAAGTTTACTACTTTATATTTGTATATTTAGTGGCGGTGTGCTTGCGACCAGGTGTCAGAATGACACCGATCTAGTACGTCGTAAAAGGCGACAAATACTCGATTTTGTTGTTCATACATGAGTACAGAGACACAGCGCACTAATTTTTACTTCAGCTTCCAATTCAGATTTTTATTTATTTAAGCTAGAACTATTTTTTAGGCTCACTTACCTGACCTATGTATGTTTGCAACGCTATGCGCTATGGGCACCGCGAACACGCTGCTGTTCCATAGGGGTACAGAAACCAGGGTCACTAATGCCGGAACACAACACAAGGTTATTATGGCGGCATACTTAAGACCAGGTTTACGACAGGCCTAACCCAGCAAGGGTAATATTCTTACTCCGCCCCTGCACGGAGAGAATATAAAATGTGTTGTGTTTTTGCAACCTTCACGGCTGATCATACTTCACTGCTATCATCCATTTTAAACTCCACACAATTCATAGTGGCACGCATTTTAAATTAATTCAAACCGACACTTCTTTGCCCGCAAACGGTCATGAAGGTTGCGAAGATGCGAACTAACGCGATCCTTCCGCGTCAATCCACACATCCGCAGCTGTATAGTCAGTTCCGCGACACGCAGGACGTTGCTTGCAAGACATCTTATTCCAGTGGTAGTCAACCTTGTAATCCAAAAGAGATTAAAATTTATACCTACTTAGATGTATTTTTGAACATATGCTTTGCTTTAGTAGGAACATTATTACTTAAATAAATATAGATAACTCGGTGACTTTTAGCATCAAAGAGTAGCCTATATTCTTTTTTTTTATTTATCTCTATACTCTATACTGAGTTCATAAAAATTGGTTCAGCGGTTTAGGCGTAAAAACGTAACAGACAGAGTTACTTTTACGTTTATAATATTACTTAGTCTTCTTCCTCCTGCCCTTATCCCACATTATATGGGATCGGCACATTTTCTCTTCTTCCACTCTCCTCTCAACGTCAACGTCATCTCAACATTCACACCCTTTTTTGCCATATCATTTTTTACGCAATCCATCCATCTTTTCTTTAGTCTGCCTCTGCTCCTGTATCCACCCACTCTCATTTCTATCATTATTCATGTATAGATAAGTAATACTCGTATTCCGTGCCTGGGCTAAACAGTTCGCAAAAGAGCCGTAGCCAGCTCGCCGGTTACTTACCACTGTCTTATACTATATTATTAAATATTAGACTATTTAGACTATTAGTACTTGTTCTAGAACTTATTAGTATTGTATCTTGGTGTGTATTTTCGAAACAGCATCAAGAACGTGACACGGAATGTATACGGTTATTTTTAAAAAAGACTCGTTACTTTTTTAAATTCAAATCGAATCACCCAAATTAAGTAGCCATAAACGGAATCAGCTTCCAAATTTGAATATTTCATTCGTGCCTGTACAATGAGCGCGCATTGATTTGTGTTCGAATGTTAATGTGTGTGTGAATGTAGTGACGCAACAATAAAAACTAAATGTATCGATATTTATTGACTAACATTTCTTTAAATATTTATTAATATCATATTGTATCGATCGGAATACTGGACCACAAAGGGGAAGGATGAAAGGTTATTGCATGCTGCGGAGCTGCGAATGTTGAGATGGATGGCGTTATTGGATGAAATTAGAAATTAATATATCAGGGGAAGTTTGGAAGTAACGCTCTAGTACATTGAGAATCTGAAAAGTAATTGACTGGTATGGCCATACAATTTGAAAAGAAGAATGCCATATAACAGAGAAAATGCTAGAGTAGATTGATACAAAAGGAGGGTTAGATCAAAGAAAAGATGGATTGTGTAAAAGATGGACGGCAAAAAGGGTGCGAATGTTCAGATGACGACTAATAGAGGAGAGTGGAGGAACATGCTGTGCTGACCCCACATAATGTGAAATAAGGGAGGATGAAGAAGATCAAATGATTATTTACTAGATATTCATTAATATAACTATTTTAATGGGTTTAAAAACTTGTTATATTTGTTCATTATTGACATTTCTCTCACTTTTCACCAGCTGGCGCACTTGAATATGTGCAGTACAAGCAAATTTGCATTTCGGGGTTGGTATTCACACGGTAACATCCCCCGTGCAACCAAAATTTATCTCTGTTCTTGTGCTGTACTGCTTCAGAATACGTAGTGCCCTAAACGGCTATTTTGAAGAGAGAATTTTTAGCACTGTTGTGATTTGAAAATTCGATGAAACGAAAAGTGACACCAATAACAGACAAACATCGTCTCTATTTATAAGTAGAATTTAGCCGGTGAGTAAATGAGATACAATATGAGCTCTGTGGCGTAACGGTTAACGCACTTCGGTACGCTTGCGGAGGTTCGATTGCCGTCTTGCGTCTGGGTGTTTATGTATGATATGTATTTACAAATAAAAGTAATTAAGTAGTTATATCAGTTGTCTAATACTCATAACGCAAGTGCTATGCTACTTAGTTTGAGAGTAGATGGCCCTGTGTGAATTGTCATAAAATATTTATTTATTTATAATACAAGTATATGTAGTGTTTCCTGTAATCTGTGCCTCCTCTTTGTTTGGACTTTCGTATTATATATATTGTGTGGGCCTTCGTATTATCACAAAGTAAATAAGTATTATCTACTTTTATGAAGTTTCACTTTTGCCGTGTGTGAATTGCACAAACACACTTGTTTTCATTTAAATTTTATTTAATCATAAATAAATCTAATCTTATACACTCGAATTCTTAATCGAGTAATTGATCTAATTGTACTGTCATTATATCTAATAGTGTTACTGTATTTAAAATATAGTATTATTATTAAAATACAGTCATAGATAGATAGATAACATTTTGTTTATCACCAAAATCACAAACCACACAAGTATACAGCTTTGGAGACGCAGGGGTTCCTGGTCTCCAATAGTTTTGTAATTGAAGGCAGATTTCTTCTTCGGAGACCTTCTTGGGATTTATGTTCACAATAAAAGTCATTTCCAGGATTCCATGTTTTTTATTTTTTTAATCCATCCATCTTTTCTTTGGTCTACTTCTCCTCCTCCTGTATCCATCCACTCTCATTTCTATCATTTTCCTTGTTATGTGGTATTCTTTTCTTCGCATTGTATGTCCACACCAGTCTGTTACTTTTCAGTTTTTCAACCACTGGTGAACAACTTTCACACTTTCTCTAATATACTCATTTCTTATTTTATCCATTTTCGTAAATATTCAATTATTACTGTAATTTAGTAATCATATAATAATATTATTAGATATAATAACTATTCAATAACAAAATGTAATATTAATTTGATAAAGAATATCCAGATCTCACAATGCACTAATATTAAAGACGCGCTCAGACTATTCGAAACTCATTACAACATACGTTTATATCACATATCTTCATTACAAAATATTACGCGTAATTTTCTGCTACAAGAAGTTAATGCCTTGGAAAGTGTTATAAATTAGCTTTTAAAATTACATTTATCAGAATTAAAACTGCAAAACCAGTATATTTTAATTAACTATTGTATAAACGCTTTAGAATTGCTCCAACGATAATATCTGCCTCATTAGATTCGAATAAATAATCTAAAGTAGCAACAACTTAAAATTACAGCTATGTCTAAGATTATGTACCGTATAATTTTATTGCCGTATGTTTTAAGTGGTAGTTTGTATTTGTAAATAGTGGTATAGAGAGCAAACTAGTTTATTTTATACTAGCTGATAGTTTATTTTATACGCGCGACTTCGTACGCATGCACGCTAGACCACTTCTCTGCGGCCAGAAAACACATATCAAATCGTTGTTTCTTAAAACTTTAATAACTTTATATTAAATGAAGATATCGCAATATTTTTTTTAGATAAGGGCGAAGTGTCTAATAAATAAACTTAAAAATTTACTTACTTTAAATTTACTAATTACTAGATTTAGATAAGAAAGGAAACTAGAAAGATGGACTTTAAGAAAATCTAGATAACAAGAAAAAAATGTATCGATATAAAATCCAAAAAAATTGGACATCCCTACTCAATGTGTCGCATCGCGCCGCGCGTTGATAAGGAAACATTTTTAAATTAGTAGAAAAGAAAAAAAACATTATTACAAAAAAAATATACATATACCTACATTTTTTATTTATTTTTATATCACGACAAAACGGGTAGCCGGCTACCACAGACGATGCCGATATAAATTATATCATTTTTCACTGCGACAACCTTAACGGACGTAAAAAATGGCCGCACCATTCAAGTTCTAAGTTTGAAAGTTTTGCCGCGGTTTTTATACGTTTCCGGGCGCGGGATTCCGATGTGGCAATCGCATTGTTATTATTTTTTATAATATCGTTTATTTTGTTACAATTTTAGAAATACATTAATTACATTTATTGCTGAGGAGTATCAGACAGGCTGACGAAATATCAATTAGTTAACAGTTACCGTTGCCTATGGATGTTTGCGAAGCCAAGGACACCGTTACCACACTGCCATCCACGTCATGGTACTACCTGTTTACGTATTCCGAAACACAATACAAGGTTATTATGGCGTCATACTTATCTAGACGAAGAGAGGTTACCATCCAGACAGGGCCGTAGCCAGGGGGGGGGGTATTGTGGGGCAATGCCCTACCTTGAAATCCACAATGCCCTACCTTAAAAATACCAAAAACTAAGATAAATTATTATAATTAAATTTTGTTCATAATTTGACACAAAAAAAATTATAGTGATAGTTATCTAAACTTTTCCGTTCTTCGCATTTTTAATACATACATACATATAATCACGCTTCTTTCCCGTAGGGGTAGGCAGAGACCACTTATTTCCACTTGCTACGATCCTTACATACTTGTTTCGCTTCGTCCACTTTCATTATCCCCTTCATACATGCCCTTCGGTTTAGGATACTCTTGACCTGACCTTTTTTCAAGACGTCCCTGATCTGGTCATTTTTAATAACATAGCGAATCGTAGAATTCAGCTGTTTTAAATATTTTTTATTATTATATTAATTATTATAATAATTTTGCAGAAACAATATGATCTAAATGGCATTTTTGGTCGTATCTATTTACTCGTATCACCACACCTAACAATTAATTATTACCTCACTCTCACTCAGACATGGATCTCTACATCCAAATCTGGAAGTTCAATCATCTTGTTCGCTTGTTCTTCATCATTGAGCATTTAATAGTTCTTAGATCCATGCTCATAATCTGTCCCAAAAGATACATATATACATGGTGATTGATTTAGGAGCCCGTGCTTCGAGGGCAGATCAGTTATGATAATTTTTTACTTCTGCCCTACCTTTAACCAATGATGCCCTACCTCAAATTCGACTCTAGCTTCAGCCCTGCATCCAGATAGCCAAATTACCACGTAGCTAGGATTCTTTGGCCGACCCCAGCTGCAGAGTCGGTATTCTACTCCGCCTCTGGACGGATAATAATCGAAATCGTCATCATCATCTCAACGTTCATCCCGGTTGCAATCCAAACTTCGGTTTCGGTGCCCAGGGTCCGCTTTCCGACTTTTTCTACTCCACTTCGCACGGTCTTCAGCATCCCTGGTAGTGAGCACATTGGCACGCATATTACCCTTTACGACGTCAAGCCAGTAAATACAACACGAATCGAAATCGTAACAACAAATATCTTACAAATACTGACATTGTTGGGGCACCACTAAAACTTTCGAACTTCAATTCAACTTCTCTGGTGCACCCTGCTAAGGAGGCTTAAGAGTGTTTTCTTTCGGGGTCGAAGGATCAAAGGAGTAACCTTAAAGTAAAGGCGACCACCTTGTCTTAAGTATGCCGCCATAATAACCTTGTGTTGTGTTCCGACATTAGTGATCCAAGTCCTGTACCCTTATGGGACAGCAGCGTGTTCGCGATGCCACTGGCGTTGCAAACATCCGTAGGCGACGGTAACTGCTAAATTCTAAGCGGGCCGTCAGCCTGTCCGCTGTTTTACAGCCGTAAAAAAACACTATATAGACGAGCCGTTCCGTAAAAACGTGGCCTAGAACCATCTACGGAATTCCGCGTCGAACAGTCCCATCCCGATATGTTCAGTAATGTTGAAGTGTTGATGCGCGAAAGGAACCCCATTTTCCGTTTTATATGCATATAAATAATAGTAATATTTTTGTATATCGTCGTAGCCAATGCCATCTTAGGCATATTCTGCACCTGGGTGCAGGGTTGTCAGCCTGCGTCCCCGCTCTTGTCAACCAAAAAAGGCAATGTTGGTAATTTTAATAAAATTATTTAATACTAAATGTGCCCGCGACTTGGAATATTGACTTTGGGCAGCATTTTTTGTGGATATATCTTATCGTTTATTTTGGATTACAAACCCTATAAACCCTAAAATATAAATAAATGAAATATGCAAACAGTCAGTGTTATCGAATGCAACTACGCCATGCGCCTCCGGAATACGTGTGTTCGAACTTAAAGGTCCAGCCTAAGCTGAATCCTATTTCATATAATTGATTATATTAATCTGAGGTCAACTTAAATTGGAATATAAAATTTCCGAAAGTTATCATTTTTAACGAAAAATATTTTTTTTCTAATATAAAAATAGCCTAAGTTACTCCTTGTTACATCAGATATCTGCTAGTGAAAGTCCCGTCAAAATCGGTGCAGCCATTTCAGAGATTAGCCGGAACAAACAGACAAACAGACAGACAGACAAAAATTGTAAAAAATGTTGTTTTAGTATATGTACCGTGTGTATACGTCCGAATGCACTTAGTAAAAAAGCGGTTATTTTAATATTACAAACAGACACTCCAATTTTATTTATTTGTATAGATTTGTGCCAATATTTTTAATTTGTGCATTTGACGAAACAAAATGTACAAAACGGTGCAATAACGTAGATATTGAACAAGATAGAGTTTAATGAAATATCGAAATGCTCCACTCGCACTCCGCACCCTTTGGACCCTCAGGTAAAGACGGCCCTGGTCGCACACATTATAATCAACGCACGGTTTTAGCAACTTTTTTGTAAGGCCAGCTTTCGTTCTAACTTTGTAGATATATCGAGGACCGATAACAATACACTAATTTGATAAGATTATTGTTATTATCCTTACCAAGATCCTCAGGATCAATGAATTTTCAGACCTGTTATCGTCCGATCACCGAAGTTAAGCAGCGTCGGGCGCAGTCAGTACTTGGATGGGTGACCGCCTGAGAACACCGCGTGACGGTGGCTTTTTGCTCTTTTTTATACATTTTAAATTAACTTGACCTGTATGTATTGTAAAGGAATATTCAGACTCGATTTATACCCACTTTGAACAATAGATAGATAGATAGATAGATAACACTTTATTGTAAACCAATTTTACAAAAACAATGAAACTTATTTACACAATCAATATGTACTTGACTTACAATGGGCGGCCTTATCGCTACAGAGCGATCTCTTCCAGGCAAGCCGGGCTATATGACATTATTGGTGTTATATTGATATGGAAGGGAGGTATGGCAATAAATCATAATTATATTTTATCTACAACAATAAAAAAATTCAAAATTCTATCGAAACCCATCTAACGTTTAATTAATAACACTACCAGAAGATGGCGTTAAATTAATAATAATATTGCCGGAAGATGGCGTTAAATAAATAAAAACATTTACCGATTGGAAATCGACAACAAATAAATTATATTATCACGCTTTTATTTTATTTTATTTTATAGTTAATCAAACTAAAAAGTTAAAAATAAATTACAGTTTAAAAAACTTAAAAACACGCTTTTATAGAAAAATAAAGGAAATAAATAATTTTCAATAAATTTAAATTGAGGATAGTGGGATTAACAAAAAAATAATTTTATTGTATAATAGCGTGGGGTGCTTTTTAAGATATTTTCTAAGTGACCAATGACCAATATCTGTCAAAAGTGCCAGCACGCAGCCCGGATCTTAATCCCATTGAGCATGTTTGGGACAATTTAAAAAGAGCTGTATATGCGAGAAACCCTTTGCCCACGACAGTGGCAGCACTAAGAACAGCACTTTCAGAAGAATGGGACAATATTCCGCAAGATCTTTTAATAACCCTAATAGAATCTATGCGGAACCGATTAGAATCCGTAATAAGGGCACGTGGAGGTAATACACCTTATTAAAACATAAATAAACCCTTGCATAAAGTTTGTGTCTATTGTTAAAACCAATTTTTTAATTAAACCAATTTTCCTTAAATTTCTGTTTTTTCTTCAAAAAAGTCTGAAGGTCCTTTCCAGTACACAAACTTAAACTTAAGGATATGACCCTACGCTATTTTAAAGTTCACGAACCAATCTAGAGGTTTCAATTTAAATCTGTAGATATAGAAAGTTTGCATACTTATTAAAAAAAATCATTACAAAGTAATCCTGAACTTTGATGCAGTTTATGAGTCCGTCAGTTTAGAATATTATATACTGTATTAGGTACCCATAGGAAATGTGTCAATGGGCTCACTACCAGTTATGCTGAAGATCGTGCGAAGTGGAGTTGAAAAAGTCGGAAAGCGGACCCCGGGCACCGAAACGGAAGTTTGAGTTGCAACCGGGATACGGCGCTTAGATGTTGATGATGACCCATAGCAAATGTGCCATGCTACTTTGGAACTAAAAGTCGCTGTATGAGGTGTCCCAATATTTTTTTTTATTATAATAAACACAAAATTAATGAAATATACCTGGATCGTGCAACTATGTAAATATCTGCTTTATCTGTATACCTAAAATGATATTTTCTAAGTTTTATTTCCTAGACCTTTGGCCCTTACATAAAAAAAATATTGCGATATCTTCATTTAATATAAAGTATTTAAAGTTTTATAATGTAAGGCAAGCGGTGTAGGGCGCATGCGCACGAAAAGTTTTCCATTTACTTTTTTCTGTTATTCTACCAGCGAAGCTGACGGGAACAGCTAGTCTTCTAATTCGTTAATAGAATAGCCTATCTTTATTAAGAGCATTTTAACCGAGGACCTAAATTTGGCCAAGGACAAGTCAATAATGTCCTTCGTAATTTTGCAGTTAAAGAAAGGTCTACATTCGTTGATTTCTTAGCTCTTTCTTTTAATCAAAGCAATATCTATAAAACTTGAACTAACCATAATAAGTAACAAGCTTGTCCTCTATACACAAAATTATTATAATTTAAATAGTAAGTGTATTTCATATTTATAAAACAGTCAAATATAATTTATGCGAACCCTACCCTCATAAAATGTTTTTCAAGCTTAATTACTAGGCGTTTAAGGCAAATTGTGGAATAATAATTCAATTAGCGTAAAACAATTAAATGCCTTCATTAAATTAAATTTACAATTCATAAAATGATAATAAACTCACAAACAACATTCATAACATTAATATCCACACTCGCCGACTGCCGGCGGACGAATGAGCAAAATAACAGACGAGATGCTGATCTGACATGCAATGCGGGGTGGAGCTTATTTCTCCGCCTCTTAAAACGAGCTCAGTCATTGGCTCATTTAAAAATCGATTCCATTTTATAAATATGTAACCGCTTCCATTCCCTTCAAACTAAAACATCGTAGTCCATAATTTGAAATTTTGAAATTCGAACGTTATTCCATAGTTAAACGATTGAAATTTAGCTGGTCATGAATAGGGATGGGACATTCCATGCCGATAAAGACTCAATTGTTTTACTGACATGTCTTTGTAGACTCTTTTGTTTTATTTAAAGAAGGTTGTACTTTTTTTGCTTACAGCGTTTCACAAGAAATATTTTCGTTATATAGGCCGAAATAAACAATGTTGGTGGTTTGAAATTGAATCGGTAATAAATAATGGTTTATTTATGAGTTATGATGGGGTTGGCTTGAAGATTATAGTTGGTCTTGCATTTAATAATAATGATCTTGGGATATGAGAATATTTTAGTAATATACATGTAAATATGTAATGTATACCCGCTTTGATAGGTCTTACGAGTTAAGCGATTATAGGGTGGGTAATATGGATTGGTGTATACCTTGGTACCTTTTGGAATATATCCATAATGTTGGTTTTTTGTAGAGGTTTCTTTGATTATTTAACCTTAGTTTATAAACATTTCGGATGCTGTGATTTCAGATTATTACGCGTTTCGGTAAAATTAAATACATTAATTTATGGAGACCAAAGACGGCAGACAGATCTCTCCCTTGACACAAGTGCCCTCTAGTAGTTATTTATTTTCACGTGAATCGTATCCGAGTGTTAAATATACCAATTAGCTTCTTTTTAAACGTACGTTGATAAAGTTAATGCTAATTTCATGCGTTGATAAGAAAGAGTTTCTTTATGTTCAGCAGGGTTCATGGAAGTCCTAGCATCCTGACCTTGATACGAACATGGACTGTCTCTATTTAAATAAATTATCTACTTTACTGATTTCGGCAACAGCGACTGTTTTCCGTTGGTCCTTTAAGTCCCCTGTTGCGCCCTTTCATGTTGTCTTAGATGACAGTAGCCTATCTTATTTGTGATAAAGTGTGTTAAACAAACAAGAAGCATACCTTAAGATGCCATTTACGTAATTTAGTTATATGTAGTATTTTATATTTAATATATAATTATACTTAGGGGACATCATTAATTGCGTGAGCTCAGGGATAATCGCAAATCTCACGTCACCTTCAAAAAATATAAAATATTACAGATATTAAAAAATATGTATTTTATTTAATTTAAATTAATTAATTATAGTATACCTGAACGGTTTATTATTTTCGCCAATAGTAAAAATAAATTTTAGTTTAAAATATTTTTAGCGCCAATTTCACCTAGGGAGGGAGTCTAAACTGATCGAAAAATAGCTCACGGAATTAATGAATGTCCCCTAGTATAAATTATAGTAAATAGCTTTAGATTTAAGTCCCTTTTGGCACAATAAAAATTATAAATCACAATAATTAAAGGGATATTTTTGTTGCAATCATTTTTAATATTTATAAAAACAATTTACTAACAAAAATTGTACTAAGTAGGTACATTTACGTAATCTGTAGAAATAATAAATTAAAATTTAGTTATTATTATGAGTCTTATAATTATCGAATTTTGCCATTAAACTCTAAAAACGAGATTCCTAAATCAAGTAGTATAATAATAATCTTTACTTTCATACTAAAATTCAGAGAGAATAAGAACGATTACTCTTGAAAATAAGTATTAACTATATAAATTAAATCATGAAACAACTGGTTAAATTTCAATTATATTTTCTAAGTTTTATTTCTTAGACACTTAGTAGCCCTTATCTAAAAAAAGTATTGCGATAAATTTTAAGAAACAATTTGTGATGTGTGTCTTCTTGCCGCAGAGAAGTGGGGCAAACAGTGTAGCGCCCATGTGTACGAAGTCGCGGGATCAGCTAGTTAATAATAAGAATAATATTTTGAAAAGATATATTTATTTATTCTTAGAACTGTGTACATTATAATATTGATAAGTACATTTATATCAACATTTTGCCTTTTTAAGGCGTACAATATTTATTTATAAAAGAATTTTTATGCTTCAAATTATTAGAAAATAATAGTAACATATTCATTTATTTGCAATTATAATTTCATTATATCTATTGTTTTATTAATTTAAAACACAAAAACTATAGAATTAAATTAATCAAATAAGAAAAAATTATCATACCTATTTAATTTTATTACATTATATTATATTTAATTTATTATATTTATATTCATATAATAAATTTATCAAATTAATAAAATAATATGTACCAATTTTCTTATGTCTATTCCATAATAATTTGCCCTTAATTAAGAAACTTGTCCTTCATTTCAAATAGATAAATAGATATCTGTACAAGTACGATGTAGTATATCAGTTGTCTAGTACTCATAACACAAGTGTTATGGACTAGATGGCGCAGTGTGAATTGAAAAACATACAATATAATATGCAAATATCATATTTATTATAAAATGAAAATATTTTCCGTGCAATTAACCGAGGACAAAGGAAAAGAGGAACTTGTCCATTTAATTAAACGAACGCCTGAAGCGTGACCTTTCGTTTTCATAATGCCCGCCTTCCAACGAGGGATTTCTTTACGAAATAACATTGAAATGTTTTGTAATTACTTTATTTTAAATATAAGCCAAATAAATTCAAGTATGTATACTAACTCTTGCGGCTAGGGTCGAACTGTTGTAAAACAACCTCAGCTACGTGGCAGAGCACCAAGCGCGCTTGGATAACCTTGTGGTCCGGCATTAGTGATATTCTAGTACCCCTTTGTGACCTATCTATAGGCGACGGTAAGGTTAAGGTAATTAAAAAAAAGTAATAGTTTATCTTCTTGCCTTTATCCCAACTATGTGGGGTCGGTCCAACATGTTCTCTTCTACTCTTCTCTGTTAGCCGTCATCCCAACATTCACTCCCTTTTTCACCATATCATCTTTTACGCAATCCATCCATATTTTCTTTGATTTACCTCGCCTCATGTATACATCCACTCTTGTTTGGATCATTTACGTTGTTATATGGCATTCTTCCCTTCGCTTTACATGGTCAAACCATGCTAGTCTGTTTCTCTCAAGTTTTTCAATAACTTTCGCTATTTTCACACTTCCTCTAATATACTCATTTCTAATTTTATGCATTTTCGTAACTCCACACATCTAGGTATCTCAACATTCGCAAATAAAGTAAACATGAACAATATTATAGTCAAGCAAATTTTTTTTCTAAAACATATACTGTACGATAGTTACGATGTTAGTTTATGCTTCAAAAATCCGAATATCCCGTCCCCAACTATAAAATAACACAGCATATATTAAATATAACATACATAGAACATAAATTATTATGATTTCGGTTCTTCTCATTTCGCCGAAAAAATGTCACCCGGGCATCGGCATTGCGCGCAAGAAAGGCAAAGTGATAAAAGGTTACCTTTCACGAAGGTTCTGTAAAACAGGATTCAGATATCTAGATGATAAATACTTATAAGAATTAATAAAAATATGTTTCTGGGTAATTTTGTCGTTTATTTTAACAGCAGTTTAACAATAGGCAGCTTAAACAACAATTATTAAACAATTATTATTATTATATATTGTTTTTTATATTATACCCTCTGTTAATATAGGGATAGGCGTGCGCCTCCGCAAGATCAAGACTTAATATGCCTGATCAAAACCAAAAGTGCAAGACTAAACGAAAAAATATAAATTCCGTTGAAATTAAGAGTTCAAATATTTATCATAAATTGAACATATGCTTTTCTTCTGGGAACAAAATATTTTTTTTACATTTGGAATTTCCAATTTGCTTCACAAAATTTTAACACTGAATATAAAATTTGGTAAACTTTATCCCTGTTTGAAAGATAGGATCTACAAAAATGTCAAAAGTTGGCTTTCAATATTCGATCGAATCTAAAATCCATATTTCAATCAATTTCCTACTTTTAACATTTCAATATTGGAATCAAAGATCGTTAGTTGATCATTATTACGATTTATTGATGTGTGTTTATTTGATGGAGTATTTGGTAGGATTTGGTGAAGTCAATCGGAGAATAAGTCTATCCTGGAAACAGTTTTGGAGTCTTAAAAAAATATTTAAATCCAATCTTGCTCTAAAACTCAAGAAAAAAGTCAGGGATTCATGTATTCTACCATGTCTGACATATTGCGCGCAAACCTGGATCTTTAATAGCTAGGTATATTAAGCAAAAATTAGCTGTGTGTCAGCGTGCAATGGAAAGAAGCATACCTATTAGGTTAAGTAAAAATAAAGTTGAAGGATAAAGTGAGAAGTACTTCCATAAGGCACGCTCAACGGTTAAATGGAAGTGGGCAGGACATATATAGCACGGCTATCCGACAATAGGTGGACAACAAATATCACAACCTGGGCAGGACCATTAAGGTTGAAAAGAACGAGGCCAACCTATAGAAAAATCGGCTGTCGAAATAATGCAGACCGCGGCCTCAAATTAGATGATGGAAACAGCAAAAAATAGAAAAGAGTGTACTTACAAAATAAAAAAAACAATTAAGTTTTAGTAACTAAGAGAAATTTTGTAAGGAATATAAGTTTTGTAAGGAATAAATAAGCTTATTATTATTATATTTGATGAGTAAAATTGGTCTTGGTCTTGCGAAAGAGCAAGACTAACATTAGAAGTATTTAAGCAAAACCAAGACCGAACAAGCAAGACCAATACCAAGATTGTCTAAGTTTTGGTCTTGTTCCTGCTTTCTCAAATGTAGGTACCCCTTTGTACGTCTTCCTAACATATTCCTTCGTAGCATCTTCGCAATATTTCATTCACGCGTCTTAGAAAACATAATAAGCACACCACTATGGGGGCTGGAGTGGCGTTCAATCGCGCTCCGACCGCGAAATGGCTAAATAAACGGCAGCATGTTCGCATTATGAATATTAAATTTCACCCTCCTTGAGGATAGTGGTTGGCAATTTATTTTATTGATATCGATAAAATTATTATATAGACGTCGATGACTTTTATAGATATGCTAAGAATAAAATTGTATGGAATACAGTAGGAGGAGGAGAGCAAAGAAAATATGGATTACGTAAAAGATTAAATAGTGAAAAAAGATGTGAATTTTGATGTGACGGTTAACAAAGCATAGTGGAAGGATATAACATGTTCTACCGAACCCACATAATGTAATGTGTAATGTAATACGCGTAGAAAGAAGAAAAAAATTATCATTTACTTGTTTAACAAGTCTATAATTTAATTCTTCAATTTATTACCACCGCGAGATTGTAATTTTGTATGCTTAAGGGTGTGCGGAAATTAGTTTCGTTTCCCCAACAGAGGGCTTAATTGTTTTCTCTCACATCCGACCTCACATTTGAGCCGCATGATCTTCATTTGTTTCAACCGCTGATATTGCTATATCAGCTCAACAAGATGCAAAATTCACTGGTATGTTTAAACATACTACCCACTAATCCATGTCCGTTCCCTTTAAGAGGAGGACGAAACTCGGAAGACGGACGTTATGAGCTGTTGTTACCTAATGTTTATTTCTTACATTATCCAGAAATCAAAATCACAAAGAAGATGTTCCTTCAATACAGACCACAAGATCTGATTACATCCACTCTTAAAAAAAGCTATTGCATAGCATTTTAATCAACTTATGCAATTATAAAAACTTTGAACAAAAAGAACGATATTAAGAGTTTGATCATCGAATTTCGCGCGAGGTACATTTATATAGATATAATATCATATATCCTATGGAGACTATATGTATATAGTCTCCATAATATATACTTTCTCTGCGTGGCATTAATGTGTATAACCATAGGTACTAAATAGTACACGTGCTTGGTTTAATGGTTTCTATTATAAACATAATGAAGAATGAATATATATATATATATATATATATATATATATATATATATATATATATATATATATATATATATTGAGATCGCTCATTTTAATATCAAAAATTTAGATTATTTTTATACCAGTGTTATATATAAATTTAAAAAAAAATACTGCATGTGTGATAATAATAAAACGTACCTATGTGTATAGAGTACTCACTCATTTTCTTTCGCTATTTTCTTCATCACTTTCTTCATTAATGAATGCACTTTGTTTATTCATATTTAAAACACTTTATTCACAAATTTCACGCGTACAGCTGTTCACCGGCAACTGCTATTCATACACGTTAAGCGAACGCTCGGCCGAGCTACATGGTAGGCGGAGTGGGGGGTGTTAGGTTTTATTTTCGTTACGGAATTTCTTGATTCTGTCGACGGGCTCAAAGCCCGCGACAAAAGCTATGCAATAGCTTAAAAAAAGTTGACATATAATAAAGCATGTCCCATCACTACATTTCACACTGAAGAGAGATTTCGCGCCAATTTTCACCACGGGGGTTGCCAGTAATGAATATAAAGGTGCGTTAGTAAACCACGCAAAACGACATGTGGCGAGATTGCGTTTCGAATACTTGGCCATTTCACGCTTGGCCAGTTGGGGCTGTGAGTGTAGAACAGACCTTATATTATTAGCGATTTGACTCTATAGATAGATAGATAGATAGATAATTCTTTATTGTTCACCACACAATTTTACAGAAAAAAAGACATAAAAAGAAGTAGGTAATAGTACAACATAGTGAGCAAACGGCGGTCTTATCACTAAATAGCGATTTCTTCCAGACAACCTATCAGAAATATTTAAAGTAGTAGTACAAGGCGGTGCACAATAGACATAGAAATCAAGATAGTAAATATTATACAAAAAAAAAACTAAATTAATCTAACATACAATAGCAATACAATGAAGCATACACATGACGATGCAGTTTATGACTTTAGGTAATGGTCATTAACCAAGTTTTTAAAAATGGCAAGTGATTTTGCTTTTCTAATATCCAGAGGGAGGGAGTTCCAAATTTGGACAGCCTGTACTGCAAAGGAATTAGAAAAGAATGTCGAAGAGTGTACAGGGGTCTGTAAGAGCAAGTTTTCATTAGAGCGCAGAGAGCGGGAGTGAGTTGTATAAAGAAATTTAAAACAATCCTTAAGGTAAGGAGGTGAAGAAGGAATAAACAATATTCTATAGAGTAAATAGAGAATGTGAGCATTCCGGCGAAGCGAGATGGGCAACCACTTGAGCTTTTGGCGATATTCAGAAATATGGTCATATTTTCTTAAACCAAATATGAACCTAATACCAACATTTTGAAGACGTTCCAGCTTCAATAGTTGCTCTTGGGTAAGATTAAGATAGCAGACATCGGCGTAGTCAAGGATAGGGAGTAATAGAGATTGAACAAGTTTTATCTTAGTGGCAAATGGAAGAAAGTTTTTGAGCTTTTTAAGAGAATTATAAGAAGCAAAAATTCTACGACTTAATTCTGTTATGTGCGGCTGCCAACATAGTTCTTTGTCAAAAGTTACACCAAGGTTTTTTATCTTATCACTAATAGCAATCTGCATACCATCAAATGTGATATTGGGAAGAAGAGATGCATCTAATTTAGAAATCAGCCGTGAACTACCAATGATGATAGACTGTGTTTTTAAGGGATTTATATTTAAGCCATAGGAAATACTCCATTCAAGAATTTTACGTAAATCTTCATTGGTAGTTCTGATGGCGTCATGTAATTTATCCCTAGGTACCTGAGTATAAATTTGCAAGTCGTCTGCATAGAGATGATAGGAAGAAGATAGGTTACAAGAGATTGAATTTATGAAAATGGAAAATAAAAGAGGAGATAAAACGCCGCCCTGTGGGACTCCAGCAGTGAGGTCCTGCCAAGATGAAAATGTATCATCTAAGCGTACCCGTTGAATGCACTTTGTTTATTCATATTTAAAACACTTTATTCACAAATTTCACGCGTACAGCTGTTCACCGGCAACTGCTATTCATACACGTTAAGCGAACGCTCGGCCGAGCTACATGGTAGGCGGAGTGGGGGGTGTTAGGTTTTATTTTCGTTACGGAATTTCTTGATTCTGTCGACGGGCTCAAAGCCCGCGACAAAAGCTATGCTATTACTCTATATTGTAGTTTACAAGTGGCACATGGTAACTACACTAAAATCCAAAAGATCAGGGTTTGATCCTTAATCCTGAAACTTGCTTACGTCTCTCATCTCTTAGCAAGCGACGTGATACCCTAAGATTGCGAGTTTGTAAGCCTTTAGTCAAATTTTGATTCATAATAAATTTTATTAATTACTAGCTGTGCCCCCGACTCCGTCCGCGTGGAATAGTGACTTTGGGCAGCATTTTGTGGATATATGAGGTCAACTTAAATTGGTAATTCAACCTACTAAGTCCTTTTAAAATTTCCGAAATTTATCATTTTTAACAAAAACTATTTTTTTTTTCTAAAATAAAAATAGCCTAAGTTACTCCTTGTTACATCAGCTATCTGCCAGTAAAAGTCCCGTCAAAATCGGTGCAGCCATTTCAGAGATTAGCCGGAACAAACAGACAGACAGACAGATAGACAAAAATTGTAAAATTTTTGTTTTGGTATATACACCGTGAATACGTCCGAATGCACTTAGTAACAAGCGGTTATTTTAATATTACAAACAGACCCTCCAATTTTATTTATTTGTATAGATGTATAGATTAATTTTTTTTCATGTTATTTATACTTTTCTATTTTCTATTTTATTTATTTTGTGGACTGCTGAAACCTGTAAAATAAAAACAAATGCTGACAGGCTAATGACCCATTTAATAGTAAGTTACCGTCGCCTATGAATCGCGACACTTGGGTTACACAACACAACACTATAATGGCGGCAAATTTAGAGATCAAGGTTGCCATCCAGACTGGCTGGAAACCGTACTAACCAGCTGAGATTGTTTTGTCTCCTTTTATGACAGGCCGCCGTCCGTCAGTAGAATATTGACCGTACTGACACGGAGAATTATGTTTATTTTGCCTGAAAAAGGTGATTCTTTTCATCTCTAACTCAAACGAAGATAGGGAACCTGTCAGAAACATCATCCTCATATAAAGCTGTATGAAATCTCTCTATTAAATAAAATTTTAATTTAATCGTAAGACTATATTCGATTTAATTTAAAAGCGTACTCTTTGTTTCCTTTATACGGACCACAGACAAAACATGCGATTATAGATAGGGCATAGACAATTGATGCGCGTGTGCGGCACGCGGCGGCTTGCAAGTGCCGTGCAAATTGAGCGCTCCAATTACCAGATCATTTTTCATAGACAATTTATATACAGCATGATTCTTTTTACTGCATTATATTATTCTATCTACTGTACCTTTCTATTTTTATTGCTATAGAACAGCAGACAGGCTGACGGCCCACTTAGAACTTAGCAGTTACCGTCGACTATGGGTACAGGAACTTAGGTCACTAATGCAGGAACACAACACAAGGTTATTATGGCGGCATAGTTAAGACCAAAGGTTGTCGCCATCCAGACGTTCTTGGGGCCCTACTACGCAGCTAGGGTGGGTTGTTTTGTCACCTTTTACGACAGTAAAGCAGAGGACAGTACTCTTTCTCCGCCCCTACACGGATGCCAAAATTCTACAGAGGAACACTAAAAAATCTACAGCCATTTTTGTAACTCCACTCATCCAGTTCAACATTCACATCTCTGCTGCATGCAAAGACCAGAGACTTTCACTCTTCTCCTTTGTGGGCCAGCATTCCAATCCATACAATATAACAGGTCTTATTACGGACTTATAAGTTTTGCCTTAAACGGCGCTCTAGATCTAATGTATAGCTTGGTTGTATTTACTTGGACATCATTCTAGAGGCGCCGGGTTCGAATCCTACGCTAGCATAGACCGTTTAGCAAATTTTTCACGCCCAATGTGCATCTAATTGCTATGTATAACCCGCATTGGACAAACGTAGCAGGTTTACTCTCCGTTCCTCCTAAGGGGAGGCCTGATCCAAGCAGAGATCCTAGCAGTGACTAATTAGTCATAAATACAGGTAACATATCTAATTTTATTTTAAACCACAGCTAGTGGAATAAATATTAAAAACCTATGCTATGATGTCACAACATGGCGCAAAGTCAATCCTATTCTTATTTGAAACGCTAATATATCTACGCATGTGCGCTACACCGCTTGCCCCACGTCTCTGCGGCAAGAAAACACACATCACTTAAAAATTGTTTCTTTAACTTTAACTTTATATTAAATGAAGATATCGCAATATTATTTTTAGATAAGGGCTAAGTGTCTAAGAAATAAAACTTAGAAAATTTAATTGAAATCTATCCAGTAGTTTTGCCGTGATGTGCACACAACTGCAGACTTCTATGATTTTATTTATGTAGATATAAAGTGTCACTCATCACCCTTTCGCCAGATATCTTAAATATTCCTTGTAACGGTTGCCTGGAAGAGATTCCTTTAAGAAATATGTCATTGATTATTTATCACTGTTTTTATATCAATTTTATTATAGTTTTTTTTTTGTTATGTACCTAGTTGTTGATCAATAAAGACCTATCTATTTATGTTTAATTTACTAGGTGTATCTATATTTTCTATACACTATTCCAATTTTATTATAACTGTAGAACAGCCTGTATAAGCTATACTTATTTGCTATACGCACGTGACCTAAAATGGCGGCAGGGTTCGAAATTCGAATAAATCAAGAGGATTGGCGGCTAATCGGCAGAATGGCGCGAAAACACCAGTTACGGAAATCGCCGGAGGTTTTGTTTAACAAGACCACAGGATATGTATTTAAATAAAGTAAATAAAGGGTACTAATTCGATTAGAATTAAGTGTATTTGTTGGACACCCAGTGTTGGATATTTACCTACGTATAATCTATATCATTCTCGTGTAGGTAACGTTGTTGCTCACGATGAACGCCGAAACTATCTAACCGATTGTCACGTTTTTTTTAAATGTGTGTTTGTGCCTAAGATAGTTTTTACAACATAATTTTTATTAAATAATTGCAAAATCAACAATTTTTAAATTCCATATACCTACTACAACGTATTGTGTAGCGTCCATTAATTCATGTGGCAGAACAACGTTTGCCGGGACAGCTAGTATGTATTATCATCATCATCATCTCAGCGATGAATCCCGGTTGCAGCCCAAACTCTCGCTTCGGCGCCCGGGGTCCGCTTTCCGACTTTTTCTTCTCCACTTCGCACGGTCTTCAGCATCCCTGGTAGTGAGACCATTGGCACGCATATCACCCTTTACGACGTCAAGCCAGCACTTTTTGGGTCTACCCCTCCTGCCGGGGCCCGGCGGAAGCGGCATGGCCAGACATTTGTTTCCCACGTAAGCATCCGGTTGCCGTAAAACGTGGCCATACCATCGGAGCCGACACTCCTGCAATTTATCCGCAATGTCACGGACATGAAGGCTGCCGCGAATGCGGGAGAATAAATAAATAACAATTTATTTTATCTTTTACTTTTTATCCGTGCAGGGGCGAAGAAAGAATACTGACCTCTGCGACCGGGGTCGGCCTGTCGTAAAAGTCGACAAAACAACCCACCCTAGCTACGTGGTAGGGCTCCGAGCCCGTCTGGATGGCCACCACCTTTACTCTTAAGTATACATGCTGCCATAATAACCATGTGTTGTGTTCCGGCATTTGTGACCCAAGTAAACTGCTAAATTCTAAGCGGGCCGTCAGCCTGTCTGCTGTCCCATAGCAATAATTTTTTTTTAAGAAAAAACAACAGAACAGCTGACTGGTGATGGCCAACTTAATAGTGAACAATTACCTTCGCCAATGTTTGCGACACCAGGGGCACCGCGAACACGCTACTGTCGTCATACTAATGCTGGAAAACAACACAAGGTTATTATGGCTACCATGTACACTTTAAGTACCATACACACATATAGATGGCATGAATATTATCTTGAACATTTTCGAAAAACCATCAGTCCAAAATGTAAAACGGGTATAAAAGAAATCTTATTCGCCAAAGTTCATAAAACAGCGTAGCGTGTTCTGCCATTTAAAAATAAAACCCCTTGTCGATGGATTAAGCGAAACGCTCCATTGCCAATCGTTTCTTTTTTAGCGAAGACGCGCGTATTTTTTTCTTTTTTTAACGAACCCAGCTGTGTTGAATATTTTCTAATTGGCCAGTTTTATTTACTTTTTATATCGTAGGTAGATTAAAAAGTGTTTACCTGTTGATTTCTTTGAAAAATTCATAACTGAAGATAAAAATGCGTTCCATGCTAAACATCACAGTTTTAATAATACTTATAAATGTGAAAATAAGTTTGTTTGTTACGCTTTCACGTGAAAACTACTTAACCGATCATCATGAAACTTTGTACACATATTCTTGGAGGTATTAGAAGTAACATAGGATATTTTTATTGATTTTTTTTATTTTTTTACGAAGATTACCCTTTCTCATTTTTTTTCGATTTAATTTTGCCTGTTAATCGCCCAGTGGAGCAGGCGTGATCGGCTAGTATTTCAATATATTTTGCTGTTACAATATGTAGGACTAAATACGAAATGAGGATATAGCTCGGAAAATATGCAAACTGAAGTGGCAATGGGCCGGTCACGTTTGCAGGACTTATGGACGTTGGAGCAGTGTCCTAGAGTGGATACCAAGCCCGATGAAGCAATGATCTGCTCAAGGTCGCCGGTTGGGGCTTGATAGAAAAATCAAGAGACCGGAATTTGTGGCGCAAATTTGAGGAGGCCTACGTTCAACTGTGGACAATGAACGACTGACAAACAAAATATTGTACAGCGCCATCTATTCTCAAAATAGCAGAAATATATTCTTGCTTTTTTTATTTATATTAATATATTATGAATAAACAACCAGACTAGTACCGGGAATTGAAACCGTGACATGTTGTGTGAAGACATGTTGTGAAGGTCGTCAACGTGACATAAGATATATCTAGTTTGAAATAACCTATTACAAATTTACATCGTCTTTAGAGTGCGGGGCAACCTCACCAACTACAGCACCTTGTTAAATAACAGTAAGGTAAAATACCCTGACGGGGATGTGAATCAGTCAGCAATTATCCATGTAAAACGATACAATGCCGGTACTGGCGTACGATAGGACTGATCGACTGATTCCTATTAGATTTAAAGAAATTCGAATTTAAACAAAAATTACGGAAAATGCTAAGCAACGGAACATATAATAATTTAAATGTTGATTTTATGAAATAATATATAGGCGAGTGTTTGTTTATAATTGAGAATTTCTAATTGAAATATTTATGTAAGCTGGGCACATGGCAGAATACAGAGATTCAAATCTGTTGCCAAGTCAAGCAAAAAAGCGGCACGGCCGTACCATCCTTTTCTCGAAGCAGTTCAGGTCATTTTCGACCCCCTATAACTTCGTTGTGGATAAAACTAGAAGCCTGAATTGCCAATTCAATCTATTTTATTTAAAACATAAAAGATTTTTAATATTAATGTTCACTATAAGATGTTGTGTTAGCTAATTACGTAATAACTTAAGACAGAAGGTCTCTTAAGTAGGGACTTAATAAGTTAACCGACTTGGTATTACATGGATCTCACAACTTTTTACGGTAGAAGCAATGAGTTGCGAGACTTGGTTTTTTTTACAAGTTTTGTTTTTGATGGCATATATTTGACCTCTTGTAACCTGTAATTGGCAATAATACATACAAAAAATTATAACAATAATGTAATAATAAAGTACCTATCCCTGATAAAGAATCTGCAGGGGCAAATGCAGCCCCTATAAAACAAAAAATACCCTTAATTCGCAAAATAAATACAACTTTGACTCCGACCATTGAAATGCAATAATATGTAAATAGTTTGTTTTAGTGTAGTTTGGGTGTACATTTCCACGAACTGTATTTTATTTTTACTTTTTTATGTTTGTCAAAAACCTAACGATGCAGGTGAAAACTACAACGTGAAAATATTGTATGCAAACCTAAGTACTTTTATTACTTACCTAATTTATAAAATACTTTACGGAATTTGAACGCTTCCTGTCCGTCAAAAATTAAATCCCTGACACAGGATATCCGTTTTATTATACATAATAAAAAATACCATTCCATGCGATTAACAGAAAAAAAATCGATCACCCTTAAATCTATATCACCTACACTAAACCTCTATGTTAAAAGGACTCTACGGTAAAAAGCGTTAGAAAAAAGTGAATAACCCCTCATAATTCACAATTAGAGGAGCTACTGGTCATGCCCCATAATAAATTTCAACCTTAAAAAGGTCTGAAAAGACCAGTAAACTGACAAAGGACAGCGCGTGAATGAAAAAAAAAACAAAAATTGTTTATGATTATCATTTTGCCGCCAACGCTCTTTAAATTTGGAATTCTAATTTCTCCTTGGCATTTATCCTGGGGCGGACGGAATACGATATTTTATAGCCTTGTATCTTAATATTCAAAAAGCATGTATCACAAGTAGTGGTATTAAAAAGAAAGAAACAAAAAAAATTATTTATGACTAGGTTAACAAACAAATATACAAAACCAAAAATAAAAAACTAAATAAACGTAAAATTAGTCGTAAAATGGTTCTAACTCGCATAAACTGGTTAAACAACCAGCGCTGGTCTTCCGTTAGAGCCCGGTATTGACCCCACTTTAAAAAAAATTATATATATTTAAAAAGTAAACAAAAGAAAATTAATAATAATAAGACAAATAACCAAATCTATAAATTTGATAAACGTAATTTTTTTTATACTGCAGGACAGCAGACAGGCTGATGGCCCGCTTAGAATTTAGCAGTTATCGTCGCCTATAGGTATTTACAACGCCAGTGGGATCGCGAACACGCTGCTGTCCCATAAGGGTACAGAAACTTGGGTCACTATTGCCGGAACACAACACAAGGTTATTATGGCGGCATACTTAAGACTAAAGGTGGTCGCCATCCAGACGGGCTTGAAGCCTTACCACGTAGCTAGAGGGCCTTACCGCGTAGCTTGTTTTGTCGCCTTTTACGACAGGCCGACCCCGGCCGCAGAGGTTAGTATTCTTTCCCCGCCCCTGCGCGGATAAAATTTTAACATGTAATGAACAATAAAAGAAAAAAAACATAGTTACATATTATACATTACAAGATATTATAATTACTCTAGATTTTAGATACCTATAATATATAATCAGCTATTTATTTTTTGGATTCCATCGACCCTATCTAATTTTTATTCTATTTACTATTGCCTGTTATTTGCCTAGCGAGCGTGATCGGCTAGTGTTTGTGTCACTTCATTATAGCATAATTTCATTACCTAAGTATAGTAAGTTTTAAAGAATAATTATATTGTCGGCTTAGCTATCAGAATGCGTAACTCCATTCATCCATCCATCCGTAAGTTTACAGGAGCAAATAAAAATTATTTTACTCATGTCACTGTCACTCATAACAACTAAGCCATATTTTTGTAAAACGTACGAAGTAATCCAATAGATAGGCTTCAAAATACTCCACTAGTCATCTAGTTAAATTTAAACGTCTTATTTTGATATTTTGTGGAGTTACGCATTCTGATAATTAAGCGAATGATATGTAGACATAAATTTGAACAACAAACAAGTAATGCATCGAATAGAAGACTTCCGGGAGTAACGGCTAACGTACCTCGGTACGCTTGCGGAGGCCAGGGGTTCGATTCCCGTCGCGCATCATATGAAAAGTATATATTTGTAGTATATCAATTATCTAGTAGCCAGAACAAATGATATGCAACTTAGTTTGAGACTAGATGGCGTTGTGTTAAAAATGTTATTATTATCGAATAGATTGGCCACACGAGGAGTGTTTTTATTTCCTCTACAGTCATCTCAATATTCACGTATTTTCTTTGGTCTACCCCTCTTTTACTTCTACCATTATCTTTGTCACATGACATACTTCTTCTCATACCTACTACATATTAATACTATGCTAGATTCTTGCTTTCTAGTTTGACAATATTTGACGCTACTTTCAAACTTCTCCTAACGTATTCATTTTTAATACCCCTTTTGTAACTCCACACACTCATCTCAGCATCTGCTTTCCTTTCCTCCTTCCTTCCACTTTGTGGCCCAGCATTCGAATCCTATAACAGGACTTGTTACGAACTTATTTTAGTTTAGCTAACAAGGTATTTAACATTCGAAAATCAAACAAGTCATTCAATAAAACACCTGTGTACATATGACGAAAAAAATCTTTTCAAATATCGAACCGGAAGCTTACAAATTGACAAAGGAACTCACGGACCATGGACAAATTCCCACGTTTTTTTTCTAACGAGCTATTGATGGCCAGTAGCGAAATTTATGATATGTAGGTGTTTAGAAAAAGGATGAGTTTTATTATAAAAAATCGAATTTAGACGTGTAACCGTCACGCCTTCGTATGAAAGGAATGTAATGAATCTTTGTTACGTATTTTATAAAAGTTTATTCAAAAAATGTCTGGTAGAGATAAAAAATAATTCAATTTTGAACTTTTTTGTAGATATTCTCAATGTGGTATTAAAAAATAAATAGGTAGGTATAGGTTTCATTTACATATATAATAAACTCAACTTCTCATCGTGTTAATCAACTGTTCCATATTTCACTCATTAGGCGAAATTGCAACGTGTAAAAAGGGGCAGAGGGAGGGGTAGACCACGAATCACACAACAACAGACCACCAACAACACCCAAGCAACACACTAACACACACCAAAGGTACACCAGAAAGGGAGAAGAGGGCTCTCCCTTTGAGAAGAGGGAGAAGAACACAAAACACAACACTCACTCAACATGCTCAATAGTTAGAGGGGGGACATGAATATCTCTCTTCCCGTGGGCTACGGGACGGGATATTTATGAAAAACCGAAATATTTTTTTATTGCTGTAGAACAGCAGACAGGCTGACGGTCCGCTTAGAATTTAGCAATTACCGTCGCCTATGGGTATTTGCAACGCCAGTGGCATCGCGAACACGCTGCTGTCCCATAAGAGCACAAGAACTTGGGTCACTAATACCGGAACACAAGGTTATTATGGCGGCATACTTAAGACCTTTGTAAAACAGGCTACAAAAACGTGACGGCCACGACCACTCTGGCAAGAGTGTAACGCCAAAGAAGAAGAAGAAGATACTTAAGACCAAAGGTGGTCGCCATCCAGACTGGCTTTGAGGCTCTACCACGTAGCTAGGGTGGGTTGTTTTGTCGCCTTTTACGACAGGGCGACCCCGGACGCAGAGGTTAGTATTCTTTCTCCGCCCCTGCACGGATAGAATCGACATAAGTCGAGATAAAGTATATATAATATTTTTACCAAGTTCATTTCTTTATATTTTAATGCAATTACATTTCATATATTAATGAATAAAAGCTGCAAAAGCTCGAACAAAATGGAGACAATGATTATAGGAAAATCTGTATAATTGTATCTTATTACTTCGCATTTTCAAATCACAACGGTGCTGAAGAAGTTTCACTTGAAAAATCCATTGTCATGAGTTCCTTTACTTTTTAGTATCAACATAATGACAGAGGAAACAAAGAATAAATTTAATATCAAAACCGTGAATATGGGGCACCGTTCTGATATCCCCTCGGGGGACCAGACAGATATCCTTAAAAGATCCAATTTGGTGGGTGTTTTTCATGTGACTCTCTGGTCAATAATAACAGTAAGCATGGGACAGCCATGCAGCAGGAATTTACCAATAATAATACCTCGCAGCGTACCATAAGCTAAAAACAAAGCTTCGTTAAAAAAACTGGCATGAAGAACAATAAAAAAGATGTAACTTAACAAAATTCTAAATAACAAAATTCACATACATACATATCTATAGCAAAGTATAAAGTATAGAAGTACAGCCCTTGAGTTATGAGTATACTAGATATATATTACTTACACACTTTTGTCAAAAAAATACATTTTACAAAAGCGTGACTCCATCTGAAAATCATTGCGCCAATTGCGAAAACAATTGAAAAAAGGTTACCTACATGTGAAAAATGACACTTTAGCAAGGTTTCTATCAAATACTTAGAAATGTCAAATAACTGCTGCGTCATTCCTCCAAAATTATATGAACATCATACCCGTTAAAGCACCGAATGTGATAGCTACCAAAATAGTTCCATTGTTATTATTGCTAAATCATCGATCGGTGATCAATGTAGATCATTCACACGGTGTCACAGGTGGCACTGCGCCCGCGCAGCACTTGATTGAAGATTACGGAGAATTTAATTTATTTATTCTATCATTTGTGACGCAATCAGAGTTGCTCAGTGTCAGTTAATTAAAGGAATATTATGTTCAGCGCTGAAAAAAAGTAAATACGTTTATGATGTGAAAAGTACATTTAATCTATTAATACGTGAAGCGAAAACTTTGTACCCCTTTTGACGAAAATTGCGCGGACGGATAAAATTTGCCACAGTTAAAATTTATATGGAGGATATATGCAGGAAGCTATTTTTTTGTCTATGATCATAATTTCATAATATACTTTAGTAAATACTTAAATAATTAATTAAAAAATATTAAAAATATATAAATAATAATGTTAGTATATAATTAATAATCATCATCATCTTTGCGTTGTATCCCGGTTGCAGCCCAAACTCTCGCTTCGGCGCCCTGGGTCCGCTTTCCGGCTTTTTCTTCTCCACTTCGCACGGTCTTCAGCATCCCTGGTAGTAAGCCTTTGGCACGCATATCACCCTTTACGACGTCAAGCTAGCACTTGTGGCGAAGGCGAACCTACATGCATATTTTAAAAGATGGCGTACAAATTTTGGGTCTACCCCTCCTGCCGGGGCCCGGTGGAGGCGGCATGGCCAGACATTTGTTACCCACGTAAGCATCCGGTTGCCGTAAAACGTAGCCGTACCAACGGAGCCGACACTCTTGTAATTTATCCGCAATGTCACGGACATGAAGACTGCCGCGAATGCGGGAGTTCCTAACGCGGTCCTTCCGCGTCACTCCACACATCCACCGCAGCATATTCATCTCCATGACACGCAGCTCTTGCTTGCTCTAACACCGGCCACGCTTCACAGCCGTATAAAAGGACAGGCCTAACGATGGTCTTGTAGACTTTTCCCTTCAACTTTACCGGCATCTTAGGGTCACAAATGACACCAGTTACATCACGTCATTTGGCCCACGCGGCAGCAATGCGTGCCTTGACGTCACAATCGATATCACCAGACGCATGGAACACAGATCCCAGGTATTTCACTTGATCCGTGCGCTCGACCGTGTTGCCGTCTATGCGTACGGGTGTGGGATCTGTGGAGTTACAGGCCAAAAACTCGGTCTTCGCCACATTGAGCTTAAGGCCGCCGTTCTCAAGCGACTCCTTCCACGCCTTCACGCGTCGCACCAACCTACCTCTGTCCGAATCTGCCAGCGCGATATCATCAGTATATAATTAATAATAACATAAATTAAATAAATTAACATCAATTGTCTATCGGCTTTAGCTAGTCTTATTGAATGTAAAAAATGACAATAATGAGAAATGAAACTTTGAAATTGTTTTTATTTAAAGAAGAAAGAAGAAAATAATTTTTATTTAGGACAATTAAACTAATATAAAACTAAGTGTTAATGAAATTGAGTTTAAAACAAAACTTGTCCTAAAAGGGGCATCAGACTCAGCATAATGCTGGTCAGTTGACCAGCGCTGATCTTCCGCTGAGCCCATGAGGCACATAAGGCCCATAAGGTAACGGTACGGCAGACATTACACCTTACACTTAGCACATAGAACAAAACAAACAATAATATATAATCTTATACAAATAAATATATATGTAGTATATGGTATAAAACTGTAAATATATGATAAATATAAATGCAATAACTAATAGTAATATTAATGAATATACAAGTGTTGCAATTAAGAGAAATAAATAAACATTACATAAACATAAAAAGAGGTATTACAATTAAATACCACTTGTGTCCTGTCTTAGGTCGCATTGTGAGTGTTGGTGTTTATTTAAAAAAGTCTTCAATTTGCATCTGAATCCAGAAACAGATTGCTGATTTCTAATGGGCGGTGGCATGTTATTAATTTGTATAGTTATTTATAATTTGTGTAACACATCTTGCTCAAGCATAAAGAAAATAGTGTAATAGAGTAATCTGAATCGAAATAGATTTAGAAAAGGTAAATACCTACTCTGCTCTATTTGTTTGTGAGAATAGTGTTTAAAAAATGTGAATACATGGTTACGAAATGAATTTTAAATACAAAACTTTTCGAAGTTATACAGTGATGCCGTTCAAACTGATTTATAAAAATAAAGAAAATTATGTACAAGTTATCTGAATTGATTTACCTACTGTTGCCTATTTGCGAGAATAATATTTATAAAATAAAAATATATGGTTACGAAACGAATTTACAATGAAGGTTTTGTAATGCAAAACATTTTGAAGTTTTACAGTGATGCTGTTCAAACTGATGTCGAAAAATGGCAAATTAACTGAGTAGCTATCTATACCTTGGATTATAGAAATGCAACCTTTGACAAAAGAACCCTAATAAAGTGCAAACTTATAAATTAATTAAATATGGTCGAATTTCGACCCGTGGACCACTAATATCTATAATTATTAAATTGATATATGTATTAAAATCGGTCCTAGTTCGTTTTGTTTAGGTAAAATAAATCCTCTTTTATCAAAAATAAAACTTAATAAAATATTTTCTTATTCAGGATATTTAACTATATTGTTGTAATTTTTTTTATTAATAATGTTTTTTGTTCATTTATTGTTGTTAGAAGTGAAAAAGTACTGCTAGCCTTAATAATCTATAAAAAATGAATGTGTAACGGGGAAAATATAGTGTTGATTAATTTAGAATCACCTACTAACAATTCTAACTTACTGTTAAGAATTTTATTATATAACTAACCCACTAATAACTTATGGATAAAAAAAAATGTCTGAAATAAATGATTATTATTATTATTATTATTATTAACGGTCGCGGTTCAAAAAGTATAGATATATAAAATATAGTCAAAATTAAGTTTCGACTTCGTCAACTGTAAAAGGATTTATTAAAAAATTCAGGAAACTGGATCACTTGGAGATAAAAGTCGAAAAGCGGACCGCGGGCACCGAAGCAAAAGTTTGGATTGCAACTGGAATTTAACGCTAAGATGATGAGGTAAACACATCGATCGTCAAAAAAATGGCGTTCAAATGTTATGCCATTTAAATCACAGGAACATCGAAGCGCCATAGTGGTCAAAAATTACAAAAATCAAAACCCTCTCTACAGCGTACACGCATAGAAGAATTAGGTCTCTACACTTATTAAATTTAATTAACATAACAACTGAAGCTTTCTCCAAGCAGGAGCCGAGTAAGAATACTAACCTCTGCGGCCGGGGTCAGCTTGTCGTAAAAGGCGATAAAACAACCCCACCTACATGGTAGGACCCCAAGCCCGTCTGAATGGCGACCACCCTTGGTTTATAAGTATACCACCATCCCTTGTATTGTGTTCCGGAATTAGTGACTCAGGTTCCTGTAACACTATGGGACAGCAGCGTGTTCGCGGTGCACATAGCATCGCAAACATCCATATGCAACAGTTACTGCTTATTGTTAAGTAGGCCATTAGCCTAAGTATCTCCTAGGTTCTCCAGCAATAAAAAAATAAAAGTTAGTGACCATGGACAGAGTTCGTGGTAAAGATTCTTGAATAACAACAAATAGATGCAAATTTTTCTAGCAAAATCATCCTAAATAATTAAGCACATTTTCATTTTGTTGGATTTGTTAATCGCTAAAATTTCCATGTTTAGTGTTCGATGAAAACATATAAAAATGTCGGACAGCAAATGTCACCTCTAACGATTTCTTTACATTTCCTAAAATTAAGAAAAGTCTTCGTGGTCAAAGGTTCCATTCCGGTGAAGAAGCAGTCGACGCTTTCAAGTCAGCCATTTTGAACACCCCCACTTTAGAGTGGAATAAATGTTATAATAACTGGTTATAATAAATGTTAAAATTGTATTAGGCTACGTGGTGAATACTTTGAAAAACAAT
Organism: Malacosoma neustria; assembly: GCA_963693495.1. Classification (NCBI taxonomy): domain Eukaryota; kingdom Metazoa; phylum Arthropoda; class Insecta; order Lepidoptera; family Lasiocampidae; genus Malacosoma; species Malacosoma neustria. Next base: position 2,992,389 of record OY856397.1, read on the forward strand.
AAAAAGTATTATAAGGTTCTAGTTGTATTTTTTCCTTCAAACGACAAAACTTAAAAGGCATGCCTCGTAGCTGGCGTGGAAACGTGTGCATATTATGACGATAACAACTTTTATAACTTTTTGAATCGTTATATCTCAGAAACGCTGGCTCGTAGGAAAAAAGTATTGATACATTTTTTGTAGGTAATTTTATGATCTACTATTTTTTGTTTAAGGTATTACTTTTATGATAAAACTTACCGTTTTGCTGAAAATCGCGAAAAACACATTTTCTTGACCTTTGACCTTGAATAAAAAAAATCCATACACGGGAATGATGGGGAACTTTTAAATATTAATATCCGGATGACCGAGCTTTGCTCGGTATTTTTTTTTATAAATTGTGTTTTTTGGAAATTAACAATTGATTTTCTTAGTCTAACCTCAAAGGAAACACTCATTGACTTCTTGTTACTTAACAACGCCATCTGCTGGAATAGCTTTAGTGTTGTGTCGTTAAAGCAATTTAAAAAAATAGTATTATTATTCGCCGATAGATGTCAGGAAGAGTCACATTTTTGTTATTTTTCTTCCAATAAAAAAAAAGCTAATAAAATGACATTTTCTAGAAATGATTCCTAGCTAGATCGATTTATCGCCCCCGAAACCCCCCGTATACTAAATTTCATGAAAATTGTTGGAGCCGATTCCGAGATTCCAATTATATAAATATATATATATACTTACAAGAATTGCTCGTTTAAAGATATAGGATTTATAAGTAACTATGTTTTGAACAAGTTTACAGATTTTCAGCTTCTTGGGATTTTATATACCTTCACTCTCATGTTTTGGTCTAAATTGACCGGACTAACGCTTGCGGAGGTCACGGGTTCGATTCCCGTCCCGCGTCTCGGTGTTTATGTATAACATATATTTATTTACAAAAGAAAAAAGTATATAAGTAGTATATTAGTTGTCTAGGGCCCATAACACAAGTGCTACTTAGTTTGGGATTAGATGACGCTGTGTGAATTGTCACAAAATATTTATTTATTTATTTATCAACGAAATTCAGCCGTTAACGAAAATTTATCAACAATTTCTACAAAAGAGTATATGTGTTATTCCACAAATAACTCTATTCTGTATACTAACCTCTTACTAGACCACCTCCGTGGCGTAGCGGCTGAAGCACTTCGGTATGCTTGCAGAGGTCATGGATTCGATTCTCGTCTCGGGTTTGGGTATTTATGTATAATTTGTATTTATTTCCAAAAAAGTATATAAGTAGTTGGGTACTAACCCATTTTTTTTGTCTCGGGGAAAAACCTCTATTGACGGGTTCCCCCGGCCCGGGGGGACCGAGGAATATGTGGGACTCCGGGGAAGATGTTCAGCCATCCGACTACCCACTAAAAAACCCCGCTGTTCTCCTATCGCCTACGCCCGGGCCTACGGATATGTGGCTTGCCGATCTCGTGGCCCGGGCCGCCGCCGGCCCGCCCTTTGTCTCAAGGCGGGCCTCTTCTGAAGTGTTGGCGCCAGGGGGTCAGGGTTTCGTCCCCCCGGCGCCCTCTTGTATTGTAGGAGTTGAGGGGGGCCCCGGAACAGCACGTGGCCCTCTCCCTCGCGGCAATAGTGCAGGCGGCGGATATGTAGCGTGTATACATCCAAATGCACTTAGGAAAAAGCGGTTATTTTAATATTACAAACAGACCCTCCAATTTTATTTATTTGTATAGATAGATAATTTAATATCTTGTGTCGAGCATAGAAAAAGCGGAAAAATGCCTCGTCCGTTAGGTACACAAGCTTAAAAGTGAAGAAGCCTTAACTCCTGGTATGACCTCTTACATTGACGTACCTGCACTTAACAATGACTAATAGAAAATTAATAAACCGTAAGAGATGAAATACCGAATCATCCCATGACCCACCAACAGTGACAATATTTAAAAAAATGATAAAAAATATAGTAATCCAACATCTCTGGAGGATTACACAAGAAATGCATTCTGATGTTGGCCACACTGAATCTCAGGACCGAATTTAGGTGTATTTTTTATAGTGTTTTAGATGTGCACAGGTTAGGCCTCCATTCGTTTAGTTGTTGAGTGAAGGAAAAATTCTTCCTCAGGGGTTCATTTGGTGGTAGTGTCCCAATAAAAGTCGATTCCATGTTTTATTTTTATTTTTTTGTTAGCTGGAGACTGTTGTGGTCTCAGACGACGTAACAGCGACTCCAGGCGTAAAAGGCATTCCGACCCCGTGGGAGCGAGGTCAATCAGCCGAGGCAGCGTGCTCGGGGAGGCATCTCCTCTGAGGTACATACATTTCATCCCGATTTCATCAGAAGTTTAATCGTCTATACCTTCTTGTTTCTGTGATGGGCTAGATGACTTCATCTAGCCCAATCATTTGTCATAAAAAGTCTTCTTGTCCAAGATCAAACATTCGAGAAAATCTTATTATAATTACTCACACTTTAGTACGACCCTGTCAGTCGCGACAACCTTCGATGATAAAAATAAAAAAATGTTCCCAAAATATTTTTAATCACGAGCGGTCTTGTCTATTATTAATAATGGAATGACAATTTTGACAAAAGGTGTCATTCGATCGATTCAGATTTCAAATTTCGAATGGCAGGTAACTGGGTAATCTATGACCATAGGGTAACAAACTTTTTTTGTAGTAGTGTAAGCTAAGCTTTTCTTCATTAAAATACGTTATGGAGTGTTTATTTTTGTTATTTTTTAAGTTCTGTCTAGTTTCAGTAGCGTTTTCACCAAATTACGAAGATCTTTTCTTGTTCCATTTAATTCTTTGTTTGTGACTAACAAGTAGTGTTAAATAAGTTATTTTTATGGGGTTTAAAAAGTATACGGGTCATAATTTATATAGATATGGAATCCAAACAGAAATGTTTAAGTCCTGATATGATATTTGCAGGTTCGGAAGCAATCTATTGTTATCAATAGAATGCCTAAGCAGGTTTGATTTCGAGATTGATTTCGAGCACCCTACGCTTTTTAGAACAGTGACATAATTTTCTCGTTAGTAATTGTTTAAAAAGTCACCGACATAGCCCGGATGATTGCAAAACTGAAGTGGCAGTGGGCTGGGCACATAGCTCGAAGGACTGATGGCCGTTGGGGTAGAAAAGTCCTCGAATGGCGACCACGTACCGGAAGACGCAATGTTGGTAGGCCCCCCACAAGATGGACCGATGATCTGGTCAAGATCGCCGGAATAGGTTGGATGAGGGCAGCGCAGGACCGATCATCGTGGAGATCTTTGGGGGAGGCTTTTGTCCCGCAGTGGGCGTCTTCCGGCTGAAATGATGATGAATTGTTTCTTATGTTAAAAAAGATTTTTTTTTTTAGTTTGATTAACTATAAAATATAATTTATTTGTGGTTAATTCCCAATCGGTAAATGTTTTATATTAATTTAACGCCATCTTCTGGCAGTGTTGTTAATTAAACGTCAGATGGGTTTCGGTAGAATTTTAATTTTTTTTTATTGTTCAAAGTGGGTAAAAATCGAGTCCGAAAATTCCTTTACATACAGGTCAAGTTAATATAAAGCGTGTAAAAAAGAACAAAAGAGCCAACGTCACGCGGTGTTCCCAGATGATCACCCATCCAAGTACTGACCGCGCCCAACGCTGCTTAACTTCGATGATCGGACGGGAACCGGTCCGAAAATTCATTAATCCTGAGGATCCTGGTAAGGATAATGATACAAACTATACAAATTATTGCATTGCATTATTAAAAGATAATATAATTAAACATCGACTGAATGATATTGTTTTGAATTATGGATTAACATTTAACATTAAAGAGCCCACTAGGCAAACTAGCTGCATAGATCACATTATCAGCAATATTTGTGATGCAAAAGGCTTTACTCTTAGGACTTATCTATCTGACCACGATACTGGTCAAATTCTTACGTTTCCTGTTAGTCACATACCTAATTTAAATTCTTGGTTTACATACAGGAGAAATTTTAACAGAGAAAATATTGATAAATTTAAATATTATTTGTCATCACTAGGGTGGACTGGTGTTTATGATGAGGCTGATTTAGACAAGTGCTTTGATTGCTTCCATGAAACTTTCTGCCTTTTTTATAATCTTTGTTTTCCGATTACTAAATATAAATTAAAATGTAATATGAATTCACCTAGATGGATAACAAAAGGTATAAAAAGGTCGACTAAAGAGAAGAGACGTTTAAGATTTCTTTGTTATAGAAGTACTTCACCAAGATTTAAGGTAGAATACAAAAATTATAGCACTATCTTGCGGAAATGTATTGTCAAGAGTAGAGCAATTTGTAATAATAATATTATAATTAAAGCAAAAAATAAATGCCAAGCAACATGGAATGTAATAAAAAATAAAATAAATAGACCACAAGTATTAAAAGGAATTGAAAGTATTAACTATCTTGGAAATAACCACTCTGAACCTGAAAAAGTTGCTGACTGTTTTAATGAGTTTTTTATTAACACAACCAATAAAGGTACTAAAGTAAAAGCTTATCCTTTACCTGAATCTTTAAGAGCTAGTCATAGTATATTCATAAAACCACTTACCTACTCAGAACTTTATAACATAATTATTTCTCTTAATAATACTAAATCAGTGGGATTTGATGGTGTATCTACTTATATAATAAAAGAAAGCCTAAATATAATTTGTCCTATTTTACTTTACCTTGTGAATCTTTCTCTGTCACAAGGGATTTTTCCATCGAGGCTTAAAATATCTGTAGTTAAACCATTGTATAAAAAAGGTGATAAGCAAGATATGAATAACTATCGTCCTATAACTCTCATACCGATATTTGCCAAGATATTTGAAAAAGCTATGCATTTTCAATTATATGCATTTCTAGATAAATTTAACATTATTCAGAAGGAGCAAAATGGTTTTCAGAAGAAAAAGTCGACTACTTTAGCGACATTCGATCTCGTTGATTCTGTAATTGAAAAAGTTACTAATAAAATACCAGTTTCTGTTATTTTTTATGATATGACGAAAGCTTTTGACTTTGTTGACCATGACATATTAATTCAGAAATGTGAACACTGCGGTATAAGGGGTCATGCAGTATCATGGTTGAGGAGTTACCTTGAGGATAGAAAGCAATATGTTGAGATAAGTAGATTAAATGATAAAATGGAGAAAATGGAGTATCAATCTATAATTAAACAAAACAAATTTGGCGTTCCACAAGGGAGTATTCTCGGCCCTTTACTTTTTCTCTTGTACATAAATGACTTGCCTGTAGTCACGCATCAAAAGTGTATTTTATTCGCGGATGATGTATCGACTATAGTTACTTATGAGGATAGATCTAATTATTTTGAACACACAATGATTTCAGAGATCGATAAAATTATGAGATGGCTAAAATCTAATAATCTTAAGGCTAATATAAGTAAAACGAAGTATGTGGAGTTTTTGAATTATAAGACTAATGAACAATTAAATGATAGTATCATATATAATAATGAACAAATAGAGAAAGTAAATGATATTAAATTTCTTGGTATTATATTGGATAAAAATTTAAATTGGAAATCTCATATTGATCTTATATGTAAAAAATTAAATAAATTCGTATTTGCCTTAAAACGATTACGCTGTACAGCCGGTCAAAATACCGCTTTGACAGCATTTCATGGATATGTTATGTCAGTCCTACGCTATGGCCTTATACTATGGGGAAATTCAACTGACGTAGGTAGGGCTTTTGTAGTTCAAAAAAAGTGTCTGAGGGCTGTTTGCGGAGTGAGTCCTATGACTTCTTGTCGGTCCCTATTTGTTGACCAAAAAGTACTTACCTTAGCTGGTTTATACATTTATCAATCATGTGTATTTGTAAAAGAACACAAACATTATTTTACAGCATACGGTGACTGCGAATATTCCAAAATAAAAAATAGAGATCCTACAAGACTAATGATGCCGATCCGTGGCACTGCTTTAGGACATAAGAATATACCTGTTATAACTATTAAAGTGTACAATCGAATACCCGCTTCGATAAGGCAGTTGCCTCTTAAACAGTTTAAGGAAAAGATGTTTATATGGCTGGTTGAAAGGTGTTTTTATAAATTATCAGACTTATTTCAATAATGTTTTATTTTATGTGTTTTTATAAATTGTTTAAAATTACTTTAAATCACGCGGACTCAGGTATTGTGAACACTGAAATGGAAAAATTAATTATAGACATGATATATATATATATATAATTGTAACCAAAGAACATGTAATTAATCCAATTATAATTCAATGACAATAATTAATTCGATGACATTTATTTTTAAATAATACTGACATACTTTATATTATCTTTATGGACATTACAGGGAAAGAGATTAACAAAAATATGTAACATATATAAAATAATTTAATGTTAAGATTTTTATTTTTTAGGTTTATAAAGAAATTTGTATGCCAGAAATGGCGAAACGTGTTGTACATTTATAAAATTTGAACAAGTCACCTATGTATTCACCATGTTTCTTACAAATAAAGATTATATTATTATTATTATTATTGTCATCGGTCCTTGATAAGTATGCCAAATTTCGAGTTAATCTGACGTATCGAAGGGGTTCAAATTCATGTTCAGAGTTTAGTAACGGAATGTTAATACGTATGAAGCTAATAAAAGCGTGTTAAAAATACCGCAATTCTGTTGATCTGTCGCCTCCTCTAGAAGGGTTTAAGCAGATGCCTTACGATTTATTTTGCTCATCAGTACAATCCGACATAAAGAACCAAGTATGTGTAACCTGTGGGATTTATTTCACATCCCACAAAGTTTGCAAATACACAATCGTTACATGCATGGCCAGATTGCCCAAAACTAAAAAAATTACAAAAGAATAACCTCCTCCGTTTTTTCGTCGGTTAAAAAGAAGTAAAATCTAAATACAAATGGCGTGCTTTTACCCTGAAGACTGCGAGCAATTTGTAGTATGTCCGATGTTAGTGGCCGCTTGTCCAACAACGTGCTGTGAAGAACCACCTATGTGCTATCCCTGCTTGCCACGATGTCCATCGCCGAAAGTTATGTATTGTCGTGAAAGAACCCGCGAGTTTCAAGGCCTCTAACTTGCCAAGAGGAAGATTGCTGTGAGCCACCACCAAAATATATGAAGATGGACGCATTGTGCGTAAGCTGCCGTGTCTGCATTCAAGTGCAACGAAATGCAGGACCAAGAGCATTCGAAGACGTTCGGCACTGCGAATTTCCTATTTAGAAGCCCTCGTGACGTAGTTGTCGAATGTGAATTGCGCACAGACCCCGTAAAAGTGCCACCCTGCACACCCTAGCCGACACTCGGGTGTTGTTTACTCCAGAAAAAACCAATAAAAGTGTCGCTTGAAGATATTAGATGATTGACAACGAAATTTCGTGTCCTACTTTTAATGTAAAACCAGAAAAATAATTTAAATAAAAAGGATGACAGATTTTTCCCCAAAACTTAACGTCAAGCAGGCGGCCGGTTGTAAAAACTAAGCCACAATTACAACATGTAACATATTGTGCCGACCCCATATAATGTGGGATATGGGCAGGAGGAAAAGAAGAAGATTGCCAAAGGTAAAAATTAATTATTAAAAATTAAATTTGTTATTTTATTTTATTAAATTTATTAGTAAAACGCTAAAATAGGAGAATGCATGAGAAGAACAATGGCAAAAAATCACCAAAAATTGTGTTACCTGCGTAATACTTGAACGATATATAACATAAATATGTAAAATATATTAAACTCCTTATGAGCGCTTTTCATCGTAGAAATGGAAGCATCGCAGACAATCAAAGTCTTTTTTTTTTAAAGAAAAGAAAGCCTTTTTTTTGTCTCGGGGAAAAACCACTCTTGACGGGTTCCCCCGGCCTGGGGGTACCGAGGGATATGTGGGACTCCGGGATTTTTCCGACTACCCACTAAAAAACCCCGCTGTTCTCCTATCGCCTACGCCCGGGCCTACGGATATATGGCCTGCCGATCTCGTGGCGTCGTAAGGCGGGCCCCTTCTAAAGTGTTGGCGCCAGGGGGTCAGGCTTTCATCCCCCCGGTGCTCTCCTGTAATAACTCTAGGAGTTGAGGGGGGCCGCGGAACAGCACGCAGCCCTCACCCTCGCGGCAATGGTGCGGGCGGCGGGTCCTCCCCCGAGGGGCCGTCCGCGGCCGCATTTCACGACGGCCGGAGGTCGTTAGTTGCCCTCCGGCGCCGCCGACGTAGCCTGCGTTGGCGGGAGGGGAGTGTGATGGTCGACTCCCGCTCCCGCTCCGCCGCCTCCTTTGCGGACATGACTGTCTCGCAGAAGGAGGCGACGGCCGTCCATCCAGGATCGCCCCCGACCATGGACAGAACCAGGGCCAGAAGCGACAGGTCCGCGCCGATTTAGGCGACGAGGGCGCGGCGCTCCTCGCGCCACGCAGGGCACACGGCGACAGTGTGGTCCACCGTGTCCTCCTCGTCGCCCACGCCACAGTGGTGGCATCCCGACGTCATCTCCCGCCCTATGCAACACAGGTACCTCCCGAAGCAACCGTGCCCCGAGAGGACCTGTGTCAGGGGGAAGGACAGGGCGCCGTGGCGCCTTTCCAGCCATTCAGCCAGGACGGGCCTCACCGCTTCGATGGTGGCGAGGCCCGCGCTGGAGTGCGCGAGGCGCTCCTTCCACTCCACCATGAGCACCTCGTCGCGCAGCTCCGCCCGCTTTACCTCAATTTCGCGAGGCGTGGAGCGAGAGCCACGCTCGGCCGCGTCCCGGCGCGACTGGTACAACAGCGCCAGGACCCGGGCCTCGAGGTCCCATGGTAGGGATCCGGCCAGCAGGGAGGCCGCTTCGAAGGACACCGTGTGGTATCCTCTTATCGCCCTGACGACCAGGACGCGCTGCGGCCTGCGAAGCAGCACCGTCATTTTGGCCGTCAGGCGATCCGCCCAGAGAAAAGAAAGCCTCTCTTAACCCCAGTATATCTATGCTTGCTGAAACATATATTGCACTTTGCGAAAAGTATTAAAAAAACAACGGCGTGACCATCCCGAGGAGCGATGACGGTTTGGATCGAAATGTCAAATATTAACTGAAATCTGACACACCTGTCACAATTAGCTTTTTTATTTCATAACTAAATAAGGGTTGATACAAAATTCTTTAATTTGAAAATATGAAAGAAAACTTCTTCAGATTATTAGGAGGATATTCTCAAATAATTGTATATATTGTGGCTATTGTAATTGTGGCTTAGTGTATATTTGTAAAATAATTAATTATAATAAAAAAATTATTTACAACAAAGTTAAACGTTTACAAATATACAAAAAGTACTAACGTCTAAGCTAGACCAGGCCAGTATTATAGACCGAGGAGGGGTGTTGTTGGCGGTTTCGCTCGACATCGCCAACGCCTTCAACACCCTGCCGTGGAATTGTGTGCGGGAGGCAATCAAGTACCATCGGGTGCCTCCCTACCACCGCATAGTCGGGGCATATTTAGGAGAACGTGCCGTCGTCTACCCGGTCCATAGTGGTATGCAGAATCGACGAGACGTCGTGTGCGGTGTTCCGCAGGGATCGGTCTTGGACCCCCTACTGTGGAACATCGCATAAGATTGGGTCCTGAGGGGTGCTCCTTCCCAGCGTTGGCGTAATCTGTTACGCCGACGAGACGCTTGTCACAGCACGCGGAGGAGCCCCCACCACGCGTGCATTCTAAACATGGTTGGGGTGGCGCATACAGTGACGAGGATCCGACGACGAAGTTCGATATCGATTTGTTCACAAGAAAAGTTAGTACATTCACGGCTATTATGGGCCTTTTTGATACTGAAAGAAATAATTGTTGACTTGTAATCAGCAATAGCTCGTAAGTCTTATTAAAATTAATAAATAAATATTAAACTATTTGTTCGTTTTCAATTTTATTTTTAAGTTTAATATGTAGTTTATTATCTTGCTATATATACCATTTGGCCTAATCTGTAAGGATGACAAATAATTGCAGATAAATAATTTTTATCCATACAGGGGCGGAGAAAGAATACTAAGTACAACTTACAACCGGGGTCGGTAAAGAACGACACAACAGCCCTACGTGGTAGGGCCACAAGCCCGTCTGGATAGCTACCACCCCTGGTTTTTAAATATGTTGCCATAGTAACCTTGTGACATATGTGACCTGATTCCAGTATCACTACGCAGCTAACACCCTGTTAGTGTTGCCCCTGGCGTTGCAAACACCCATAGGCAACGGTAACTCCTAAATTCTAAATGGGTCGTCGGCCTGTCTGTTATCCTACAGCAATAAAAAATTAAAGATCACCTTCTGCAGCCCTTTAGATAAGAAAAAGAAGAGTCATGGTGGTACAGTTTTGCCCTGGAAACATGTTTAACCAAACAGTTTGGTTGCCAAACCTTATCTTCGGTTACTCCTAAGAGGAAATAGAAAAAAGAGGTAATATAATTAAATGTTAATCAAAGCCGGACAACCCTAATTCAAATGTACCATTTTTTATACAACCGCACATGTCAAATTTGACTCTTCGATATTTAACACTTTGACACTGCCAGCTAATCCATATAACAATTATTTTAACTTTTTTTCAAGTTTCGAGTGTCATGGCCGTCTGAATAATCCTTTTAAATGCGCGCCGTTAAGACCTTGCATCGAATTTCTCGTTAAAAAAAGAATGAAATTTGAAACTTTTTTCTTAATTTTATGTTTAATGAAATACATACATACTTACTTGTACGCCACTTTTAAAACCGTAAAGATAAGAATTAAAAATGATTACAAAAATTAAAAATTGCTGCTAAAGACAAAATTTGATTTATTATTAAGTTATTCATTAAGTTTTGTTTCTTTCACGTTTTGGTAAACCGCGCCTTAACTTTTGATTGCAATTACACTAAACAAAATGGTGCTCCATTTTGAGTCGTTGGAATTCAATGACGCCTTTTTAAATAAAACAAATAGATGAGAAGTATAATAAATTTTATATTAACTTTCGAAGATACAGCCCTTAAAGGCATTTAAGAAATAGTTTTTTTGTTTTTAAGAATACAACATAATAGTTTATAATTGTTCGCAGTATAAATAAACAAATTCACCGTGACAATTTAAAGATAATATTTGTCGCAAACAAAAAGTATTTATCATTTGATCGATTTCAATCCTTGGTCTCAATGGACATTATATAACCGAACTAAAATGCGATGTCATGCAACAAAAAGCGTTGTTAAAGATCATAACGCGCTTCCAAATTCCACTGTATTATCGTTTACATCTTAAACTTGTCCACAGACAATGACTTTTATTTAAAAAATAAATAAAACTGCTTCCATTCGGTTACGATATGTTTAAAATTGAAAAAAGAAATCCTTCATAGACACGACGGCGGCAGACGAAAGAAATTAGGGCAGCGCAGGGCTGCCAAAGATTTATCGTATTAATAATGAAAGTATATTTCTTATTATTATTTAGTTCAGAATACTAAATATGTTTTAACTCACACAATCGAATAATATTGACGCGATAGTGAAAATAAGCATTATTTTGTGCAAGCTTATAAAATATAGGACGTATTAGTGTATATGTGTACTAACACAATGACATGTTAAATGTTATATTATATTTTACTGGACTTATAATAACAATTTTTAAGTTAACAATAGACAAGCTGGAGGTCCACTTAATAGTAAGTAGTTACTATCGCCTGTGGATAAACATCCACAGGCGATAGTAACTACTGGCGTTGCAAACGCAACGCCAGGTGCACCGAGAACACGCTCCTGTCCGCATGTATGTATATAGGTACTGCAACCTGTGTCGCTAATGCTTGAACACAACGTAAGATTATTATGGCGGCATATTTATTCACCAAAGGTGGTCGCCATCCACACGGGCTTAGGGCCATTGCTAGGGTAGTTTTATCGTCTTCTGCGACAGGCTGACCGCGGCCGCATGGCTTAGTATTTTTACTCCGGCCCTGCACGGAGAGAATTTTACTTCAAAAGTCTCACAAAGTCTTAAAATACAGGTTGAATTAAATTCATCCTCTTTTTTCTAGGAATCGATATATTCCGGCACAACCCTAATCATAGCGATGTCACAAAAAGCGCGCGTAAAAATATTTTGATGTTTGACAACTGTCATGGCGTGTCCGATCGGTATCTTACGAACTTCAGACCTGCACTGTGCGACATTTCTTTGTTGGTAATATGAATAATAACGGGCCATTAGTCCCACTTGTGGGCTTTAAGCTCTTAGTACAAATATACACTGTCGAAATGTATAATGATTATAAGCTTTAAAAAAGTGTGTGATAATCACACACGGCAGAAATGAAACTTCAGAAAAGTAGCCTACGAGCAATTGAGATATTATTATTTTTATCAAACTCAAAAATAATTTTATATTTTAATGAAAATTCATATATGTTACATACATAAAAGCTACGAAAGCCCAAACATAGAGGAGATGAAGATTATAGGAAAACCTGTATGCTTATATTCTACCTCATTCCTTCGCAGGCTAAATCCTATTAATGAATATGTTCGTCTCTTTTTAGTGTCATTTTTTTCATTTCATCGAATTTTCAAATTACAAGGGTGTTAAGGAACTTTCATTTCAATAACTAAGTAGCATATCATAGAGTATAGGTAATGTTTCATGAGGGTAGATTTCATTATACACAATTATCAAGATTTTGTAAATGAAACTATCATTAGGGTTACATTTGCTAGTCTCACGAAAAGAAAACTCGAAGCTTTTGTATTTGCCACTCATATAAAAATAAAGTACTTATTTCAAGTTTTTTTTTAAAGTAAACAGATTTTTGTAATGATTACAGTAAAAGCTCTATAATTGCGGGGCATACGTTCCGTAAATATGCCGCGAATACGAAAACCGTGAATATGGAATGGTAATTTATTTGGGATTATAGGGAATACGTTCCTAGGTGACAAAATAAAAAACAAATATATAAAAAAATCAGTTTAAATGAGTACATTTGTATTATAGAATTTGAAGTTAATTGACGGTATGTATTTATTTATTTACATCATAAACTAAAATAGTATTTTTCTACAAACGCGAAGGATAAAATTTTTAGTATGATTTTTAACTCATTATGCCAAAGAAGTATAACTCCTTACATGCGTACATAAGTATACTCACACTTTTTTATAGCTTTGTACAAAAAGACTGACGGCCCACTTAATAGAACGGTTACCGTTGCCTATGGATGTTTGCATCACCAGATGCAATTCCAACGCACCGGCTTCAAAGGTTTACTAATGCCAAAACACAAGGTTATTAAAGCGGCATATTTAGATGGTTGTCATCCAGGAAAACTTATTCTTTTTCAATTTCTGTTTTATTTTTTTTTAAACGTAAGGAACTTCGTTCCTGACGGGAGTCACCCGAACGCAATTTTTTTATTAATGTATGTACCGATTCACCGATAAGACCCGCGAATAAAGAAATCTTTAGCCGCGAGTATAGGAATTGGGTCGCATTTTTTTAATCCGCGAATAGTGAAAACGCGAACGAAGGAAGCGCGATTAAGGAGCCGTTACTGTAGGTAATACCTAAAACAAAAAAATTTTGACTCACGAGCTGTATCTCCGATTCCACGTATTCTGACTCTTGAATGCGAATCATGACAAGATACTGTGGGAACGTAACTCTATTTTTTTTTATTGCGAGGCAGAGCAGACTGGCTGACGGCCCACTCAACAGTAAGCAGGTACCGTCGCCTATGGATGTTTACGATGCTAGTGAAACCGCGAACACGCTGCTGCCCCATAGAGGTACAGGAACCTGGGTCACTAATGCCGGAACACAACACAAAGTTAATATGGCGGCATACTAACTCTAAGTATACTAACCTCTGCGGCCGGGGTCGGCCTGTCGTAAAAGGCGACAAAACAACCCACCCTAGCTATGTAGTAGGGCCTCAAGCCCGTCTGGATGGCGACCACCTTTGGTCTTAAGTATATGCGGTTTCTCTCAAGTTTGCCTCTGGTGCTGCAAACGTTCATAGGCGACGGTGACCACCTGCCAGGGTGGGCCGTCTGCCTGTCTGCGGATCCCTAGCTATAATAAAAAAAGTTTTTCAATAACTGAAGTTTTTTTCACACTTCCTCTAATATACTCATAATGTATGCTCAAACTGAGAAGAGAGCAATATGACGATTATGTTTGTAATTAATAATGTTCATTCATCCTTAGGACCGTCCATTAATCACGTGATGTTTTTTTTTTGGCATTTTTAACCCCCCTCCCCCTTGGTGATACATGGTGAGGTTTAAGACTACTCCCCCTCTCCCCCTATATCACGTGTATTTTTTAGTACCTACAAAAATTTTAAGTATAATCTAATTTTATTATAGAAAATTAAAGACTACAATAATAACGTTTAGAGGGAGACAGAAAGGTTGCGGGTTGTTTTTGACTGACATAAAAATAAAGAAATGTAAAACTTTTTTATACTAATACATGAACAATGAACATAATTTAATGTACAGTATCCTCGGACCATGTATTAGCAAGACTTCCTTCAACACCAATAACTGGATAAGTAAGCATCTTGCAAGTCAGTTGTTGGCACAGTGCTAAATTCGATCTTATACGCGTTTGCCGAAAGAATACACGTGATATATTATTACAAATCCTTATGATATTTCGTGATTTTTTATGGACCCCACCCCCCTTTCGAGCCTCACGTGATTAATGGACAGCCCCCTTAAAATTTAAAGAACCGTAACCAACCATAAGGTGACTGAATAATTAAAATTAAAGACTACTAACAGTCCATCTTCTCAATCGTGAAAGAGGAAGCTTTCGCTACCGATTTATAGCATGGCTAATTAATGGATAGTGTTTTTTCGTCTTAATAAATATGTATGTGAAGAATAAAAAAGTATAATTTTTTATTGCGAGGAGCAGCAGACAGGCTGACGGCCCACTTCATAGTAAGCAGTAACCGTCGCCTATGGATGTTTGCAACGTCAGGGGCACCACGAACACACATCCATAGGTGACGGTAACTGCTTACTATTAGATAAGCGGGCCGTCAGCCTGTCTACTGCTCCTCAACAATAAAAAAATATAAATTAAAAAAAGAATTAAGTAAATTATAGATTACATCAACGCTTGAATGAACTATTATAATTGAGTGAATGACTCTTTACTACCAAAGAGTATGTGTGTGATCAAGATGCTAGAACTCCACCTTTAAGATAAAGCATTAAGTAAAACAAATAAAACCTAACAAGTATTGTTACGTCAGTGACATCGACAAGGGTGTTCGGTGTCGGTGTAGTTTGCACCGCGCGGTAGGGCTTCGCTGTCCGTGTCGGCTTCGTCTACTATCGATCGGGGTCGCGGTTCGAGGCCCTATCTTGCATTCTTCTTTTAAATACGGCTTCGGATTGATATCATATTTTACCAATGTCCAATTTTTTTAGATTATGCTTATAAACCCTTGCTCATTTATTCATTCTACCCTCGCGTAAGCATTGCGTTAATTTATATCAAAAATACTGTAAAAGGACTCGTCATTTGTGTCAATGCCAATTCACCACAGGTACTTCTCATATACCGTGATAATCAACAAAAGATGGAAGATGTAAAAAAATTATTAAATTAGAACCGCAACCTCGAAAAGCATAGCGTATTTCACCATTTCATCCATCGTCTATCATTTTATACGGCTGTAAAACGTGGCCGATGCTAGGGCGTTAAAAACTGCGTGTTACGGAGATGAATATGCTGCGGTGGATGTGTGGAGTAACGCGGAAGGTCCGCGTTAGGAACTCTCTTAGGGATAAATTGCAAGAGAATCGCCTACGTTAGTATTGCCACGTCTTACAGCAACCGCAGCGGCGGATTTTCCAACAGGCAGGCTAGGGCGGCAAATTTGGCTCAAAATTTTATTTTAATGTAAAAGCTGATGTAATTATGACGATAGAGCACAAATCATAAAATTGCAATTTCATTGACAAAGAAAATGTAATTAATATGATTGTAAACTAGGATATTGAATTGCAGTGGTTGGTAGGGGCGGTAAAAGTTGAATAGCCTCATTATCATCATCTAAGCGTTGTATCCCGGTTGCAACCTAAACTTCCGTTCCGGTGCCCGGGCTCCGCTTTCCGACTTTTTCTACTCCATTTCGCACGGTCATCAGCATCCCTGGTAGTGAGCCCATTAGCACGCATGTCACCCTTTACGACGTCAAGCCAGCACTTTTTGGGTCTACCCCTCCTGCCGGGGCCCGGCGGAGGTGGCATGGCCAGACATTTGTTTCCCACGTAATCATCCGGTTGCCGCAAAACGTGGCCGTACCAACGGA
Organism: Malacosoma neustria; assembly: GCA_963693495.1. Taxonomy (NCBI): domain Eukaryota; kingdom Metazoa; phylum Arthropoda; class Insecta; order Lepidoptera; family Lasiocampidae; genus Malacosoma; species Malacosoma neustria. Next base: position 3,008,781 of record OY856397.1, read on the forward strand.
GCCGACACTCCTGCAATTTATCCGCAATGTCACGGACATGAAGACTGCCGCGAATGCGGAAATTCCTAACGCGGTCCTTCCGCGTCACTCCACACATTCATTATGAAATAATGAATGAAAACTCTTTATTTTTCTACCAAAAACACATAAAAATTATTTTACATCTATTAAGAAAACCAAAAACAAATAATAGCCGAATAATATATATGCTTTAACATCTTATTACAGTTTTATATCAATGAAATGTCAAAATGATCTAATTTTATCACCCAACTTTTTGATAGAGTGATGTTTTCGAACATTTTTTTCCTATTATAATATTTATTTTGATAATTATGTTATTTATTAAAGAATATATAAATAAAATAAAAAAAGTAGCCAATGTCTTTCCCCGAGGTCAAAACTATATCTATACCGAAATTCATCGAAATTGGTTCAACGGTTGAAAGGTAACAGATCGACAGATTTCTCGGATATGGGTGTTATTAATAACAACACAAAACTATGATATGAGATGGATATGAGAAGGATGCGGGGACAGGTGGAAACAGTGCCGGATTAACCATAATTATAGCAAGAGTAGCAATTGCTACAGGCCCCGCGAAAAAGGGGTCCCGCATATTTAAACCCGCTCATCTCGGCCAATTTTTAAATGAAACTTATTAACACGTGGTAACATAATATATTGAATTTATTTGATGTCACAAAAAGGTGAAACGTACATCTTTTCCTACTAACACAATCTACGTTATACAATCCGTAACCGGCGTAACCCCATTACTTCCTTGGCGAAAATAAAACAGAATTTCATACGATAAAAGCACAACATGTTACAAAAATTCGCTATGAGCTAGAGCTCATTATCGAGCCGCGGACCGACTCAAATTCTCCTGTAGACTGGAGACATCACATCAGCAAAGTAGCCAACTGCAAGATCATATCCGGCGAGACTGTCACTGCACAACACCGTCTTCATGTCATGGACCTCTGCGTGAAGCCCAAAGACAAACGTGTTGAGCGCTTCCATCGCCAAATCAGGTGGTGGCTACTTGATGAAGTCACGTCCCAGGAGCTCGCTTGAGCCATCGGCGACAAGTGCATTGGTGATGTAGTTTTTACGTTGGTGCTGTAGTTTGAGGTATGGAAGCACACTTGCGCCCAGGTGCGGGGTCCTTTGGAAATATTTGCTACGGGCCCCGCGCTTGCTTAATCCGGCACTGGGTGGAAATAGTATATTTGTATCCTCCATGTAGATATTTATCCATGCAGGGCCGGAGAAAGAATACTGACCTCTGCGGCCAGGGTCGGCCTGTAGTAAAAGCCGACAAAACAACCCATCCTAGGTACGTGGTAGGGCCTCAAGCCCGTCTGCATGGCGACCACCTTTGGTCTTAAGTATGCCGCCATAATAACCTAGTGTTGTGTTCCGGCATTAGTGACTCAAGTTGCTGTACCCTTATGGGACAGCAGCGTGTTCGCGATGCCAGTGGCGTTGCAAACTCCCATAGGCTACGGTAACTGTTAAATTTTAAGTGGGCCGTCAGCCTGTCTGCTGTCCTACAGTAATAAAAAAGACAGGGTAGATTTTAGAAAAATACTGTAGAGTGGCGCCATCTCTTTTCGGAGTTATGACCGTGTTCTCTTTTCGAATCCACCCCTCGTGAGCGTGGTGACAGTTTCTAGAGTCTAATATTTATGATTCCAATGTAATGTATATGATGCTTTTCCTTTGAGTGATACGTTGAGTTTGATGGTACTTAATAAACGTGTTTTTTATAATGTAAATGTAGACTCTTGAAAGGCAACCCTTACTAAGTAACATTGAGTGAACTTTCCAGGAAATAAATTCCTCTACGGACAACAGTGTGTTCACGGTGTCCCTAGCGTCGCAAACGTTTGTATGTGACGAAAGCTGGTTATTATTAAATTGGCCGTCAGCCTGTCTGCTGTTGGTCAGCAATAAAAAAAGGAAAGGGATTTGAAGTTCAAACATTTAGAAAACAAAATATATTTAGCTCACCTAATTATTGGATTTGAATGATTTTCTGTTAAATCAATTCCCAAGTTCTCAGTACAGGGGCGGGGGAAGAATACTAACCCTTGCAGCCGGAGTCCGGTCCGGGCCACGGGGGATGGATATGAGAGGGATGCAGGGACGAGTGGGTATAGTGGATTTTTTAAAATCCACCCTCCATATAGACATTTATTCGTGCAGTGCAGTGCAGTGACATCTATGCTGTGAGGAGGAAGCACACGTCCTTTACTGTCACCCCCCCCTCAATAACAGGTTGACAGGAGCGCTGGCATAAATTCCTAACTCCCTGGCGCCACCTACTATGACAGAGGCCTGCACCGCCGGTAGTCCAGTGCCCGCCTGGCTTGGATCGACAATAATTTTCATAGGTCAGGCACAGACGAAAGAAGGAGAAAAAAAGCTGCTAGGCTTACTCTTACTGTTGTGATTCAATAGTGTTATAACCTATTTGTATTACGTCTTTAAAAAATTTGGCTCTTTAGAAAATATAAGTTTAAGCATACATTGTTATACTTTTTTTAAGTAAAGGCAATAAAAGACCAGCATTCATAAAAATTTACTTTCGTGCAACTAAGTTTATGGCTTGACGGACATTTTCTGTTAGACAGAAAAAGTTCTTTAAGCATTTACAACCTCCTTAATCTGACAAAAATCTCTTCTAGAGACATCTAACGAAAATATGTCGTAACTTTTATTTCTGTTAAATATCTACGTGCTTTAACTTTTAATGTATAGTTATAAGAAAAATAGTGATATAAAATACATTAATTATTAAACTAGTTATGGAAATGAAAATATAAGTTCATAATATTTTAGTAAAAAATTATTTTCAATTTAAAACATCCTTACATTAAATTTATACTTGCAACACAGTTGTTAAAAATGATTAAATTTTCTTACGTAAGGGAACACCATACAACTAAACATGGCGCGTCTACGTATAGTTTCGAATGTTATTTCTAATTTTATTTATTGTTCTTTAATTTTATGTAGTTTAACTAGTTATGTTAGTGCTAATAAAGAATTAGACGAAGATAATTGGCGACAAATACTTGAAGGAGAATGGATGGTGGAATTGTAAGTAAACTTATATGCCGGCATCGTTTTGAGAAAAACGTGTCATAATTTTTAATTAGTCATTTACGCCATAATAGTCATTCTAATTTATATTTGTACATTGATTCGCCGCATTTTTTTTTAAATTTAAATTCTTGGTTTTGGTTGTGAACTTCTTAGAGTAGGTAGTAGTTTTACTTGTCAAAAGTTCAACAACATTACAAGGCCGGCTCGTAGGGTCTCGGCGTTTTAAAAAAGCGTGACGCATCGCCTATTGTAGTGTCACTGGTGTCTCTGGGAAATCATGTCACAGACATTACATAAAACCGGTTTCCGCAAACATTATCACTGAACTATGAAGTCTAAGTATTTAATGTTTAACTAATTGCCAGAATAGGATCAAATTACCTCGTTCTGCTAGCTCAGAACAGTAACAAAAACACCAATTTCCTTTCCAAATAGACAACTGATAGTATAGTAAAAATCTAGTATAGCCATTCGAACTATTTTCTTCTTTGAAAGAAAAGGAAGGGTATATGTCAGAGGAGTTAGGCAATAACACTTACAGGTTTTAACCCTGGTAAAAAATTAGAGCCTTTGCTGTGCAGCGGCAGAGTAAGATACTAACCCATGCGGCCTGTCATAAAAAGCGACAAAACAATCCCATCTATGTGTTAGGGCCCCAAGCCCATCTGGATGGCAACCACCCTTGGTCTATAAGTATGCTGCCAAATAACCTTGTATTGTGTTCGGGCATTAATGAACTGGTTCCTGTATCCCTATGGGGCAGCAGCGTGGACACGATGGACCCTAGTGTCGCAAACATCCATATTGTGGGTTACTAGATGGGCTGACAACTCAATAGTAAGCAGTTACTGCTGCGTGTGAATGTTTGAGCTAAAAATATGCTGCCGTAGAGGAGCTGGAACCTAGATTCAATTAATCTAGAACACAAGACAAGGTTATTATGGCGGCATGCTTAGAGATGAGGAATGGTTACTATCCAGCTTAGAGCCAAGCCACCTAGTTTTGTTTACCACTAGGGTTGTTTTGTTGGCTTTTAAGACAGGTATTAACTGTTTTGCTGTGACGTGTTGATATATACTCCGGACGCCGAGCAGGAAGAATTTCGCCCATTGACCTGTTATTATCTGTCTGCCACTCCCACTTAAATATAATAACAGGTCAATGGGCGAAATTCTTCCTGCTCGGCGTCCGGAGTATAGCAACGCTCACTATACATTTTTCACAATTTTTTCTAGTATTTAATATAGCCTATTTGTTGACCTGGCAAACATTGTTTTGCCGTATGAATTAAAAACTATGTCCTGCTCTAAGGTCCAATCTATGACTATACTAATATTCATCAAAATCGGTTCAGCAATTTATGTGTGAAAGCTTAACAAACAAATTCACTTTCGTATTTATAATATTAGTAGGATGTTACTCAGGGATAATGTAGCATTGTAATAGTAAAAAACTTTTGGAAATCCATCTAGTAGTTTTTGAGTTTGTTCTTTATAAACATATAAAAATACATATTTTTGGTCTTTATAATATTAGTATATATAAAATAAGCCGAATCGGAGTGCCTATTAGCAACAGCCTGCTTCAGCTCATGCCAGTGTGCTCTATTCAGAGCTGCTCATCTCCAAAAAGGACCAGCTGCCAGCCTCAGCTCATCCTCCCAATGCTTATTTTGCCTGTCCCTGGATCTTTTTCCATCCTTAGAGTACCAATGTGTCACTAGTTGGCTCCATTTTGGATGTTTAATTCTAAGCATATGGCCAATCCATCTCCATTTCTGAGCATCTATTGGTGACAAAATGTCTTCAAGTTTAGTTTTTGCTTGAATGTTTTCACTATTTCTTTTGTTTGACAACTTTACACCTAGCGTGTTACCTCCATTACACATTGACAACTTCCAAGTTGGTCTCAGTGGATTATACTTGGTGCCCATGTTTCCCCATCATATGTTATGGTTGGGAAACATGAAAGAAATGAAGGTTGCTGATGTTAAAGATGCGTCTTTTTGTGGTCAAGCTCATCTCTTTCATTTCTGACTTAATATTGTTTCCATCCCCATGTTAGTATAGATATAATATAATTGGAGACAAACAGCTCTGAATGGCACACTGTGAACATGCTGCTGTCCCATAGGGGTATAGGAACCTGGGTCACTAATGCCGGAACACAACACAAGGTTATTATTGTAGCATACTTAAGACCAAGGGTGGTTACCACTCAGTCGGGTTTTGGGACCATACCACGTAGCTACTGTGGGTTGTTTTGCCGCCTTTTACGACAGGCCGACTCTGTTCGCAGGGGTTAGGTTAGGTTTCTAACTCGCCTTGCACAGAGGAATGTTTTAATCTAAATAATTGAAGGAGAGAACTATAAATTCGGAATAAGGCATTATTATTATAGATATAATGCCCTGTGTGTGTAACTTTAAATCAATAATTTAAAGTTACATGAACTGATTGCATCATAACTTGTCTGGCTAAATCTGAATGCTAATTATTTGTGGGTTTCAAAATGAATGTTGCAAGTTGAATTGTGGCTAATTAATTGCAACACTCTGTTTCAGATAATGAATCATTATCTTTATCGTGGAAATTAAGTTGTTAATTTATGTAAGGTTTTTTGCACCAATCAGTGTGAATTAGCAGCCACTAGTTACAACTCAGAATAAATACAGTTCAGTAAATTGCTCATTTTTTTTCTTGTCCAAAATCATTCCATATGCAAGTGTAGTCTAGCTAAAGGAACTACTAAATCTTGGATATCTTATGGAGGACCATAAGATTCCCTTCAGGAAAGAAAGGGTTAAATGCAAATATGTGACATACATTATTTACAAGTTAATACATGTTGTATTTGATTAACCTGTGTTGTATTGATTCACAAAATACTACAATTTATCAGTAAACATGAGTTCACCTCATGAATTTTAATGAAGGTGACCTCATAAATATTTCTATTTATATACATATAGAGTTTTATCTATCATGTCAATATGTAATTAGTAATAACTCACTGTGGATAATAAACTATTAATCTATAACTGTATTTTGAAACCAATGTTTTAACAAAAACTCTAACATTGAAATACTCCAAAGATTTCAATCAAAAACTCTCCATATGATAGTGGATGCTCCATGGTTTGTTACTAACACCAGGCTACACAAGGAACTTGGAATTCCAACAGTCAAAGGAGAAATCCACAACCGAGCAATAAGATACAAGGAACACATCCTAATATTAGTACTTGTACAAAATCTGCTAGAGGATAAGATGACCACACAAGACCCAAAAACAGGACAGTTCAGGATTTAATAAACCTCACAGCATTAATTGCTGACCTATTTAAATACCCAAGAGTTGCTGAACGTCTTTTTTGTGACAGCTCGCAAATGACGAGAAATAAAAAAAAATGTCAATACAGTAGAACCTCAATTATCTGAATCAATTGGTATTGAGACTAGTTCGGTAAACGTGGGTTTTTTGGGACGAGATTATAAACAAACACGTTTTTAATAAAAATAGTACAATATATTTAAAATTTGACATGCATGTCCTGAAAAAAGTCGAATAGTACATTTTTATATTTTTTAAATAAAATCGTCAATTTTTAATTGACGAACGGCTGTAACGCGTTTTTGAGCCGCTAAGCCACGTAGCCGTTTGAGAAGGATAAGTTGCGTTGGGCAATATTCTTCTTGTCTCGTACCATTCGAGACCCGTCTCAAAAGCGGCGAAATCCTCTGCATGCAAAGGTTTCTTCGGTGCATCCACGCTTTCTTCTCTACTGCTGTTGGGCTAAGTCATCGTTCAGATAATTGAGGGTTCAGATAATCGAGTTTCCACTGTATGTAGTTTGGAATGGTTTTCTTATTTAATTGCCATTTTTATTGTGTGGAGCTGGGTCGCATCTAGAAACATCTGAAAGAGATCATGAGACTCAAACCAAAAGTTTATAGTAACTCATTAGTAATATTGATGGCACCTGGTATTTTATGGGTATTCACTTGGAAGATCAAATTAGAGGTCCAGGCTTTGGAGAACAAGCCCAGTAGTGGGATGTTATGGGCTGTAATCATTATATTGATTGTGAAGAAAAACATCATGGGGAAGTTGCAAATCTGCCTATTGCAATCTAGGTGGCATATACTCGTACTTAAAAAAGGCACCAAGTTTAGCTGTAGTTTTTTCAACAAGGATATTCTTCATTTATATATTCAGATATCTAAGCAATAGTTATAATGGTATAATATTTTCAACAGCTATGCCCCCTGGTGTCCAGCGTGCAATGCTCTCGCGCCAGCGTGGAGAGAGATGTCTGCCAGTGCGACAAAAAAAGGCATGGCGGTGCGCGCGGCCTCTGTCGACGTCACCCAATCCCCGGGACTTAGCGGCAGATTCGTCGTCACTGCTTTGCCAACTATATTCCAGTAAGTCTACCATCATTGCTTAAGTTAAGAAAAATGTTTGTCTGATAAATGTTTTACAGTTTTTTGCAAAAATATTTGGTTCATAAAAACCAGTAAAAAAGCATCTGCTATCTAATCACTTAATTTGTAAATATGGTAGGGGTAAGAAGAAATCACTGCATTTGTAAGTGTCCGTCGAAATGCGTTAAATCATGATGGCCCCACGATAGCATCAGTGTACATTTTAGAGGAGAGCACCAAATTATTAAAGTAGAATAGAGAATTTATAACTGAATTCTTCAATTCATCTACAATAGCTACTTTCATAGCATGCACTGTAGCTGCATTAGCGCTGTTCTGGTGAGATTTTGACCTATAATTACTGCATACAGCTGGACACCTTCAACTTCTCTCCCATATGAGATGTTTCTTCTTACCTCTACACTCCATATCTGGAAAGTACATTACACCAGAATGTAATGCAATATTCCAGGAGCAATAAACTGAAAGAGGGCCATAATGGTCTCAGTAAAGTCTTCTTCTCTTTCTCTCTTTCCCATATCTCTTACCATTTACTCACTAATTTCCTTTCAAATTTGCAGTGTGAAAGATGGAGAGTTCCGTCAATACAAAGGTCCTAGAGATGTAGACTCTATGATGACTTATGTGGAGCAGAAGAAGTGGCTGCAGACGGAACCGATCCCTGGGTGGAAAGCACCACATTCATTGCAAATGAGCCTCGTAGCTGAGTTCTTCAAGTTAAGCCAGGCATTAAGAGTAAGTTTACCAATAATTTTTTTATAAAAATCTTAAATATTTTAGATTGGACATGGTTGCTTCGGGATCTGAGAATAATGCATGTGTCTCCTAAGGTAGATCAGCCATCTCCTGGAAACAATAACATGGTTGCTACAACACAGGTTCTTCACTAAAGTTCTTTTTGAGAGTGAAGAAGCAGGCGATAAGCCTATTCAATAGTCCTGCTCTACTGACGTTTTACGAATACCACAAATTTGGCAATGCGGTATTTAGTCTGGAGGACTTGGGTAAAATCATTAAAAGCTTGAAGTCAGATGCAATTGATAGCAATTTTATAACACTCGATATGCTTTTGATGACATTACCAGACACCCCAAATAATTAATACAATTGTGAATATATCCATCCATAATGACCTCCACATTACCTGAAATTTGGAAACTAACAGTCAAAAAATTTAAAACCTATAAGTATATTACCATGCTTATCAAAAGTTTTGGAGAAAGCAGTCCGTAGACAATTTTCTCAGTTTTTAGAGGTGAATAGTATCTTGCTGGAATTCCAGCCAGGTTTTAGGAAGGGTCAAGGTACTGTGACTGCATTGCTAGATGGTGCTGATAATATTATCACAGCACAAGTGAGACAATGTGCACTATACTAGTTTTGCTTGACTTTTCTCGTGCTTTCGATTCCATCATTATTCAGCTACTACTTTCTAAAATGAAGTTTTACGGCTTTGATAATAACATTGTCAAAATACGTAAAGTTGGATAATGATAATGGCTCATCCTCGTATTCTGAAACAGAAATAGTTAATAGAGGAGTGAGTACCTCAAGGTTTGATTCTTGATACTCAAACTTATAGATGAGCTTCTGCCCCTCAGACGATTCCACCTTATCATAAAGTGGTTGTAAGTGGTCTCGTCTGGCTCTCTGGCAACAGCTCTCTTAGCTTTGCCATCCAGTATGCGTCGCGATCTTCAGGAGATCTGGACTCTTGTCACTTCTTATAGAGGTCTTTCTTTGCTCTAGTCTCCCTCTGGACTATGTCGTACCCTTAGACACCCCAAGCACCTCCTTCGCCGACCCAAGGATAGCCACATAATATTTATGCATTCGGTAGGTCTAGCAAAAAACGAGCACAGGTTTTTCAAACCAGGAAACGCTGAACTAGGTCCAATTTAGGTACTTTTTGGTCTTATATATTTTCTTTTGTGTATATTATGCAAACATAATTTTTTTTTTCTTTTCTTCTTTCACATTTATAATGTACTAGCTGATACCCGAGAGCTAGTACGCATGCGCGCTACACCGCTAAGAAAATCATTGTTTCTTAAAACTTTAATAACTTTATATTAAATGAAGTTATAGTGTTATTATTTTTTTAATATAAGGGCCAAGTGTCTGAGAAATAATCCTTAGGAAATTGAAATCTATCCAGTAGTTCTGCTGTGATGCAAGTGTTCAGCTGCTTACTTTTGACCAGGTGGCGCTGTGTCGTTACAGTCTGTTTATAATTTATTTTTCACTTGGGCTATTGCACTAGAACATATTACATATTATTTTTATGGCTAGGTTAAAATTAAACATAGTATTGTACTGTAGCCATTTTTTTTTTCCCAGACAAACAGTAGACATTTTATCGGCCCACTTTATAGTAAGCAGTTACCGTCGCCTATGGATGTTTGTGACGCTAGAGGCACCGCAAACACGCTGGTATCCGCTTAGAAGTACAGGAACACTAATGCCGGAACACAACACAAGTTTATTATGGTGGCATAGTTACAGACCAAGGGTGGTTGCCATCCAAACGGAATTGGGATCCTACCACGTAGCTAGGGTCGTTTTGTAGCCTTTTACGACAGTCTGACCGGCAGGCCGCAGGGGTTAGTATTCTTACTCCGCCTCTGCCCAGAGAAAAATGGCTAGATTGAAATTAAACATTGTATATATCACACAGTCCATCTTTTTTATTCTGTAAAGAGGAAATTGGGAATTTTGGAACGGGGTTGCCAACAGAGGAAAGTAGAATATTGCATGTAGTTAGTGCCCGTTCCAATTAATATGGGACATATACAAGAAGATATTTTGAAACAATTCTTGTTTTTCTTTTAGAGTGTTCATAACATGTTGATGGAGACGTACGGCCTTCCAACTTGGGGTTCGTATTTGATATTCGCAGTGGCGACCATCTTCGTGGGAGCTCTACTCGGATTGGTAAGTCATTTTGCACCCTATTATTCAATTTCTATCACAGACAGAGGGTAGTTTAAGGTGTCTATGTAATATATATAATATAATAGTATCATTTGATGTTAGAAGTCAAGGGTAACTAATTTTACTTTTGGTTACGACTATATTATTTAGTATTTATATAATGCAAAGAAACTTAATACATGTCTACCAAAATGTTTTACTTGCCAAAATATTTCTTTTTTATTACTGTAGGACAGCAGACAGGCTCACGGCCCACTTAAAATATAACAGTTACCGTCGCCTATGGGTGTTTGCAACGCCCAGTGGCATCGCAAATACGCTGTTATTCCATAAGGGTACAGGAACTTGGGTCACTAATGCCGGAACACAACACAGGTTGTTATGGCGGCATACTTAAGAGCAAATGTGATCGCCATCCAGACGGACTTGCGGCCCTATGACGTAGCTAGGGCCACAAATCTTCTTTCTCTGCCCCTGCACGGATACATAGTATTTTCAGAGAATCTGCAATATAACGATGATAATATTTCATGTTTATAGAATACCTACGCTGTCTTGTTTGTCTATGTATAGTTGTCAAGATGTCACTGTCAACACAAGAGTTAAATCCAATGGCACAATTAGCTTGGGGACAGAGTATCAATTGTTTAATATATAAAAATTACAGATTTTAGTGTGCATAATAGACCTACTCTACCCGCCACGTCGTTCGGAGAAGGTTTTCGTAACTCAAGCAGAAGTGGATAAAATGGCGAAGGGGGACAAGGAGAAGTCCGACGATGAGGACCAGGTGAGTAAATTCCGATGAAGTCATCATTATGGATAAGCCAATTCGACTCTGTGCAGGGGCGGAGTAAGGATACTGACCCCTGCGGCCGGAGACGGCATGTCTATGGCAACCATCCCTGGTGTATAAGTATGCCGCCATAATAACCTTGTGCTGTTCCGGCATTAGTGACCCGGTTCCCATACATGGACGGCAATGTGTTAGCGGTGCCCCCAACGTTGCATACATACACAAGCGACGGTAACATATTAGGAAGGTATTTTATTACCCTCAGGAAGTTATTTCAATCCCTGGGAATGTCTACAGTGACACCCAAAATGGCAACAAATGACTGTTTGTTGGTTAAGTTCCTTAATTTGTTTAAAAAAGTTTGTTAATCCCGTGACGTAATGGCTTTCGCGTGTCAGAACGCCTACGGGAGTCACGTGTTCATTTCCCTTCCCGAGTCTGGGTGATATATTTATAATTTGTATTTATTTGACGTAGCATAACACACGTCACTACGCTTGCGGAGGCACAGTTTCGATTCCCGTCCCGCGTCTCTGTGTTTATGTATAATATGTATTTATTTACAAAAGTATATCAGTTGTTTACTACCCATAACACAAGCGCTTTGTTGTGTACGTTGGAACTAGATGGCGCTGTGTTAATTTGCATAATTTTTTCGTCAGGAATTGTTGAACGATGACATCGTCGATGATGCCGATGCGAAGAACAGCGACGCTGAGAAGAATTCACCGAGCGATGTGAGTTTATCTGCCCTTATTGCTTCCTCCCTCCATTTTCGCTCACCACCCGTCATCAGAATAATAATGTCTGGCAATATTTAGCAAAGTTGAAAATGTCCCTGTTTAGTCCGGTCCGGTACTAAAGCTACTAAATAATGGCCGAGGCCGGCCTGTCGTAAAAGGCGACAAAACAACCCTAGTTAAGTGGTAGGGCGTCAAGCCCGTCTGGATGGATGGTAATCACCCTTTGTTTATAAGTATGCCGCCATACCATAATAACCTTGTATTGTGTTCCGGTATTAGTGAGCCAGGTTCTTCCTGTACCTCCATGTGCCAGCAGCGTGTTGGCGAAGCCACTGGCGTAGCAAACATCCATAGGAGACGGTAACTGCTTACTAGTAAGTGGGTCGCCTGCCTATCTGCTGTTCCTCAGCAATAAAAAAAAGTGTCAACATTTTTCTATGTTACATAAATTTTATAAATATGAGTATATTTTTTATACAATCTTCTCTTTGATAGACCTCTGACGATGACCAGGAGAAAGCATCAGGTGGCGGAGACACGGCCGCCAAGGAGGAACGCACTGAGGTGCGCAAACGGAGGCCGAGGAAAGCGGACTGAGTTCACACAAACACGCACACACAATTCAAATAACACACAAATGGGGGTAGTTATCTTTGTTCCATTTTATAAAAATGAATGTTTAATACGTTCACTTGAGGCTTTAGGGGTTAAATTTCTCTCAAAGTAGGTTTAAACAAAACAACGCTTGAGCTCTTTTTAGGCGAAAGCGTTTTATAACGTATTTTTTTTCTCATGAAGGTTAGCTACATTTAGTTAAAAAAAGCCTAAACGTCGTGTGAAATTATCTCGTCTTTATTGTGCTGTAATGGAGGTCAGTTTTGTGCTGATTCTACGTCGTCCGTCTAAAGGTCTAATATTGACCTCGCAGTGAACGTGTCAATTGTCAGTATTGGTGGGTCGAAAAAGACATTGCCACGCACTAAGCGGGAAGGTCAGACGAAAGTTTATGATTTATTTACCTTATAAAAAAGGCAACTACCCTCATTGTGTTGCACACAGGTGGCACGAGTTTTATGATTATATAAAATAATTGCACAATGCAAACATTGTTTTGAAAATGTAACAAGAATTGAGTTATGTCGTTTACCGTTGTGTGAAATTAGATAAATTAAGAATATATTGCACGCTTATACATTTTGATTTAGGCTCTCATATAAAAGAATCTTTTTTTTTTTAATTTTTATTGGGTTTTAAATATGACATTGTTTTTAAAAATAACGGAAATTGGGAGAAGAAGGTATTTAATAAAGCAAGATAAACTATTATTACAAAGTATTGATTGCAGATTTAAAAAAATTGTTCTCTGCTTTTTTTAAATTCTTAAGTTAGGTCATTTTAGAAGTAAAAGTTCGATTTCTATTTTAATAACACTACAAATAACATCTGACATTGAATAAATATATTACACGCTTTCAAAATATGTAAATATATTGTTAGATAATAAAAAAAGTAAAACGAATCTAAAATGTAAGACTGCATTTTCATAGAGCTCAATAAAATGCATTTTTGTCTCATTCTAGCGTTTATTTGTTACGTAATTTTGTCTCTGTCATCAATAAGATGGCGGTAGTCATGCATTTTTTATAATAAGTTGCCTTTGTTTTTTTCATAAAGTATTATTTGGGGTATGGGTTTATTTGAAAAGAAATATCCAAAGATGTTATTATGTCATCCATAGTGCATATTTATGGCATAATTGCCTCCTAACAGTGAGAAAACCATTGTGAGGAATTTCGCACACCGGCCTGAATTCTGGACTTTGTATATTTTTTGTTACTGTTACAGAGAGGACCGAGTCCAATAGTGGGATGTTATTGACTATTTTATAAAAAAATAATTTTTCTTTATTTACCAAGCGAGGATTACGTAAATTATTAAAAAAAAACATATTTTTTTACTCATGGCAATTAAATAATTGTTTTATTTTATTAATTATACACGGTGATTTTGAAAGCGTTTTGGAGCCGAAAATTTTGAATTTGGAATCATCTATAGTACCAATAAAAATGGTTAAATCAATTGTAATGTTAACTAAAAAAAAGTTTCAGTTTTAATATTCATTTTTACTCGATCGACTTGGAAAGTAGTAAGGTCCGTGCGCGTTTCGGCGGCCCCCGCGCGCCGCTCACGCTAACAACAGCTGATAAAAGTATACCTATAGGCGCGATTGTTATTTTCACAACAAATCAATTTATCAACGGACTGTAGGTAAAATATTTCTGGCGTATTTAAAAAATCGGAGCTATCTACAGAATAATTAACTTACATATGTACCTATTTACAGTTTGTTTAAACTATTTACACTTCTCTGTATCGAAGCAACTGCTCAAAATGGAGTTCACTGCGTTCAATACACAATCCACGTTTAATTGTCTTTTAATTTTCTTTTTCACTTTATCAAAAGCGTCCACTATCGCAATGCGTAAATCATCACGGCTTTCATATTCACGTTTAAAAACAAGTCTTTTTATTTCCGACCATAAGAAAAAATCCAGGGACGTTAAATCCGGGCTTCTAGGTGGCCAAGGCACAGGCCCTCTTCGACCTATCCACCGATCACTAAACTCATTGTCCAGGTATGCAGTAGCGTACAGCTGTACCATTGCCAAGTACTCCACGTTTGAAAATTCGTACTGTCGACTCATTTTAGCGCTAATCAACGTAACGTGCCTTCCCGATATTATGGTATTACTGACCCAGTGACCGACTAAAGCCAAGGACGCCTGACGATTACAGGGGAATCCCGCGCATGCGGATACGGGCATACAACTCAGTGCACTGCCGTCATTGGTTGGACGACTCCGGCGCAACTCCGTAGCTGTGTTTTTATTGGCGAATGCGATTTTATGTGACTCGATAGTATTTCTATTTGTAGTATGTACCTACGTGTGATTAAAAGCGCTACTACTGGTTCTCACTTTTTCTCTGTAAACGATATGAATATCGACTTTGATGAAAAAATATATATATATTTTATTAAATTAACGTTATAAATAGCTTCTGTTATTGATAAATAATTCAAAATTTTCGGCTCCAAAACGCTTTCGGGGTCACCGTGTATATGTTATTCTAAGTCCATAAAAAGTTTTTCAGTTTTTTTTAAATAATAATTATCATTTAATGCCTTTTTTATTTTATGATGCTAAATCATGCTTTGGGGAAACAGGGAAGGTTGTGGGGCACCGTTACCTTTGCAAGTAAATAGCCAGTGGTGTCCAAACCACCCACGTTGGGGATCAAAATTAATAAACAGATAATATTTAAAAACTAATATTTTTTTACAGAATTGACAAATATCAAGATAACAAATTTCACCATATTTTATGTTGACATTTCCGAAAATTTAAATATCTCTAATAGTTTTTTTTTATGTTTTATATATAGGCATGTTTGCTTATTATGATTGCATTTTAAATTGTTAATAAGTGAAAATTCTTTAGCACCGTTGTGATTTGAAAATTCGAAAAAGCGACTCCAAAAAGAGATTTAATATACTATTTAGCCTACGAGAGAAAGAGACAAGTGTACACTGTTTCCTATAATGTTCGTCTCGTCTTCGTTCGTGGTAGACAAGTGTTGAACACGGAAATGAATGAGGTTACGGGTTCGAATCTGACAATTTGTTAAATTTAAAACAAAATTATGGATTTAAGGGAAAATGATGTGTCTATGGTATACAGCGAAGAACTAGATAATCTACTAGGATGTATACAATTAATTGTAGGTTGTATAGACTAGCTTGGAACGTACTATGAGTTTGACGTTTACATGTTATTATATTGTTACATGCTATCTTTCGGCAAAACCTAGTTAATAAAATTTATAGCAGGTAGACATAAAATTGTATATCACTGAGAAATCCATCTTCTTCCTGCCCTTATCCCAAACTATGTGGGGTCGGCACAACATGTTCTCTCTTTCCACTCTCCTCAGTTCAGATACATACATACATACCTATAATCACGCCTCTTTCCCGTAGGGTTTAGGCAGAGACCACTTCTTTCCACTTGCTACGATCCTTACATACTTGTTTCGCTTCGTCCGCTTTCATTATTCCCTTCATACATGCCCTTCGGTTTAGGGTACTCTTGACCTAGCCTTTTTTCAAGACGTCCCTGATCTGGCCTCGAAACGTCCGCCTAGGTCTCAGTTCAGATGACGGCTTATTAGCCGTCATTCAACCTTAATCACACAGCGGAAATTTTCTAACCATATCATCTTTTACACAATCCATCCATCTTTGGTTGTATCCATCCACTTTCATTTCTAGCATCCTCCTTGTTACATGACGCTCCTATGTTATGTTGATTTGAATATTCTTTTTTTTTATTCTGGCAATATGTAATAAGCAAACTGCTATTTTCAACAATTGTATTTATTGTGTACGTACTTACATGAGATTGTATTCATTATATTATTAATTCACCATAAATTGTTTTATTTCAAAAACCATATTATTTCCAATATAGTAGATCGATATTAGGGAACATCCGTTTGCATTGATTTCGGTGTGGATGAGGATCACCATCATCCTATTATTAAATCCCGGTTCCAACCGCAACTTCCGCTTCGGCGCCCGGAGCCAAGCCAAGGCATATTTGTTCCCCGCGTAAATCCGGTTGCGTAAAACTTGGCCATACCAGTCTGGGTACTGAGGGTAGTTTTGTAAAATTTGTAGATCATACACTTTACCTGCAGAAGGAGAGCGCCAATCTGGTCATTTTTTCCGTGCAGGGGCGGAGCATGAGTAACGTAGCCGGAAGCGGCTACTAAAGTATAATGCGACAAAACCCAAAGTACCCAAGCTAAGGTCCACTAACTACCCCTGGTCTCTAAACATGCCGCCGTAACCTATCGGTCTGTCAGCTGTCCCACAGTTATAAGAAAATCCCATATATCCCTCGAGTTCATCATAAAATCTGCAAAAAGGCCTTGTCAATAATAATAAAGGGACAAATTTAGCTGTCAGGGCTGGATCAGAAGGGCACGGAACCAGGATGTATGCGCAATATGGCCTGTTCTTGCAAAGCACCGGTTCTTATTGGTTTGGTATAAACATGTGACGCCACATTACGGTACATCTTATATCTGTCTAACTTTTTTTTTTCATATTTTGATAATGACATTTTTTTATAACAGAGGTCGTTCCGAGACGGCTAAGAGTACACCCACTTAAATGTCAATTTAGTGATACCGCTAGGCCAAGCCCGTTTGGATGGCTACCACCCCTGGTTTCTAAACATGCCATAATTGACCTTGTGTAGACTTCCGGCCGGCAGCGCGTTGGCATACCTCACGTGCAAACGTCTATAAACAACTGTAACCAGCTACTATCGGGCAGGCCGTGCTGGTTTCAGCTATAAAAACCCAATCTGGATCATACAAAGAATATTTAAAAAAAAACTTTTTTCTAGTAATTTTATTAACAAATTATTAAGGCTACATACACTAACTTATATTTAAATTACAAAATACACTTGATAGAACGATTTAATGAAGCTCCGTATCCCAATTGCATCTGGAAGAAGAATAAAATATATATAGTTTCTAGCTTACCCGGCAAACGTTTTTCTGCCATAGAAAAGCCTGTCTTTGTCCAAGGTCTAATCTATCTCTAGACCGAAAAACATCAAAATTGGTTCAGCAGTTTAGGCGTGAAAATGTAACATACAGAAGTTACTTTCACATTTATAATATTAGTATGAATACTGACGTCTAAATATATGACCAATCTATTGAGTAGATCCAATAAAAATCTACCCAAAGACTTCTCAAACCTACCCGAAGACTCAAACAAATATATTTGTGTTAGGCCTGGCGTGTGTCTCAATCTCTTGAGCACCTCCAGGTAAAAGTTGTCAGTTTCTCCTTGCGGTACAAACTCGATAAAAGGACTTTGTGCAGAGACACGTCCAACCTCTTTTACTGTTCGTAGCAAACTGAAATTAGGCGCGTTCGGAAGAGCAGACTCCCCACCACTTTATCCGATCAGTCCTTTCATCATCATTACTTTCTTAATGTACCTTCCCGATGAACGGAGCACTATATAAAGAAAATCTCTTATTACAGACGCCTGCACACACTTCACCATTTTACTTCAATTCCTTCGCTGTCCAACTTTGGTACTTGTTACCCGTGGATGTCAGAAAAGCTAAATCACTTCCTATCTTCAAAAATATGGTCAAAGAACATTATCTCAATAAATAAATTGTTTGTCGCATATCTGTATTAATGTGATTTTATTGTTTGTCATTACTTTTTATTTGTTTTTTTTTGTATATATTGTTATATGCCATTATATATCCCTTAACGCGATCCTGGTTAGGTTGTCTGGAAGAAATCGCTTATTAGCGATAAGACCGCCGATTGTTCCTTTTTTTTTTTGTAAATTTAGATTTTAAGCAGTTTTTATTTTATTATTTGGTGAACAATAAAGAGTTTTCTATTCTATATATAAATATATATTGAGACATTTCACTCAACGCCATCTGGTTTCAAACTAAGTTGCATAACACTTGTATTATTTATGGGTACTAGACGACTGATATACTGCATATATATATTTTTTTGTAAATAAATACATATTATACATAAACACCCAGACGCTGGACCGACGTACGTTAGCCATTAAGCCAGGAGGTCGTCGATAGTAGGAATTCACTCACCGAGTGGTCTCGTTAGTCCCTCCGCTTCTTGCTGTGGGTGTCGTGGCGGTCGTGGTGGTCGCGCTTCCTGCCGGACTTGTCCGCGCGCTTCGCCTCGCTCAAGAACCGGTCCAGACCGAACGGATCGAAGTCCGCCTCGGGCTGCGCACGGCTCTGTATGCACCATGATAATACAAACATATTAATATAACAGTCTATACCTTATTCGTTTTACCAAAAAATAAAATGTAAAAAATCGTAAAAAGGGTTTGTTGGATGTCGATTTTACAATAATCAACGTTATATAAAAATTATCATAGCAACTTTTAATTATTTATTAGAAATATCTCCTATATTCTTATTTTTTTATATTACTATTCCTTACTTTTAGAAAAAAATATAAATAATTTCAATAATTTCATTTTTACAATCATATTATAAATATAATGCGTATAAAATTTACATATTTACAACATTAATTGTAATAACTAACTTACATTATAAAGAACCTAAAAAGACAATGTTTCCAAATCTCTTACTGGTTTTATATGCTGGTAATTATAAGTGTACTGTTCAACGTACTATTGTCGATTGGAAGGAGTGTTTTATTATTACGGTCGGATTATACCCGCCATGTTGTTTTTATTCTAGTTTTGTTTGAAAAACATTGGTTTATTTGTTTACATTTTATTTTTTGGTGAAATGGATAGAGTATATTAAAAAAAACATTATTGCCAAGGAAAAGCAGACAGGCTGACGGTCCACTTAACAGTAAGCAGTAATAGTCGCCTATGGATGTTTTCGACGCCGGGAGCGCCGCTAGCACGCTGCTGGCCGCATACGTGTAGAAGGTTATTAAGTCGGCATATTTATAAACCAGGAATGGTCGCCATCTAGCTAGGGTTGTTATCACCTTTTACTGCAGGTCGACCCAGGGGTCGGCAGGGGCAGTATTCTCACTCCGCCTCTGCATGTGGAAAATTTGAAATATTTAGAGGAATGGAGGAAGTGATGGATAATTGCAGGGCAAAACTAAGCTTGCCTCCAAAAAGCTGGGTGCGCTAAACCAGTCCAAGCAGTATTTCAGTCCAAGGCAACGGCTTGTGCTATACAAAGCACAGGTCAGACCACACACTGCTCACATTTATGGGCTGGAGCCCCCGCCTGTCAGCTCAATCCCCTAGACTTCATCCAACGGCACGCAGTTCGTATTGTCAGTGATCCCATACTCTTAGACGGTCTAGACACGCTTGGACTTCGGAGACTTTGCGTCTCTTTGCGTAATCTACCGTCTGTACAACGAGGAGTGCTCTGAAGAACTTCAGAATGGTGCCCTCGTCGTCTTTCCACCACCGCACTGCCCGCCATAAGCTGGGTGTTCCCCATTTCTTGGAGCCTCTTCTTTCTTGTACGAAACGGTTCTCAAAAACGTTCATGTTACCTACTCTCAGGATCTGGAATGAGCTTCCGGCTGAGGTTTTTTCAGCGCAGTACGATAATGGGGGTTCTTCAAAAAAGGCGTTATAAAATTTCTTCGAGGCCAGCATCGCGTTGGTAATAAATACCTCTGGTATTGCAAACGTCCGTAGGTGACGGTGACCACCTGCCAGGGTGGGCCGTTTGCCTGTCTGCTGAACTCTAGCTATAATAGTGTTTCGGACAGTAGAAGAACACAGGGTCGGTTTTAGTGGGTATACTAGCGACACACACTTTATAAATTGTGGGGACGCATGAGAATCCCACACTACCCTACAGCGAACCCCCAAACGTAGAGGCATTAAGTACGTGTCCACCTCAAAATACCCAACTCGTTCAAAGTGTACTGTCGGATTGTATAAAATAAATGATTTTGATGTTTATCACATTCTGGTGTCACGTTTTCGTTTCATCGATGCTAAAGAAATTTCACTTAAAAGATTTTGTTTTTAGGGCAGACTGTATTAATATTGTGTTTACATTAATAATGTATACAGACCGGTTCTTCCCTGGACGGATGTCCGTCCCTCTCGAACTGTACTGGCCCGGAACGAGTGTTACTGCTGCTCGTGCCAGCAAACTCCTTGTCCGCCACAAATCTGAAAGGAAAACATTTTTTTATAACTTCGTCGTCGTTCGTCATCTAACCGTCGTAACTAATCGTATCCTTTGCAGGGGCGGAGAATGAATACTGACCTCTGCGGCCGGGGTCGGCCTGTCGTAAAAGGCGACAAAACAACCCACCCTAGCTGCGTGGTAGGGCCCCAAGCCCATCTAGATGGCTCAAAAATCTCCAAAAACGTGTTACGTATTACGCTCCCTTGATAGCAGTCATTCTCTGTCCATTGGTAAGTTGAAACTGAACTTTTATAAACTACCTACAAGTTAGTACATAGCAATAAAAAAATATATATTCCAAAAGAAACGGATAACTGAAGAACAACAGACGAGCTGACGGCCCACTTAACAGTAAGCAGTTACCGTTGCCTATGGATGTTTGCGACGCTAGGGGCACCGCGAACACGCTGCTGTCCCATAGGTGCCGGAACACAACACAATGTTATTATGGCGGCATACTTAAGACCAAGGATGGTTGCCATTCAGACGGGCATGGGGCCCTATACGACAGGCGGACCCCGGCCTCAAGGGTCACTATTCTTACTCCGGCCCTGCACGGACAAATGTCAGACAAAGAACTCTTAAAAATATTTAATTTGTACCTACCTTCTTGTATTAGCAATGGACTCCAAATCACCGCCATAGTTGTCCTTGTCGGCGTTCCTAGTCGGTCTGTATATGTGTGCACCCACGGAATCCTGGTTACGCCACGGCTTGTCGTACACGTTGTATGCTTCGTCATCGCCGTAACCTGAAACATTTCGTAAATGAGCACTGAAAACACCTACATATTTCATTACTAGCTGACACCCGCGACATTTTCCGCGTTAGAGGTGGAAGAGACTCCCCCTCTCCTACGCATGCGCGCTACACCGCTTGCCCCTCTTCTCAGCGGTAAGAAACCACATGTTTCTTAAAACTTTAATAACTTTATATTAATTAAAGATATCAAAACAATTTTTTTAACTATAAGGGCCAAGTGGCTAACAAAGAAAATTTAATTAAATAATAATAAATATATAGATACAGACATACATTTCGCATAACGCCATCTAGTCTCAATCTAAGTTGCATAGCACTTGTGATTAGACAAATGAAATACTACATACATACTTTTGTAAATAAATATAACACATATAGTATACATAAACACCCAGACACTGGACTGAAATCGAACCCGTGACCTCCGCGAGCGTACCGACGAGCGGTAATTGAAATATATCCAGTAATTTTGCCGTGATGCGCGCACAACAGACCTATCATTTTATTTATTTAGATTGGAACAGCCTATAGCATCCCACTGTGGACTCGAGCTTGCCTCTAGACGGAACGGATGGTAACCACGCTCGTCCAAGGTGGATTGGCGGGTTACACAAACCGGTGATCTTGGTATGCAAGTTTCCTCGTTTATTCTAATTTAAAATCCACGGAAAGTATGTATTATGTATTGATGAGTCGATAACATAAATATACTCTTATAAGTCAATGATGGTACTTAACATTCATGTGAATTACTATAGATATATATTTGTCGCCTTTTAAGACTTACTACAAACCTGATGGAGTTTCCCTAATCTTATTCCTAACTGAAACGATACAACTTAATTTATATCAAAGAAATGTTGTTAACGATGAGTTAACGAGTGAAAGCTTTTGATGCAACAGTGATTAACCACTTCAATTTTTGTACAAATGTATACTAAAGTGAACGAAAAAAGTGAGCAAACCACAGGACAAGGTCCGATCACTTGAAAAAAAACGTTCCACGACGCATGCGCCGACACCTGCGCCAGAGGGCGTTCCGAGCATCATTAGAGCACACGCGTGCCTATTACTGAACTAATATTAATTAAAATGCTCACCGCTATCCATTCCTTTACTGGTATTGAAGAGTCTCTGATCAAACATGGCCTCACCACCGTGGTTGGTCTTTGCTGGGAGACCCAACGCTATCTGTTCCGAGATGTCGCGTTCACGATCCTTCAACAGTTTGGACCTGGGGACAATTATTTAGAAACATATCAACCGTTAACCAGTCATAAGGAGCCTCACCTCACAGTCGTTGTGCGTGTTGAGAGTTCTTAGGTTTCACTACTCCTTCTCCGTGTAGAATTTCTACGGTCGGAGTCGGCCTGTCGTAAAAGACGACAAAACAAGCTACGTGTTAGGGCCCCAAGCCCTTCTGGGTTACGACCACCTTTGGTCTTAAGTATGCCTTTGTGTTGTGCTCTGGCAACTCCAAGTTCCTGTACCTTTAAAGGACAGCAGCGTGTTCGCGATGTCACTGGTGTTGCAAACACCCATAGGCGACGGTAGCTGCTATAGTTGCCTCGTGACGTAGTTGTCAAATATGAATTGTGTATGGACCCCATAAAAGTAAAGAAACAAATAAAAGTGTCGCTTGAGGATATATTAGATGATTGACAACGAAATTTCGTGTCCTACTTTCAATGTGAAACGAGAAAAATAATTTAAATAAAAAGGATGACAGATTTTCCCCCAAAAAGGGGTTAACTTCAAGCGGGCGGCCGGTTGTAAAAATTAAGCCACAACAGTAACTATTACAACATGTAACATGTTGTGCCGACCCCATATAATGTGGAATAAGGGCAGAAGGAAGAAGAAATGGTTGTTAATCGGATATTGTTAATAATTGTGATATATGTAAATAACTGTTATATTGTCACTTCAAGAGTCCTAATAGGAGAACAGCACAGGATGCTCTCTAAACAGCCTCCCAACCTTGCATTGCTTTTTAGGGGCTAAGACGAATTTGTTAAGGATTTGTTAAAGTTTTTTGT
The DNA here is from genome assembly GCA_963693495.1 of Malacosoma neustria. NCBI lineage: Eukaryota > Metazoa > Arthropoda > Insecta > Lepidoptera > Lasiocampidae > Malacosoma > Malacosoma neustria. The sequence continues at coordinate 3,032,419 of OY856397.1, forward strand.
TATAGTTTTAAACTCTAAATAAATTATTGGAGTTTACTCCTTAAGAATCGATTTTCATATATGTATAAGGCGCCCGGTATGAGAAAAATGTGAGGAGTAAAATCTACTGATGAATGGCCTCGTTACGTTTTTGGTGCGCACCATCAACTTTCTAATTGAGGACACATTCGAGCTCCGGCGAGCGCTAGAGCGCTACGTACGGACGTGTCTACGTTCCGTCCCCTGACGACGCGCGACGCGCGACCGAACGCTGCCGACCACTTGACCTTGGTATTTTTGTATCAAGATGACGCGCGACGCACGCTCGAACGACCTTGTGTCGTCTTATTAGTATAATATTTGGAGGTTACTCCTTAAAAAACAATTTTCTTATTTTTGTATAATCAACACAATAATAGTTTTTATATATGTATATTATTTTCATTAATTTGTTAATTTACCCTTTCATATGGTATTAATCTTTTTTCAGTTAAATAAACTCTTTTTGTGTATGTTTAGACAATCGTACTTAAGGAGTAAACTCCAGTCGCACGTCGACAGACAGACACACACTGTTTTTTTTTCTTCCTTTCTTTTTTCAATATAAAAAAATGTGACACCCATAGCAACGGTAACAGCTTACCATTAGGTAGGGTAGATGTCTATCTGCCATTCTACAGCTATAATAAAAGAAAAAATAAAACCTTTCTGGAACAAACTTTTTCATACACCAATCATATGAACATTGGCCACTGGTATTACCACGCTGGCGGTCTCTATCATACGAAAGTGAATTATTACCTCTTATCAGGCGCAGCTCTGGCCAAGTTCCTCTCCCTCTGCCTCTCTTTGTGCCTTTCCACCCTCAGCTTATCTCTCTCTGCCGCTGTTAGCCCACTTTCGTCTATCTCATTTGGCTCATTCTCTTCTTCCGGTGCCTTAATACCTGTACCATAAATAGAGGGACTAATCTAGAGAAATCTACACAACTTTGTTACATCTCCTTATTTTGAGAATTATTAGCATTTTAAAATATAAAAATAATTAACATGAGTAAAGAATCTCACCAGCTCGATGATCTCTGGCCCTTTGCGCTAGCATTCTTAAATGTTCTTCTTTCTTCTCCTTCTCCCGTTGAGCCAATCTCTTCTCTAGTTGTGCTCTTGCTTCCACCGCCTCTCTCGCTTTCCTGTCAGCTATATACAACGCTTCGGCAAGCTTCGAGAAGTTCTCGTTTATGTGGACCTGCTGGAGACCACGGCCGTCGGCGGCGAGGCGTTTATCCAGGGGTATCGTATAACCTTAATACAAAATAGTTCTTAAGTTTTTTTTTATGAGGTACAGTAGACAGGCTAGTGGTCCACTTAATAGTAAGCAGTCACCGTCGCCTATAGGTGTTTGCGACGCTAAGTGCACCACGACCACGCTACAAGGGTACAGAAACCTGGGTCACTAGTACCAGACACAAGAGTATCATGGCGGCATAAGTATGCCGCCATATGTAGTATTTTACATTTATATTACATTTTAGTAGACACGTCCGTACGTAGCGCTCTAGCGCTCGCCGGAGCTCGAATGTGTCCTCAATTAGAAAGTTGATGGTGCGCACCAAAAACGTAACGAGGCCATTCATCAGTAGATTTTACTCCTCACATTTTTCTCATACCGGCATACTTACTACATATACTACATATTTTTATTTTTTTAGCCCGTCTGGATGGCAACTACCCTTGCTCTATAACTATAGAGCAAGGGTAGTTGCCATCCAGACGGGCTTGGGGCCCTATCACGTAGCTAGCTGTTTTATCACCTGACACGACTGGCCGACCCTGGTCGCAAAGATTAGTATATTCTTACTCCGCACCTGCATGGATATAAGTTTCACAAAAGCTAAAAGCATGATACTGAAAAGAAGTTTATGTCACAGTTATGAGAATGAACAATTAATATGAAGTGTTAATTCAAATTCTAGTTCCCCTATGTAGACAGCAGCGTATTAGCGGTGCCCCTGGCGTCGTAAACATTTATAGGCGACGGTAGCCGTCAACCTGTCTGCCGTTTCACATCAATAAAATGATACATCCTATTGTTAGGCTGTCGTATAAAGAAGTTGGACAATTGGATAGGGATAAAACTTTAATGTTTATGAGAACAATAAAAATTTCAGAAAATATTTTATTAGCACTGTAGATGTGATGCAAGATACTGGTGTACTTTACTGTCTTGTGAGTGTTTTAAGAATAACTCTTGCATATGTTAGAAAATTTTTTATTGATTTTATTTTCTCTTAAAAATAATCAGTTGATGATTATGGAATTTGTAAGAAATATGGGAGGTGGAAGTAAAGAAACACATCTCATATGGAGGATAAATTGGAAAAGTACCCAGCTTGAATTGAAGTCGTCCTCCTGCCCTTATCCCTCCACCTTATATGGGGTCGGCACAACATGTTCTCTCCTTCCACTCTCCCCTGTTAGCCTTCATCCCAACATTTAAGAGTAATTTTTAAATGATTGCATTGTATTACTCATACAGGGTAACTTTGACAAACCCGTCCAAATTCACACAGAAGAATCTTTAGTAAAAGTTATGAGAAACATGTATTTTAGTTTTGTATCACATAGTACAAAAATGTTGAGTAATCAGCATCACAAAATCATTCAAAGAACTCGCAATTTACATAATACGGCGCTAGTGTCAATGACCTCTCCATCTGACCTAGTAAAAGGCCGAGGACGGCGGCATTGAACCGGGCGAGCGAATACGCACTACTCATTTACGCGGGAGTGACAGAGACAGGTAATAACAGGTTAACGTACGGAGTTTGCACCATATGACTATTCTGTACGATTGAATTAATGATCATATTTTTCTTGGAATGAAATATTTTTTGACATACAATTTTTTTTGCAAAAACGGGTTCCTTAAATGATGTTTAGTGCGTAAAAAAAATTTGGATGGGTTTGTCAAAGTCATCCTGTATATCTATTCGAATTGCCACTTTATTACAATGAGATACAGTTTTTTTTTTCTCTTTATATAGAATCTACTTTGAGGAATGATTTGATTTAATATAGTTTTGAAAGTTTTTTGGAAAAATTTGATATTTGTAAACTTTAGTTAACTTTAACATTAATAATTTCACCTCAAAGTTCGAGCGATTTGTAGCTCTAAGTTGCATAACTCCATAAACTTTTACTTTTCTGTTTATGTTTTTTACTACATTGAGGTTTACATTTTTCAGGGTTTCACTTCTATCATGTGTAAACTGCACACGTGTTATTGTGGTTATTGTGTATATAATGTTAGTGGTGTCACTTAATGGCCCCAGCGGAAGATCAGCGCTGGTAAATTCCATCAGCAAATGCTGAGCTGGGACCAATTTGGGACAAATATATAGTATATAATTATAAATTGTAAATAATAACTTTAAGTCCTAAATAAATACATTTTTTTTCTTTCTTTCGTTCACACCCTTTTTTGTCATATCATCATCTTTTATGCAATCCATCCATCTTTTTTTTGTCTACCTCTACTCCTGTATCCATCCACTCATTTCTATAATTTTCCTTGTTATATGGCATTCTTCCCTGCGCATTACATGGTCAAACCACGGAAGTCTGTTACTTTTAAGTTTTTCAATAACTGGTGCTACTTTCACACTTCCTCTAATATACTCATTTCTAATTTTATCCATTTTCGTGACTCCATACATCCATCTCAGCATTTTGTGGCCGTGCAAGCCGATCCATACAATACGACAGGCCTTATTACGGACTTATAAATGTTACCTTTGAGTTTAAGTGGTACTCTTGGGTCTCAAATTGTTCCTGAGACGTGTCGCCATTACATCCATTGAAGACAAATTGAAATAATATGAGTTAAAAATTATCTATCGCACTCTTAATAACTTTTGGCTTTTTCCTCTAAAATTTACACTAATGGTATTGTGGCGCCTGGCACCTTCATTTAACGCATATTGACGGATACTTTTAATACATGAAGATAGTTCTTGAATAATCATACAAACCTTTGGCGTTCTTCCAATGCGAAACACAAGGTGGAACTTTCCAATCGCGCTGCTGTTTTACCGACACTCTTCTAGGCGGGGAGTGCAGCACCGGCGCGGGTGGCGACGGCGCTGCGCGGGGTATCTTCTTATTTATCTGAAACCGCGGAGGCTCCATGGGGTCCACTTGGGCCTCCACCATCCTATAGCAACAAATTACTATATGTGTTACATGCCCATCATTTATAGTACATGTTGATTTAATGCTGAGATGATGATTCAGTATGGGTAAAACTTTCGCCTGTGTTGACAGGTGAAAGTTTTACCCATACTGAATCATCATCTCAGCGTTAAATCCCAGTTGCAACGAAAATCTTCGCTTCGGTGCCCGGGGTCCGCTTTCCAACTTTTTCTTCTCTACTTTGTACAGACTTCGATTTTTTCCTATATTGAATGAATGTATAAAAAGTTAATTTATTGTTCAACAGCAAATCTGTGAAATGTTTTTTTTTATTTATTGCTGTAGGACAGCAGACAGGTTGACGGCCCGCTTAGAATTTAGCAGTTACCGTCGCCTATGGGTGTTTGCAACGCCAGTGGCATCGCGAACACGCTACTGTCCCATAGGGGTACAGGAACTTAGGTCACTAATGCCGGAACACAAAACAAGGTTATTATGGCGGTATACTTAAGACCAAAGGTGGTCGCCATCCAGACGGGTTTTCAGGCCCTACCACATAGCTAGGGTGGGTTGTTTAGTCGCCTTTTACGACAGACGGACCCTGGCCGCAGAGGTTAGTATTATTTCTCCACCCCTGCACGGATAGATATTAGCAGCTATTGTGCTTTTCTCATTGCTGAGGAACCGCAGACAGCAGTTAATAGTAAGAAGCAGTTATCATCGGGGTCTGATGGGAAGCCAGGAGTGCCGCGAACTAGCTGCTGTCCACATACTCAAACCTGGGTCACTAATGCCGGAACGATAGTAAGAACAAGAAAGGAATAAAATTGAATAGTTTTGCATAATTTTGGTTTCCTTTGTATTTTGTATTTAAGACCTTCCAGCTATGAAAACAAACATCATCATCATCATCATCTCTGCGTTAATTCCCGGTTGCAGCCCAAACTCTCGCTTCGGCGCCCGGGGTCCGCTTTCCGACTTTTTCTTCTCCACTTCGCACGGTCTTCAGCAACCCTGGTAGTGAGCCCATTGGCACGCATATAATCCTTTCCCTCCTGCCGGGGCCCGGCGGAGGCGGCATGGCCAGACATTTGTTACCCACGTAAGCATCCGGTTGCCGTAAAACGTGGCCGTACCAACGGAGCCGACACTCTTGCAATTTATCCGCAATGTCAACAAACATCATGGCACTCATTATGAACAACATATTTTTATATTAGTAAAGTTAGATAAATGTTACATACCTAATGACGCGTTGTTTTGCACCGGAATTGAAAGCACCGCCCTGCTGCGCGGGAGTGTATCGGATGTACTGCGCAGGCGCCTGCGGAACATGGGCACTATCAGCGTGATTGGTAATCGTGTGTCTTTAGTTAATTTCTGAATCTTCACAAACAAATATAGGTGTCTTGGTAGCCAGAAAGTTCGAGTAATAGCGTTCGTGCCGTTCTGTGACTTCTAATTCTCTTACCCATTACCAAAGAGGCACCAGAAAATCTTCCTGACATTATGTAGGGTCGGCACAACACGTTCCTCTTTTTCACTCTCCTTTGTCGTTTGCCATCGACTTAGAAGCTCACACCCTTTTAAGCGAATGCTAGATGGAATCATCTATCTTTTTTTTGGTCTACCTTTCCTCCTGTAGCTGTCCAATCATATTTCTGTCATTTTCCTTGTAACATATAGTAATTCTTGCCTTGGTATTATATGAGCAAACCACATATAGTAAGGGGTGATATGCGTGCTAATGAATTGACTAACAAGGATGCTGAAGACCGTGCAAAGTGGTGAAGAAAAAGCCAGAAAGCAGACCGTGGACACCTAAGCGGAAGTTTGGGTTACAACCGGGAATTAATACTAGGATGATGATGATAAGTTTTATAGAATTTACAAAATTAAGAAATTGTGGCAGCATCTCCTGCACACGAGACGAGATGTGCGCGAGAGACGATGGATCCCGAGCCAACCCGGACCACAGTTCATCGCACATCTGACAATTCACACAGCACCATCTAGTCCCAAAGTAAGTAGCTTAGCACTTGTGTTACGGTTACTAGACAACTAGTATACTACATGTATACTTTTCTTTTGTAAAAAAATACATATTATACATAGACGCCCAGACGCGAGACGAGAATCGAACCCGTGAGCTTCGCACGCGTACCGAAATGCGTTAACCGCTACGCCATAGAGATCGTCATAAGAACACGACAGTGAAGAGTGCAGGTAGTTTCTCTCTTTACCTTAAACCTCTTCAAAATATTTACAACATTTCTTTAAGAACAGTTGACATTATTCTACTGTCTACCTTAATATTCTAGAAATACTTTGAAATATTTTTCCTATGCTATATATCACTTTATCCTAAGTTGATTTAGTAACATCTTAAACCTTGAAAGATGTGAACGTTTTACTTAGATGGATATCTTGGATCATAGACAAAAAAGGAATCATAGTCATAGACTATAATGTAGTATTTTTTTGTTATATAAGCAACATCAACTCACAGCTTTTGGTGCGGCTTTAACTGGCATGGCAGCAGATATTTTAGCATTTGTCAATTTCTCTAGAGCCAGCTTGGTCTTTTCTGTTATATCCTGAATATCATCCTCATCAGGTTTTTGTAGGGTTGGGTCATCTTCCGCAATGACTTCTGATGGTAGCAGGTCAGTCAGTTTTGAGTAGACAATCTGGAAGAAAAAGAAGGTTGGTTAGTTGTTTATGATGTAAAACTGTGTCTCTCTATAGAGAAAGACAGTGTACCCACCACACTTGTCCAAGGCAGTTCTTTTTATTGCTGTGGGTTAGCAGACAGGCTGACGGCCCGCTTAGAATTTAGGAGTTACCGTCGCCTATGGGTATTTGCAACGTCAGTGGCATCGTGAACACGCTGCTGTCCCATAAGGGTACAAGAACTTGCGTCACTAATGCCAGAACACAACACAAATGGCGGCATACTTAAGACCAAAGGCGGTTGCCATCCAGACGGACTTGAGGCCCTACCACGTAGCTAGGGTGGGTTGTTTAGTCGCCTTTTACGACAAGCCGACCCCAGCCGCAGATGTTAGTATTCTTTTTCCACCCCTACGTGGATAAAAAGGCGGTTTGGTGGGTCACACATGCCAGTAATCTTGGCATGCAGGTTTCCTCACAAATGTTTTATTTAAGTAGCTACATGGCAATTATGTAATAATCTGCATGTTAGGCAGTAGAAACTGCAGTACATGTCTGTCACATCTTAATCGGGAAACGAGTAAGTGCGTATTATATGCGCTAGTACTAAAGTGCAGCAAACAATAGTTTGTTATAGACTGCAGTGAGGGAAACTTATTACTTATTAGAACTAATAAATGAAATTCTTATATCGTCTATATCCATATATCTATTGTTGGTGATATACTGAAAATAATCCATGCAGGGTGGGTTAAGTAAAAGCACAATCCTGCTACGTGGGAGAACCCCAAGCTCCAATAAATGGCAACCACCAAAACTGCCTTGTATAGTATTCCAACAGTAAAAACCCAGATTTCTATAGGGCTCACGTGTTCGCAGTGCCCATCGAAAATACCCATAGGCGACGGTAAATGCCTTACTAAAGTGGTCCGACAGCATGTCTGCTGTGCGTAGGCACAGCAGACATGCTGTCGGACGCATCTAAAAAAAATCTACGCAACTAAAAAAAATCTTATGTAATTTTGCACGAAAATGACCCCACATATCTAATGGATTAGTTAATTTTAACAATGAAAAACAAACACCTTGTCAGCACTGTGTCCCTGCCTAGCTATCGCAGAGTATTTTACTTTTCCGGACTCATCCAATTGGACAGCTAAAGCATTTGAAGTGCTCTCCTTTCCCCTTGCACCCATACCCAGTGGGTATTGGGCAACATGAATCTCTGGAAAAGCTCCACCATCTAAAATAAAAATAAAAAACTTGCTTAAATCATGAACTGCATTTTACATAAATGTGAGAGTTGGTATTCACTACTTATTTAGGATAAAATAAATAAAAAAAGAGGAAACACATAAGATAGGCTCCGTGGTAGGGCCTCATGCCCGTCTGGATGGAGACCACCTTTGGTCTTAAGTATGCCACCATAGTAACCTTGCGTTGTATTCCGGCATTAGTGAGCCAAGTTCCTGTACCTTTATGGGACAGCCGCGTGTTTGCGATGCCACTGGAGATGCAAAGATCTATAGGCGATGGTAACTGTTAAATTCTAAGCGAGCCGTCAGCCTGTCTGCTGTCCTACAGCAATAAAAACAAAAACATCAGGCTGAAAAAGTTGCCAATATGAATTTTAAAGATAACAAAGGTTTCCGCAATAAAGGCTATCTTTATGAGTAGACAGAGTTATCTAGTACCCATAACAAAAGCGTTCTGCTGCTTACTACGCCTAGATGGCATTCTGTGAATTATTTCAATTAAACATTAATTAAGTTCAATATTGTTCCATAATGTAACTCATATTTTTACCCCCAAAATCTTCCTCTGCCCGAGGCACCCATCCTTTCCTCTGACCATAGGGTGGAATACTCGTCTGGGATACCACAAGTGCACTACCAACACGCTTTGCTTTTAACTCATCATCTCTGTCCCACACTTGTTGAGTTGGTGCTGGCAATAAGCTGTAAAGAAATAAAACACTGAAATATTCAGTACACAATTTTTTTTTTGGCTCTAATATAAATTAGAAGATATTTCTAAGACTGATCATCACAGATCCAGTCCTCAAAAAACAAAATATGTTATTTTTCTTCAATTATGACAAGGGTATTTGTAGGTATGAAACCATTGCTGCCTGTGGCAAGTGTGAGACAATTTTAATTTACATATTAGAGAACAATACTAGTGTGAAATCTACTAATTAGAGTAAGTTCTAGTTATAAATTTTAAATATCATTATTCTTTCTTCCTTTATCAACAAAAGAAAAATCATGTCCAACACAGAAATAGTTACTAGTCATTCTTTTATAGCTGAGGAACAGCAGCAGGCTAACAACCCACCCACTTAAGGAGTCTGCCCACCACACCGTTCCATACCATGACCATGCTAGGACCGTACCAAGACACAAAAGCAAACGCTGGTCGGTTACAGAACGGTCTAGTGGGCAGTCACATACTTTTTAATACAAAGAATATTTTTTTGCCTGGCACGTTCCTAGCACGGTCATGGTATGGAACGGTGTAGTGGGCACTCCTTTAATAGTAATCAGTTACCGTCGCCTATGATGTTTGCGACCCTAGAGGAACCGCGAACACGCTGCGGTCCCATAGTACAGGAACCTGGGTCACTAATACCGCATCACAACACAGGGTAATTATGGCGGTATACTTATAAATCAAGGGTATTTGCCAACCAGACGGACTTGGGGCCCTACCACGTAGAAACGTTATAATAAGTTTCGAAATATTTAGCAGATACAATTAATAAATGCGAATATTAAATGTCATTTTTATATATAATTAATTCCTGTTCTTGTGATAATATTCACCATGTTACAAAATATAAATAAATACGAATTTAGGCAACGCACCTCGACAGCGACGCCATTTTGTCAATATGTCAAAAATTTGGCTAATTGGTTAGTTTTTGGTCTTTTTTTGGCATGTCGCGCCTTGCGAACTTGCCAGTGTCAAGTTAAGGAAACAAAAAAATAAAATTTAACGGAAATTTTGTTATATATGATCAGCAAAAGTTACAATAACTAAAATAAAAAAGAAAAGAATACAACGGAACAAGATTAAAATTAGATTTTAATGTTATTAGAAGTAATAATTAATTAATTAAGAAGTAATAATACATATACAACTCCAGCACGCAGTGGAAATTGAATCATATTTCATATCGTCTCATGCTAAAGGAAACGGAGAACCTGCGGTTGTTCATGACTGACGTCTGCAACGCGGCAATACCGAGGCGGGGGCCACACTGACCCCCGCGCCAGGTGTATTAGTGGAATGTAGATCTCGAGCGGCTCCACAGAGCGTGCAATTACGCCCACCACCAGTACACCGGGCTCGGCGGCTTGGCTCTACGTAAAGAGCTGAGCCTCTGCGGCGAGATCTAACGTAAAAAACGACTTCCACCTCGCTAACCGCGAGGTGATGGTGGCGGCGTGTAAGGAGCTCTTGGCCCGTCTAGATCAAGATCCTTGGGGGCGATCCTACAAGACAGTGCGGGGTAAGATCCACCCGAGAGTTTCCCCCCGCGCCAGGTGGATGGTTCGTCGGCGCTCTGTTCCCCATGAGGGCAGAGTGCTCGCTTCCCGCCATGGTCCCGCCTCATTGTAATGAGACGATGACCCCATGCCTGACGTGGACCGGGCAGAGCTAGGGGTAACGATATTGCAGCTGAAGGTCAAGAATACCGCTCCCAGCCTCAACGGCATTCCGGTGCGTGCGTGGGTTCTGTCCCACGATATCCTAGAGCCCCGACTTTTGAGGCTCTTGGGCGCATGTCTGCGGTCGGGCCGGTTTCCCCGCAGATGGAAGACTGAAGGCTGATCTTGATCGCAAAAGAAGGGCGCCCGGTGGACTTGCCGTCCGCGTATCAGTCCATCCTGCTGCTGGAGGAGGTGGGGAAGATATTCGAGAGGATCCTCGCAGACCGCCTCTTCCGGCACCTAGAGATGGAGGGGCCGAACCTGGCAGACGAACATTTCGAGTTCCACCAGGGGCGTTAGACGAGATCACACGTATGAAGAGCCTGGCGGAGGACGCGTTGGTCCGAGGCAGGGTGTTGTTGGTGGCTTTGCTCGATATGTCGTTGGTTATGGCCAACGCTTTCAACACCCTGCCGTAGAGTTGTGTACGGGAGGCGCTTAAGTGACAGACCTTGTGTAATTTTATTCTCACGTACCTTCGGGTGCCTCCCTACATATGCCGTATAGTAGAGACGTATCTAGGAAAACGTGCCGTCATCTACCCAGTCCAGGGTGGCGGGTAAAGTCGACGAGACGTCATGTGCGGTGTTCAATAGGGATCGGTCTTGAGCCCCCTACTGTGGAACATCGCATACGATTGGGTCTTGAAAGGGGCGCTCCTCCCTGGCGTGACACGCTTGTCACAGCACGTGGGAGATGCCCCCGCAGGGCGTTCATTCTAGGCACGGCTGGGGTGCACAGACAGTGGTAAGGATTCGGCGACTCGGTCTGGAGATGGCCTTGCACAAGATGGAGGCCTTGATCTTCTATGGGTCCCGTCAGAGGTCGCCACCAGCCGCCTCCATGAAATACCTTAGACTTCGAGAGGCTAGCACCAAAACTAGTTCGGGCGGCAGCGCGACTCTCTTGCCTGCTACCGAATGTAGGTGGGCCGGGCGCTGTGTGCTGCACACTCTTCGAGGGGTCCACGCGGTTGATGGCCCTTTACGGGGCCCCCATATGGGCGAATCGCCTGACGGTCAAAACGACGGCACTGTTACATAGTCCACAGCGTATCTTGGCCATCAGGGCGATAAGGGGATACCGCACGGTGTCCTTTGAAGCGGTCTCCCTGCTAGCCAGATCCCTACTGAGGGACCTCGAGACTCGTGTTCTTGCGCTGTTATGCCAGAGGCCAGAGGCACCGGGACACGGTTAAGCGCGGCTCTCACCCCGTGCCTCACAAAGTAGAGTTAAAACAAACTACATGCATCAAGCATCACACATCAAAAACATAAAAAACTATCAATAAATTCCAAAATATACGTAATATTATGAATTTACACTAACTAGAGTATCGGCGATAACGGCAATACAAACCAACAAAACAATGGAATACGATGCCAGGAGTCAGGAGCGCGCATCGGGGTTTCCCCAACCACAGATTCATCACTTTGCGTAATGCGTTCCGTTTCATCAGAAATACGTTACGTTCGTTAATTGTTATTTATAAATGTTGCATTACTCTAATTGTATGAACGAACTATCTGATCTAGTTTTACATTTAGGTCGCAAGAGCTGAGACCCTAACCGGCGCGGGCCTCCTATCCTACGGTTATCGCAAGCCAGGCCCGTAGGGGGCCCGCGCAGACTGGAGCCCGGCTGGCAAATGCTACCTCGACTATAATAATATGGCTAGCACGACGCTGGACTTATGACATACAAATCTTATGAAAATAAATGTGATTTATAAAAGGCTGTAAAATATTATACCCTTTTAAAATAAGGTTGTAACATACTATACTCATTTCTATTTTGATTCATTTTCGTAACTCCACACATCCAACTCAGCATTCGCATCTCAGCAACATGTAACACCCTTTCATCCCTCACCTTTGTGGCCCATCATTCCGATCCATGCAATAAGACAGGTCATAATACAGAATTGTAAATTTTACCTGAGACTTGTCGCCATTTCATCCATCCTGCATTCACTCTGTTTTTCACATCTCAGCCTATCTCCACCGTCGTTCTGGATTAATGATCCGAGGTACCACAAGTTGGCAGAGACACGCCTCCTAAGGTAATCGGGGTGTAGTCGGAAATTCCAGCAAAGTCGCAAACCAGATGTTCAGTTTTGGTTTTATCTTTAACCTAACGCCCTCCAATCTCTCCTGCCACTTAGCCAACCCGCTCTAGATCTAGTGAACATTTTCTCTAGCCAGTACAAGTAATCGGCAAAGAGCATACGCCTTTCCCATCCTACACCGCTGTGCAGTCTTCATGTACATGAAGTAGAATTTTTAAATAACTAAAATAAAAATAATACTTCGTTAAAATAAGTGAAATAAAAATCATGTATTTTAGTCAATTTTATAATAACATTTAAAATTTAAAAAGTATAAAAAATTTACGCTGGCCAACTGTCAAATTCCTATATAAATGAAATAGTTTGTGAACGTCTCTCTTTTATAACCTTAAAAATGCGCGAGAAGTAATAGTGTTTTGTGTTGAAGTTATTTAAATTTATCTAGTTTTTGGTGTTTAAGTGAACTGATTAATACAATGCCATCGAAAAAGAGAAAATACAATGCCAGGTTTCCTGCTGTAAGTTAAAAATTGCCTCTAAATCCGTGGGAAACCATGTAAAACTGCGTTGTTTTGGTGAATAAATTTTAAAATTTATTAGTACCATGAATGACATTGTTTGTTTGTAGGGGAGAATCAAGAAGATTATGCAGACAGACGAGGAAGTGGGGAAAGTTGCCCAAGCTGTACCTATTATAATTTATATCCTTTTCAAATTATACCAGCATTTTATGTTTATAAATCTTTGATACATTCCTCAATATTTGTTGATTTCTGCTTTGAATAACATATTCTAATGAATTCTTATTTTTTTTATTATTATATAATATGTATGTGTAATTAAACCAGTAACCTTTTGATAAATGTTTATATAATGTTAAATTTATTGTATGACCAATCTGTTTTATGATTTAGGTACTCATAAAACTAAATTTAAGTTTTAATTAACAGTTCAGCAGTATTTCATATCAAGGTTTTCAATACATAACATTTAATTATTTATGTTGATTTTGTTTCATTACAATAAATTTAAATACATCCTATAGTATTCTCTGAAAAATAAGTCTTGAGTAAATATTATGCTAAATAATTATTAGTAAATGATAATTGTGAAGTATCTTCTGTACTCACCAACTTAAGTTTGTTAAAAAAAACAAGTTGGGTAACTAAAAGATAATTAAAATAACATTTAAGATTTTGCTAGGAAAATTTGGTGAGAATAAATCAGAAGTAGTGAATGTTAAGCTTTATCCTCTAAATATGATGTATCATCAATTATATAAAAAACAAACCTTTTAACTACTGGTCTGATTAAAAACAAAGGCCATATCTGTTGTTCTCTGCAAATCTTAGTCACAGCTGGATGTAAGTCCTGAAATACTCCCAAACTTAGCAAATCCTGGTCTCATATAATACATATTGCATCTATTTGTAAGAAAAGTTGTTATTACAGACTGTCTCAAGTGGAATTTCAGTACATTTTTGAAGACTAACCTTGTGTTAATTTTAGAATTATTCAATTGACATACATTATGAAGTCTGTTAAGATATTTAAACTCTGTGTAAATAAAACCTCATAAATACTCCTTCTTGCAAAACCACCTAAAAATAATAAAATGCACATAATCTTTTTTTTAGAAGACATTTAAACCTAACCAAAAGTCTGATTGGATCTGAAACTATCAATTCAAGGGACTGAAGTGTGCTATTTCAAATTGTAATAGGACAAAACTCCATATTGGTGCACCATTGATTGCATTTGTATCCCTCTGTCACTTTCCTTTTATGGACCAAAGGCAGAAGAAAATAGGTTGTTGAATCAGTTTTGGCAACTGCTGTCTATTTCCATAGCCCTTTAAAGGAAAATTTTATTTGTCCTTCGGTGTCTGGCACAGAGATCAATATATTTATCGCCTTTTATAACATGCTTGAAATGTAATGGGGTGAATGTCGCCTTTTATGAGAGACGGACCCCGGACCCCGGCATCAGAGGTCAGCATAAAAAATAATATTTCCTATAAAAAATATATACCATATTACTGTAGTCAAAATTGTAGGTATTATGCTCTACCATTTGGTATGAAAGCTGACTGTTTTGACTCTGAATATAACAGGCCTATTGTTATTTATAAGATATCAAGTTTATTAATGCCCATCCTCTTATCTGTAACGAACAGTGGTCATTGTATCCACTTCCCAGATAAGGAAACAGGTTTGAATTGTAAACAAAATTTATTATATATAAATTTATGGGTTTAGCCAGTACAGAGAGACTGTGCAGGGTGTGTAAAGACAAAGTAAGAATACTGACATCTGTCACCGTCGCTAGGGCTCCAAGCGGTGTGCATTGCTACCACCCGTGGTCTCTAAAAATGCCGCCGTAATAACCTTGTGTGATGTTCTGCCATAAGTGAGTTAGGTTCTAATTGGAGACAGCAGCATGTTAGCGATGGTATAGCAAACATTCGTAGGCGACGGTAACTGCTTCCTATTAAGTGGACCGTCAGCTTATCTGCTGTAACACAACAATAAAATACACCATCAATTACCTACCAAGAGGATGGCACAAATTGCCATCGGCTGGGTGTTCATTCCCATTTCTTGGAGCTTCTTCTTTCTTGTACAAAATGGTTCTCAAGAACAGTTCTTAATACGTTCATGGAATGAGCTTCCGTCTGAGGTTTTCCCATCTTAGTAATCGTACCCCATATCGATGGGGTTTTTAAAAAAGGTGTTATAAAATTTCTTCGAGACTTGCAGCGTGTTAGTAATGCCTCTGGTGTCGCAAACATCCATAGACGGCGGTTGCCAGGTGCTAGGGCTGGGCTATGGGCTGTTTGCCTGTTTGCTGAACTCCAGCTAAAAAAAAAATACTAAAAAAATTCTGCATTTTTTGTCCTTAGACCTAGGTCAAAGAGAATCTATCTTCTATATAAATAATATGATAGAGGTGTGCAGTTGTGCGCGCATTACGGCAAAACTACTAGATAAATTTCAATCATATTATCTAAGTTTTATTTCTTAGACACTTAGCTCTTATCTAAAAAAAATTATTGCCATATCTTTATTATAAAGTTTTAAGAAACCATCTTATATTTTTTCAATTTTTCTTACTTTTTCAGGAACAACTAATTATAAATAAGTTAGAGAGAAAACTGACTGGTGCTTATTTAACGTTCCTTGCATATCCATCTAGAAGAAGCGGCTCCATGACTGCCCATTGGCCGCAGAGAGGCTGACGGCACACTTAATAGTAAGCAGTTACCGTCGCCTATGGATGTTTGCAATGCTAGACCCACTGAGAACGCGCTGCTTTTCACATACTGGAACCAGGGTTACTAATGTCAGAATACAACAAGGTTATTGTGGACACTTATAGGCCGAGGGTGGTTGCATTCAACTTGGAGCCCTGTCATGTAGCTAGGGTTGTTTTGTTGCCTTTTACGACAGGCCGAGCTGGGTCGAAAGGGTTAGTGTTCTTACTCCGCCCTTGTACGAAGATAGTGGCTGGAGTTCTAAGATAATTTTGGTTTCGATGTGATAAATCCAGACAAGTATATAACATAACCAGTTATTTATTATTTTTATAGTATATATAATTTAATTTATTTTTATGTTGTATAAATAGAATGTTCCTTAACTTGTCCATATTATATGAACACCTCGCACTCTCGAATTGTTTGTGGAGTCCCTCTTGAGCAAGGCGCTGCAGGTGACGACGACGAGGAACGCCAAAACCCTCAGCCCTTCCCACGTCAAGCAGTGTATACTGGCTGAGTCGCGGTTCGATTTTTTGAGAGATCTGGTGAGTGCATATTTAATATCTTGACTGTTTAAACTGCTTTCGTACATCGCAACGCTTGCGAGGTTCACGGATTCGATGCCCGTACTTAGTCTAGCTGTTTATATATATTTATTTTAAAAGTAAACGTATGTGAGTCATATCAGTTACCCATGACACAATCACTGCTGCTTTGGCACTAGATCATCAAGATATATCAACAGTCACTAGTCAATAGTCTAGAGTTAGCTATATCAGATCTGTGCAGGAGCAGAGAAAGAATACTAACCTCTGCGGCCGGGGTCGGCCTGTCGTAGAAGACGACAAAACAACCCACCCTAGATACTTGGTAGGGCCTCAAACCCGTCTGGATGGCGACCACCTTTGGTTTTAAGTATGCAGCCATAATAACACTGTGTTGTGTTCCGGCTTTAGTGACCCAAGTTCCTGCACCCTTATGGGACAGCAGCGTGTTCGCGATGCCACTGGCGTTGCAAACACCCATAGGCGACGGTTACTGCTAAATTCTAAGCGGGTCGTCAGCCTGTCTGCTGTCCTACAGCAATAAAAAAGTCAGTGTTTATCTTCTATCTTTTTCCAATACTAATTTCTTTACCTTTTTTTATTATACCAATCGATATCATTATAAGGCGTGTAATGGCAAATACATTAGGGCTGGCAACAGTGTAGCTAGATCGTTCGTAGAATGAAACGCGCGTCGCATACAACCAGCGTTACCACCTACACGGTAATTACTGTAGATTCTTCTTTCTGCCCTTGTCCCAAACTATGTGGGGTCGGCACAACATGTTCTCTCCTTCCACTCTCTTCTATTAGCCGTTATTTGAACATTTACAACTTTTTTAACCATAATATCATCTTTTACATAATCCATCCATCTTTTTTTTGGCTACCTCTCCTCTTGTATCTATCCATTCTCATTTCTAAAATCCTCCTTGTTATATGACGCTCTTCTCTTCGCCTTATATGCCCATACCAGGCTAACCTATTACTTTTCAGCTTCTCAATCACTGGCGCTACTTTCAAACTTCCCCTAATATACTTATTTCTAATTTTATCCATTTTTGTAACTCAGCTCATCCATCTCAACATTCGCATCTTTTTTTTATTGCTGTAGAACAGCAGACAGGCTGACGGACCACTTAGTAAATCTCTCATCTTTCTCCTTTGTGGCCCAGCACTTTGATCCATACAATATAACAGGTTAACAGGTCTTATAACGGACGTTAATTACCGTAGATGTACGGTGTTTTTGACTAAAACACGGTTTACATTAAATGCGGTTAATGATCTATTATCGTGTTACCGTCTAAATATTAGTTGAATTCAAATCCAAACTTATATAAATGCGTAAAACGTTTATTCCAATTAGGTAGACTAATCGGCAACGCCGGTTATCGCTGTTGGGGAAGTCCTCAAACGTTTCATTTCATTGCAAATACTTATCAGGTCATTCATATAATCCGACCAAATGAAAAAGTTAATCTAGTTTTTTCTCGTCGTAAAAATCGGGTTGTAACAACCGGGGCTGCTTTCGAAGTGCAAATTCAGTCGGGACCTTTGACGATAGTCAATATAACCGGTATTTAAACGATGTCGCTATAAACGGTTTTAACTGTGTATCTTATATTAAAATGAGTAGTATATTATTGAATGAATAGAATGCCATTAAATTTCTTAAAAAAGGTTTGTGCTGTTTAAAAAATGTTATTTTGTTTTAGATTGACACGGTAATATAGACTGTAATTTAAAAATAAATTTAATGTAATTTAACTTAAAATATGGTAATTTTAGTCTGCTGACATGGTAGTTTGCAATTTCTATCTGGTAACACTGTATACAACGTATGCGAGCAACCGTGTGTGCCTAAAGTTGTAATTGAAAACAGTTACAGCTTATGTTGTGTGCACCTCGCGCGCGGTGCTATAGTAGGGGTCATTTTACCTACGATCTGGCATTACGGTTGGCACTGTTTTGGTCAGGATCATTCGGCAGGTCTAGTGTGACCGCTGGCAGTGGGAACTGTCACTTCCTGGCTTAACAAAGCAATGCCAAAACGGCGATCCTGCGATGCCACAAATAAGGCTAAGAGTGACGACCGGGGTATTTGTGGGTAGGACCGGCGGATTGCTGCCCTAGGCCCGTCCGATAGGACAGGTGTCTCCCTCGGGAGGTAATCCCATACTCCCCACCGGCTGTCCCCCCGGAGGCGGGGGAAGCTGTAACAATTTTCCCCCAGTATACAAAAAAAGGTCATAAATAAATAAATAAAAAAACATTAGTATAAAGTGAGTGGCAGTCACCCTGTCTTGTTTATGCACACCATAGACAACTGGTCAGAGTAAATAGGCACTCGTGGGCTGCAGTCGGCTATAAAATAAAACTTCCATATATAGTCATTTATGGGGGGAAGGACCGTTGTTTAGGAAAGTGGAAGTTCCCTTCTGGTTACTCTGCCAGAACGGATAATACGCCACGCTTGTCCATCATTATCTCCATCTGCAGGTCTCCTCGCAATGTTTTTCTTCGCCATCAGTAGATGGCAATTATGTTACAGTGATGCACATTAAACGAGAAAAACTGTCTAAGCGGCACTGGAAGCGGCAATGGAACTTCTATATTCATCTCCAAGTGTAATACTACGTTCTCATGTTTGATCCGCCGTTCATTTTAATTTCTAGGTAAAGAATATACCAGACGTGTCTGCGGCTGAAGAGAAGGAAATGATGAGCGCGGAGAGTTCGCCAAACTCATCAAGGTAATGGAGTAATTAAAGATTCATTAAACTAATCGGAAAATATAATCAAATGATACTAAGTGCTTGGCCAGACTGCAAACGCGGGCGCGGTGCGGTCGCGGGTGCGAGGACGCGCGCGACACACTTGTCCGTAGTTAAGCGCGCGGCTCGTCCGAGTGGTGTCGTGTCCAGTGTTTGCCAAATACAATGTGGATAAAGCGGACTTATTTTTATTAGAAAATTCTTACTTAAAATGGCAAGTGCTTCATGTGAAAAATGGGATTAATGAAATTGACTTGACTAGAGAAAGTGAAGGAGAATTTTACACACTATATGAGAAATTGCGAATGCAACCTCAGAAGTTTTTTGAATATTTAAGAATGTCCATGGATACATTTGACTACATATTAGAAAACAGAAAATAATAAACATATTGCTTATGTTTTTACATCCACAATGCAGGTCGTACTTGAATTGCGCTTATAAATTCTTCAATATTCAAATCAGAAGGTTTGAAGTGGTTTGAGATCCTCGCGCTCCGCGTTGTTTGCCGCTTGACGGCCGCGCAGTCACTGCGGCCACTTGTATGAATGTGTTATGCTATGGTTTGAATTGCCCGCGCACTCAACGCCGCCATACCGTCCACGCCGCTCGTCGCGCCCGCGTGCCTAATACGGACACTCAAATAAGGTTTCATATGTTTAAGTATGCCGCGCCGCGACCGCCCGGCGCCCGCGTGTGCAGTCTGGCCAAGCACTTAGAATGATATTTGGCTTGCCTGGAACTAAAGTGGTCTATGTAACATTTTTGGCTAAATCCATTCAGCAAGCATTGGGTTTTCTAAATTACAATAACTTCAAAGTGGTCTACAAACCAATTTTACTTATTTTCACATTTTTTTGTTGTTGTTTACTACCTATCACTATCCTACTTATCGCTAAAATTATACCTAGTCAGGTCATAAATTCTGTCACATGTTTAATGTAAAATAATTGTAACAAGTTTATTCATTATGTAACCATTCATATACCAAAATTAACTTAACAAAACATAGATTCTTATGACATTAAAGTTTATTCAAAATGACCTCCGTGATTTTGAATACAAGCCTTCAATCTGCGCGGCCAGTTGTCTATCGCAGCACGAACGAGGTCCATGTCAATATCGGCGGCTGCCTTAATCAAGGATGTCTTGAGTGACTCCAAATTGGGATGAGACTTTGAGCACGCCTTTTCCTCCAAGTGTTGCCATATCTTGTAATCTAACGGATTCAAATCTGGACTGGAGGAGGGCCAGTCTTCGTGCCGGATGAAGTCGATTTCACGCGCCGCCAGCCAGTCTTGTGTGCTCTTCGCTCTATGAGCTGGCGCCGAATCTTGTTGGAATACCCAGTGCCTGTTATTGAACATGGTATGAGAAACAGGTTCCACAAGGTTCGTCAGGACTGTATTTTGATACACAACAGCATTCGTTTTTACACCTTTCTCACAAAAATGTACCTCTGTTAAGCCCCAATAAGAAACTCCCAACCATACCATGAGCGAGGATGGAAAATGACCTCGTTGGACACGCGGAATACGGTTGCTCGCTTCTTCACTACTGTGTGCGTACACCTTATCATTTTGTTTGTTGTAGCTCTCTTCTACGGTAAACATTTTTTCATCCGAAAAAAGAATTTCCCGATATTTTTTTCCCGCGTACCGCTTCAACAAAGCGCGGCATCTCTTCAGTCTCAAGTCCATTAGACGAGCATTCAAACGATGTCCTGTTTTTCTTCGATATGCCCGAAGCCCTAAGTCTTCATTTAACACCCTTTTCACCGTGGTTCTGCTTAACCCCATCTGAAGGGCCAACAGTTTCTGCTTACGTTTGGGATTTCTTTGAATTCGTGCCTTCACAGCTTTTATCACTGCTGGAGTCCTAACAGACCGAGGGCGACCACTTCTTGACCTGTCATCTACACTAGAGTCTTCATTGTATCGTTTGATGGTACGATAAACGAATCTTTTGGTAATATTCAAATTTTTCAGTATGTTAAAAATTTGAATTGGCGCGTAACTGCAACGATGCAACGCAATAACTGCAACACGGTCTTCTTTAAGCGTCCACTCCATATTTAAAAATGAGTA
This sequence comes from Malacosoma neustria, assembly GCA_963693495.1. NCBI lineage: Eukaryota > Metazoa > Arthropoda > Insecta > Lepidoptera > Lasiocampidae > Malacosoma > Malacosoma neustria. Next base: position 3,053,712 of record OY856397.1, read on the forward strand.
AAATTCTAAAAGTTATACATTTTTATTTTCATGAACAATTCGAAATTCGAATTCAATAAACTTTTTTGTGGCCAGCATTCTAAAAGAAAAGTTTTTACTGTGTGACAATACTTATGACCTGACTAGGTATATGGATACCTTTTTTTTTGTTTCGGGGAAAAACCTCTCTTGACGGGTTCCCCCGGCCCGGGGGGACCGAGGGATATGTGGGAAGATGTTCAGCCATCCGAATACCCACTAAAAAACCTCGCTGTTCTCCTATCACCTACGCCCGGGCCTACGGAAATGTGGCCTGCCGATCTCATGGCCCGGGCCGTCGCCGGCCCGCCCTTTGTCTCAAGGCGGGCCTCTTCTGAAGTGTTGGGGTCAGGGTTTCGTCCCCCGGCGCTCTCCTGTATTGTAGGAGTTGAGGGGAGCCCCGGAACAGCACGCGGCCCTCTCCCTCGCGGCAATAGTGCGGGCGGCGGATCCTCCCCCGAGGGGCCGCCCGCCGCCGCTTTCTACGGCGGCCGGAGGTCATTGCTCGTCCTCCGGCGCCGACGACGTGGCCTGCGTTGGCGGGAGGGGAGTGTGGTGGTGGACTCCCGCTCCCGCTCCGCCGCCTCCTTTGCAGACATGACTGCCTCGCAAAAGGAGGCAAGTTATCTACTTAGCTACCATATAAATGTTTATCATCAATATAAGTTAACACTCTTAAGAGATCAGGAGTTTATTTAATTTTTAAAAGAAAATTCAAACCAACCTAGATATGTATCAACATTAATTATTAATTAAATTAAAATATGAAACACAAAATCACGAAACAATTAGAGTTCGTGAGACACTTCCTTCGCATCCGAGCCCCCCAGCAAGAAGGGTGAGCCGCGTAGTCCTTTTCAATTCCAATGACCGGTCATTGCTCTGTGTGAGCGAGGCCTCGTTATATTTACGCGGGAGTGACAGATAATAACAGGTCAACGTACGAAATTCTTCCTGCTCGGCGTCCGGACTATACCTGTCACGTTATTGCAACCACGCGATGTCCCCGCCTCTCGGCTGATACACAGTGACTTTAAACGCGTTCCGTTTGTCATCACAAAATGTTTATTTTGTATCATAGACCACTTTAGTTCCAGATTAGCCATTTGAGATAATATACATAAATATGGAAATCAAATTACTTGTAAGTTTATTCTGATTTAATATCTATATGGCCGCGTAATGCGAAGGGAATGTCATGTGATAAGGAAAATGCTTAAAAAGAGTGGATGGATACAGAAGGAGGAGTCGATTAAAATAAAAATGAATTGTGTAAAAGATGTGTGTAAATGTTGAAGTGACGGCTAACAGAGAAGAGTAGATGGAGAGAACATGTTGTGCCGACAGCATATAATGTGGGATAAAGGCAGGAAGAAGAATATATATAATTATATTAATATATATATTATTAGAAGTACCTACAGTAAGAAAATTAAGGTGGTTGTACCTTTTGTTCGAAAGAATATGAAGTGTTTTGAGTGTGTTTAATAAAGGATGCTTAACAAGCTTAATCTTTTTTTTATTGCTGTAGGACAGCAGACAGGCTGACGGCCCGCTTAGAATTTGACAGTTACGGCCGCCTATAGGTGCCCGCAACGCCAGTGGCATCGCGAATACGCTGCTGTCCCATAAGGGTACAGAAACTTGGGTCACTAATGCCGGAACACAACACAAGGTTACTATGGCAGCAGACTTAAGACCAAAGGTGATCGCCATCCAGACGGGCTTGATGCCCTACCACGTAGCTAGAGTGGGTTGTTTAGTCGTCTTTTACGACAGGCCGACCCCGGCCGCAGAGGTTAGTATTCTCTCTCCGCCCCTGTACGGATAGAATCTGATTGAATAGCGCTCTTTTCCAACCCTGCGATGGAGGAAGAGGTGTTTGACGACATGGTGTGTGAGGTATTCATATATGACTGAAACCACAGTCTTCGTTTGTTTGATCGGGTTAACATTAATGTTAGGCAGGAAACGAAAAATTGACTGACAAACTATTTAAGAATTTTTCGCCAAAGCGAAATCCCGATTAGTTCTGGCGCTGCGAGCACTTAATAGGCAAGGATGTATAAATCTAGAACAAAATTGAAACCATTCATCGATCGGGATTGTTTTTATTAATAGAACTGTGTTTCAGATTTTCAGATACAACAGTGCCACCTCGTAGGATAGTTCGGGAGGATTCGAATAGCTCCAGCAGTTCTGACGTAAAAGTCGTACCATTATCAAGTAGAGAAACCATAAAAAGGGCCCACTCAACAGACATAGACACGCACAAAATACAAAAATCAGAACTACCCACATCAACCATAGTGTCAACGGACATTGCTATAGATTTATCCAAGAAACAAGAAGAGCCGAGGACAATGAATTTTTACCAAGAAACGTTGCCAGACTACCCTCAGCATCGAAGTGTAATCACTGTTAATCCAACGTATACTAGTCCGCAGCCTTCCACCAGCTACACAGTAAAAGAACCTATACATCGAGTGGCAATTGTACAAAAAAGTTTCGAGAGACAAAATTCGGTACCAAGGACTCCTGTAACGCCAATATTGAATATAGATTTTTCTAAGAATATAACTAATCCTGAAATAAAAGTACTAGATACGGCAGTGGCTGGTATCGTCAGTCCCACTAAGAATGATAAAAAACTCCAAAGGCAAAATTCTAAGTTATTAAAAGCGGATGTTAAAAAAGATGTGAAGCAGACGCATCCAGTGGACATAGATAGTTTGAATTCTGGTAACTTACAAATCGACGAAGACTATGATGTTTGAATCTTGTTATTGTTGTTTTGTTTTTGTGTGTGTTTGAGCGCGGTGTGTGTTTTCCAAATGGACGATTTTATTACAATCGAAGCAATAATCGGCAATGATGTGATTATCTACCTCTTGGGCAAGGAGGTCGAGGCGTTGAGTGGCCTCAACGCCTCGACATAAATTCGACGACTACCCCCGATGATGTAAAGTGAGCCGTCGGTACACACACTTTGTGAGCGGGAATTACGGCGGCGAATCTTATTAATCATAGCATCTGGAGCCTTGACGGGTGTGTACAATAACCGGTTTGATTTGCCTTAAGGTTTTCCAACCTACAACTATCACTAGCTGTTAGGGCTCCAAGACCGACTAGATGGCAACCACCTCTGGTCTCTTATGCCGCCATAATAACTTTGTATTGTGTTTCGGCATAAGTGACTTAGGTTCCAGATCCCCTACGCGGAGGGCATGGCATAAGTTGAAGCTATGACCTCGGCAACGTAACGCTCGTTGGGAGGAGCGAAAGAGTCCCTGCAATAATAAAATGATCACCAACTAATGGAAATTGACTAAGACGCGTCAATCCTGGACATAAGGAGGCCTCTTACACGGGCAATCGTTTAGCTGCAGCTCTAGCTTAGAACCCGGAATTAGTTGCCGAGTGTTATGTCACACTTGCAACAAAGAGCGTCAATATAGATGCACCTTAATTTAGTTGTTATAGATATTAGTGCCGTTAGAATCCCAAGCTATCTAATAACGAACCTTTAGATAATTGAAGACAAGCTCTTCTTCGTTATATAACGTTCATACATACATAGTCATACACCATATAATAATATGTATTTATGTATGTACAAAAGAAGAGTCCATTTTTATTTACTTACACAAGTGTATTGATAAAGCGTATATCGCGACCACGCCCTGGTACAACGAATACTTTGATTGTAAAATATTTTTATCGACGTTTTGAAAACACGTACCGTGTGAGAGTCATTTTGTTTACCACTATTATATTTGTAACTATGTATAAGAATGTTTATAAGTAATTATTGTTTGAATGTAGCAGTTTTCGTCAGTATCCAAACGATACTAATTCGAATCCTAGACCTGTGGCAATTTAGACCTAATTCAAGTTAGTAGTTCAAGATAGTAGTACGAAATGGCGCGGGTTCTGAAGTAGAGAAGATACTTTTGTAACCAATATAAAACATATCGTCGTAGTCGTAGAATAGTGACGGATCTGACATATATTAAACTTTACAGGACAGCCATTTTAAAAATACACAAGCGTCATTTTACTATGAGAATCTATCATATCCGTCACTTTACCGACCGCATAATTTGAAATCTAAAATACATGTAATTTTTTTTTAATGTAGCAATAATATTTAGACAATGTAGTATCCAAATATGGTAAAAAGTGAATTTTGGATTTTTTCAAATCCGACATCCGATCACGACGATATACACGCTAACTTACCTAATGTTATTAAATTGTGTTACTTGAATGATAATTAATTTGATTCCCAATGACGTCTTGTCGTGTTTCAGAATAAGCATGTCGATCTGGAATTGAAATATCGATTATTTAGAATGGAACTGTCGATTTTAAACAATGATTGATTTGATTTTTTTTTTTTTTTTTTTTTTGCTGTAGGACAGCAGACAGGCTGACGGCCTGCTTAGAATTTAGCAGTTACCATCGCCTATGGATGTTTGCAACACCAGTGGCATCGCGAACACGCTGCTGTCCCATAAAGGTACTGGAACTTAGGTCACCAGTGCCGGAACACAACACAAGGTTATTATGGCGGCATACTTAAGACTAAAGGTGGTCGCCATCCAGACGGGCTTGAAGCCCTACCACGTAGCTAGGGTTGGTTGTTTAGTCGCCTTTTACGACAGGCCGACCCCGGCCGCAGAGGTTAGTATTCTTTCTCCGCCCCTGCACGGATAAAAAATTTGATAAAACTATCCAAAAACATGTCTAAATTGACGGTATCTTAGATTTTTTTTCTGTTGTCAAACACAAAAGAAACTGGCCTTAGTTGATAGTTTGAAAACATTTATAATAAATGTTTCAACCCTTTTCTTGGTACATTATCTTTTTTTTTATTACTGTAGGACAGCATACTGGCTGACGGCCCACTTAGAATTTAGCAGCTACCGCCGCCTATGAGTGTTTGAAACGCCAGTGGCATCGTGAACACGCTGCTGTCCTATAGGGGTACAGGAACTTGGTCATGCCGAAATACAACACAAGGTTATTATGGCGGCATACTTAAGACCAAAGGTGATGGCGTAGCTAGGGTGGGTTGTTTTGTCGCCTTTTACGACAGGCCGACCCCGGCCGCAGAGGTTAGTATTCTTTCTCAGCCCCTGCACGGATAAAATTATCTGTGCAGATACATAAAATTTTATAAAAATCTAGTAAGAATTTATTGTTAAGGCTTTTGGCAAAGATATTTAAATTACACAATCATGATTATTTTGTAGAATCCAAAATTTAGAAAAGAAAAATCCTGCCAATTTAAGGGTTACGAACAATATACCTATAGATGTTGTTTCTAATGAATAGAAAAAAAAATTAATTCAAACCTATAAGATCCAGCGTGTAACCAAATGTTTGCTGCAAAAATTAGTCACGATTAATCGAAATTCGATTTATTTATACCCTATTTAATCGAGGTTCAATTCTGGTATGCGATTTAAATGAAATTGGATATTTTAAAGTGAATAGACATGCTTAGTACAGTATTTTCACAAATATCAATATTTATCACGTCATCAACTTAGCTTTTATTGTCAATCATTAGGCTCCCGATTGCATCTTTTTTTAAATTTATTTATCAAATTCAAAGTTATTACATTAACTCAATAAAATAACAACACGAAAAACCACTAAGGTTTGTACAAATGTTCTATGAAGCCTATTGTAAGCTCGTGCCAGAGCAATACGCGTCGGTTTCTTTCAGATATGGCGCCGGAAACAGTCGCCTTAGAAGCTTTGGCTATAATTAAACTTTATAAGGATCATGTCCTTCTTGTGTTGGCAATAACAAATACTCGTGTCGCCGTGCTGTATACGAGTATAATGATTTATATATGTATATTATGACCAGTTAATAATGATTATAGAAATCTTATAAGAAAATTATTCATTTATGAGTTGATCTTTGTTTCTGAATAATTAATTGGCTTAATCTGCTTCGCATCTGAACACCATGATAGAACGAAATGACTCATGAGTGTTTTACGACAGCCTGCGCCCAGGCGCGGGCTTGTCTGGCCTGGTTGGTACCAAGAACCAGGCCCAACGCAAGCCATTAGCGTTTCTGGGTATTAAAATCGGTGAGCTCACCTAACCAACGAAAATCTAACTAGAGTACTAACTTAGCCTAGAATACTTAGCTGGCACAGAATCGCTCTCGCTGTGGCAACAGGAACATAGCTGATTGCAACAAGGGTACGTTATTCACTGGTATTACTAAGGTTTCACTGCGTAGAACGTTCAGAAATTAGCTGTTCCTTTCAACTGATAAAATGATGGATAGAATGGCGCCGAACGCCTTTTTATAGTCTTTAGTGTAACCAGTCATCACAACTCTTTTCAGTGTAGCCAGTTATCGCAACAAATGTTGCTAGTTATCGTAACAATTGTCACTAGTTATTGAAACAAATATTGCTAGTTATTGAAACCAATGTTGCTATAGTTATTATTTATTTATATGGAATATCGCAACTGCCCGTCGCGACAGTTCGAAAAGAAAGCAATCAAAACCATGTATTTATGGTAAAAATTGACGAGTAGCAGTGGTCTCGAAAGACAACACGAAATCAGTAGGCGGGGATTTCCAGGTTTAAAGCAATTTGGTTATTCTAAAGTTTTCTAATGTAATCTTAGAGGTCTATTACAGCCTGGAAATTATTTCTCTAATTCTTTTCTGTAAAATATAAATCTTGTAGGACAGGCGCAATATCGGTAGAAACACCAAAAATTCTACCAATATCAGTAGTTACGATACGGGAGTGGTTCCAGGGATGACGATATTGAGATCGTTTAATATTATACCATAGACAATATCCCGTGTTTTAATGGCTTATTCAGCGCGTTTGTGTATTCTTCAATCATCCGCTGAAAAGTCAAACACGCGATACCTGTTAATCGTAGTTTAAATTAATTTTCACATTTAAATGTTGTTAAATAAGATGTAAGTATATGTTTATGAAATAATTGAAACTTGATATTGAACATACGGCGTTTAAACTTATGATTGTCAGATATAGAAGCAATAATATGAGGATAAAGTATATAGTTATTATAACATATGCCGTGTACAACACTAGATTGTATTTTAAAATATAAAATAGAAATATATCCTTGTTTTTTGTTTGTTACCGCATTCTATGTATTTGACGACCTCCTAATATATAGCATAACGGCTAACGCATGTCGGTATGCTTGCGGAAGTCACGGGTACGATTCCAATGTGAAATTACCAAATATATTTAATACTAGCCGATCTCTACCGCTCCGTTGGGCGATTAACAGGCCAAATTAAATAAAAAATTTGTTTTTCAATAAAATGTATCCTGTGTACACATATTCTTGGAGGTATTAGAAGTAATACCTCCAAGAATATGTGTACAAAGTTTCATGATGATCGGTAAGTAGTTTTCGCGTGAAAGCGTAACAAACAAACTTTCCCATTTTATAATATTAGTATGATATTTATATATATTTTTCCGTGCCGTGTGGTCCCGGCCGAAGAAAGAATAGGGCCACCCCAAATCATCCCAAGGGAGTCGTAAAAGCCGACTGATGGGTCACTCCCTCTGCCAGCTTGCATGCGGCGAGGGAAGGACACCTCTAGGTTTCCCTTTAGAGGTTGGGAGGTCGGACGGCAGTCGCTCCCGTAAAAACCAAAACAAGCCAAACAAAAATGGTACGGACACGGAAAGGTATTGTCACGGATAGGGCGTCGCCGCAAAACGACGCGCAGGAACTTCGCCCGACTCCTGTGACAAGTGGACTAGGGCTGCCGTGCCGTGGGCGAGCACGGCTAAAGAAACTAGCCCCATCCAAAAGGAAACTCCGCTTCGCAACGTGGAATATTGGCACGCTAACCGGACGCGCGAGAGAGTTGGCCGATGTGCTCTCCAGGCGGAGGGTGGCCGTGGCGTTCCTGCAGGAGACTCGGTGGAAGGCCAGCAGATCCCGGTTCATTGGGAATGGCTACAAGCTGATCTACACAGGTGCACCTGGTGGGGAGAATGGGGTTGCCATAGTGCTCTCGGAGGAGTTCCAGAACGACATTTTGGAAGTGAAACGTCATAGCGACCGGCTTATGGTCGTTAGGGTGCTTATCGATGGGGTAGTTACCCACTTGATAAGTGCCTATGCGCCACAGGCCGGTTGTGACGACGCCGATAAAATAGCGTTTTGGAATCAACTCGGAGAAGTGCTCCGTGGAATCCCATTATCACAGGGGATCGTTTTGGGGGGTGATCTGAACGGTCATGTGGGTGATGAATGTGGGGAATTTGAGCGTGTTCACGGTGGATTTGGGTACGGTAGCCGCAACGCGGAAGGGGAGGACATCCTCAATACGTGTGCGGCTGCCGACCTTGCCATCGTGAACACGTATTTCAAAAAGAGACCCGAGCATCTCATCACCTACAAGAGCGGGAGGAATGCTACCCAAATCGACTTCCTACTCACTAGGAGACACCACATCAGCAAAGTGGCCAACTGCAAGGTCATACCCGGTGAGAGTCTCACTGCACAACACCGTCTTCTTGTCATGGACCTCTGCGTAAAGCCCAAAGGCAAATGTGTCGACCGCCTTCAACGCCGAATCAGGTGGTGGCTGCTTGATGAAGTCAAGTCCCAGGAGTTTGCCTCTGCCATCGGCGACAAGTGCGCTGGTGGTGAGGGCGAACCGGTTCAAGCTTACTGGGACAGGATTCAGGCGGCTATCCTTGGGTCGGCGAGAGAGGTGCTTGGCGTGTCTAAGGGCGGACGCAAGTGTGACAAGGAGACTTGGTGGTGGAACGACTCAGTCCAGAGGGAGACCAGGGCGAAAAAAGCCCTCTTTAAGAAGTGGCAAGCGTCCAGATCTCCTGAAGATCGCGACGCATATAAAGATGCCAAACGCGCCACCAAGAAAGCTGTAGCCAGAGCCAGACGAGACCACTTACAACCACTTTACGATAAGTTGGACTCGTCTGAGGGGCAGAAGCTCATATATAAGTTAGCGCGCTCTAGGGTCAAAGCGGCACAGGATATCTCCAAGTGCCGCTGTGTAAAAGACCCCGGGGGCAACTTGTTATGCGAGGACCTCGCGGTGAAGGAGAGATGGCGCTCATATTTCCACGAGCTGCTGAACAAGCAGCATAAAGAGGTGCAGCCGCCAGATCTTCCTCCGAACCAAGGACTAGTGCCACTGATAACGCCTGCAGAGGTCCAGAATTGTCTTCGCCGCATGAAGAATCGGAAAGCTGTTGGATCCGATGGAGTCCCCATCGAAGCCTGGAAGGCGATGGGCTCTCGTGGTGTGGGCACTTTAACCGACCTTTTTAACAGGACACTCCTCACCGGTACGGTCCCGAACCAATGGAGGCTGAGTATCATTACTCCAGTCTTCAAAGGCAAGGGATCGGTGCAGGAGTGCGGTAGCTACCGCGGTATAAAGGTCATGTCCCACACCATGAAGCTCTTCGAGAGGGTTATCGACTCTCGGATTCGACAGGAGTGCACTGTCTCGGAATGTCAATATGGGTTTCGCCCTGGTCACGGGACAATGGACCCTATTTTCGCCCTAAGGACTGTCGCGGAGAAATACAGGGCGAAGAATACGCCTCTGCATTGTCTGTTTCTTGACTTGCAGAAGGCCTTCGACTGTGTTCCTCGCGCGATAATCTGGTGGGCATTGCGGTCCAAAGGGATTCCAGAGGCCTATATTGGGATCATCCGAGACATGTACCGTGATTCCGATTCCGTAGTTCGGACCGCTGTTGGCGACACAAAACCTTTCCCCATCACCGTCGGTGTGCACCAAGGATCCGTCCTTAGTCCGTTTCTGTTTAGCGTGGTATTAGACGTATTGTCAGACAGCATCAGAAACTCACATGAGCAGCCCCCGTGGCTGCTCATGTATGCTGATGATATCGCGCTGGCAGATTCGGACAGGGGTAGGCTGGTGCGACGTGTGAAGGTGTGGAAGGAGTCGCTTGAGAACGGTGGTCTGAAGCTCAATGTGGCGAAGACCGAGTACTTGGCCTGTAACTCCACAGATCCCACACCCGTACGCATAGACGGCAACACGGTCGAGCGCACGGACCATGTGAAATACCTGGGATCTGTGTTTCATGCGTCTGGTGACATCGATTGCGACGTCAAGGCACGCATTGCTGCCGCGTGGGCCAAATGGCGTGAGGTAACTGGTGTCATTTGTGACCCCAAGATGCCGGTAAAGTTGAAGGGACAGGTCTATAAGACCATCATTAGGCCTGTCCTTTTATACGGCTGTGAAGCGTGGCCGGTGTTAGAGCGACACAAGCAAGAACTGCGTGTCACGGAGATGAATATGCTGCGGTGGATGTGTGGAGTGACGCGGAAGGACCGCGTTAGGAACTCCCGCATTCGCGGTAGCCTTCGTGTCCGTGACATTGCAGATAAATTGCAGGAGTGTCGGCTCCGTTGGTATGGCCATGTTTTACGGCAACCGGATGCTTACGTGGGAAACAAATGTCTGGCCATGCCGCCTCCGCCGGGCCCCGGCAGGAGGGGTAGACCCAAAAAGTGCTGGCTTGACGTCATAAAGGGTGATATGCGTGCCAATGGGCTCACTACCAGGGATGCTGAAGATCGCGCGAAGTGGAGTAGAAAAAGTCGGAAAGCGGACCCCGGGCACCGAAACGAAAGTTTGGGTGGCAACCGGGACTAACGCTAGGATGATGATGATGATTTATATATATTTTTCCAGGATATGGCCTAAAAAGTGCTGGCTTGACATCGTAAAGTGTAATATGCATACCAATGGAGAGAGAAAAGTTGGAAATCACACCCCGGGCAACAAAGCGAAAGTTTGGCTGGCAACCGGGATTTATATGAACCGGGAAAATCGTTAACATTTTTTCTAGGGATCTTTTTAATCTCTTGTATTTTGTTTAAACCCTTGGAGTCCACATCTCAAATGCAGTTTTATAGAAAAATTTTAGACAATTAATTACATGAAACCACTTCTAAAATCATAAAACAATAGGGAACGTGCTCATACTACTTGATTAAAAACCGTATTTATATACTACGTGAAACCTAGTGGGGGAGAGATCTCATAGACTTCGGAAGATTACCAAAGGGGCTGTCCATTAATCATGTGAGGCTCGAAAGGGAGGGGTCCATAAAAATCACGAAATATCACAAGGTTTGTAATAATATATCACGTGTATTTATTTTGTCGGCAAACGCGTATGTACAAAATCGAATTTAGCACTGTGCCAACAACTGACTTGCAAGATGCTTATCCAGTTATTGGTGTTGAAAAGTCTTGCTAATCCGTGGTCAGAGGATACTGTACATTAAATTATGTTCATTGTTCATGTATTAGTAGTACAAAAAAGTTTTTCGCATTATGGAACGAAGTTCCTTATCGCGCGTTGTGAAAGGGGGCTAGACGGAAACGATTCTCACGAAAAGTTGTAACGACACTTTTTGCTATAGTAAGCTATGCGGCGTGCGCATGTTTCTCTGTCTGTCTCTCTCTCTCACTCTTATAGAAAGCAAGCCAGATATTTTCATTTCTATTTCGCATTGAACAGTGTGGTGTCGCGACGATTATTTTTGTTGTGTATACAGGTTTTTTGTACATAATAAATAATAAAAAATAATAATAATGAATCCTGACAGTGTTTCTGCACAAGTTCCGGATATTGCTGATGGAGTTAGGTTAGTTACTGGTTAAGTTTATATTACATTATATTTGTTAATAATAAAAAAAATATTATTACAACTTAAAAAATAAAATTTTATTACAATTCCTTCACTAATTAATCGAAATGAACTTCGTTCCATCCGGGTGTCCCTTGACACCTCTCAAGTTTTTTCTTTCATTATTTTTATGTCAGGCAAAAACAACCTGCAACCTTGTCTACCTTTAAACGTTAAATGTAGTCTTTAATTTTCTATAATAAAATTAGATGATACTTAAAATTAAGATACTTTGTAGGTACTAAAAAATACACGTGATATAGGGGTTATAAATTTCCAAACAGAAACATCACGTGATTAATGGACGGCCCCAAAGGGGGTATAGGAGTAAAAAATCTACAAAAATAGGTCACGTATATAGTATGTCTATACGTGCCTTGCGTATCACATAAATATAACTCCCAAAAGATTTGCTTTACTACTCCCCATGATCACTCGATGTTCTTCTTCATAGAGAATTCCAGATCAGGTTGAAAATCCATACGCTTAAGCCATGGAGCGTAGACTGCGTGTGCGACACAGGGACAGAGGCAGGTTTTGAAAAATGTAACCTTATTTCTGAAGGTAATTCGCACGGTCTTTGACATTATTGATAATGAGTCCATTGGCAGTATTGGCACACAACACCCTAAGACGTCAAGCTAGTACTTTGAGTCTACTCCTCCTGCCGGGGCCTGGCGAAGGCGGCATGAATAGACATTTGTTCCCCACGTAAGGAGCCGGCTGCCGTAACACGTGGCTATACCCGCGAAGTGACTCTTGCAATTTATCCGCAATGTCACGGACTTACGCAATATCTACATTGTGATTGTGACCGTGCATAAGGGACGTCAACCATCCTACCATCAAGTGAGAATCCTTATTTACAGATAAAGAAACTCAGTCTTCGTTAACAATATTTTTTCTGTGCAAGGCCTGTCCCTGTACAAGTATAGTGACCCTAGCGGCCGAGGATGGCCCGTCCGCGTCGTTAAAGCGACCAAACAACCTAGCTAGGTGGTAGGGCTCGAAATCCGTCAGGATGGCAACCACCCTTAGTTTTAAAACATGCTGTCGTAATGTCCTTGTAATGTTCCGGCACTAGTAAACCGGGTTCCAGTTCCTCTTCGAGGCTGGCAGCGCATTAGTAAGGGGACATCCATTAATTACGTAAGCTATTTTTCGATCAGTTTAGACCCCCCCTTAGGTGAGATTAATGGTGAACGCACACTTGTCAGAGCCGAACGAAACGAATTTTAGAATTCTGTATATGAATGATTCGGACGATTCGACGCGGGCAAGTGTGCGAGGTTTCATGAGATTACTTAAACAGAATTCTGAAATTCGTTTCGTTCGGCTCGGACAAGTGTGCGTTCACGATTAGTGAGATTTGTCTGGAACCCCCCTCCCCTTACGTGAGATTGGTGCTAAAATATTTTAAACTAAAATTTATTTTACTATTCGGGAAAATAATAAACCGTTCAGGTATACTATAGTTAATTTATTTAAATTAAATAAAATTCAAAGTAAAAAAACAGATAAAAACATATTTTTTAATGTCTGTAATATTTTATATTTTTTGAAGGTGACGTGAGATTTTCGATTATCCCTCCCTCGGTTTAAATGAGATTTGGTGAGATTTCATTGGACCGACCAAATTTTGAGCTCAAGTAATTAATGGATGTCCCCTAATGGTTCTGGTGTTGCAAACGTCTATAGGCAACGGAGATCACCTATAGGGTGGTTGGTTTGTCAGTCGATCTGTTATAAAAAATATATATGGAATAGGTCCTTATAATTAAGAGTATTTCTAATTAAATATTTTATACGCTTTTGAATATATATTTCTTTTTAATGCTGTAGGACAACAGACAGGCTGACGGCCCGCTTAGAATTTAGCAGTTACCGTCGCCTATAGGTGTTTGCAACGCCAGTGGCATCGTGAACACGCTGCTGTCCCATAAGGGTACAGGAACTTGGGTCACTAATGCCGGAACACAACACAAGGTTATTATGGCGGCATACTTAAGACCAAAGGTGGTCGCCATCCAGACGGGCTTGAGGCCCTACCACGTAGCTATGGTGGGTTGTTTTGTCGCCTTCTAAGATAGGCCGACCCCGGCCGCAGAGGTTAGTATTCTTTCTCCACCCCTGCACGGATAAAAGATAAATAATATAATAGATATATATGAAGTAGGCAATTATATTAAAATAAACAGACGGTTACATGTAAAATATACTTTTCTGTGGTCCAATAAAACAACGTCAACAAATTTTCTAATAAATCTATTACGCTTTAAATATTTTTTGCTGCTATCATTATGCGGCACTCATTGTGATAATCGAAAATACATTTCTTTACTTCCGTGTTTTATTATTTAAAAATTACATATTTTATAAGAGATCAGTGCTATTTTTCTGTTCCTGGTGTACTTTGGTAAGTAAATAGTGATTGTAATTGTAAATATATTGCATGTATGTCTTTTAGTACTCCCTATTTTTGCTAACATTTTTTCTAACTGCTTCATTTGGTCTAAACTCTATTTCCCGTGGACAGTGACGTCTACAGGAAAGTTATAAGTCAACAGATAAGTTTATTTACGGCATCTAAAGCTCAGGATTTAAAATTATTTTGGAATATCGTTATGTTATGGGTTGTTATGGAATATGTATGTTATGGAAGAAGAAAGAAGAAAATTATTTTGGAATATCGTTATGTTATGGGTTTTGTTAGATATTTGTCAGCTATTATGGATTTTTCAGGTTTACCAAAAAAATACTTGCACTGTATTTTTAACTATGCTGCTATGTGGGTTTTTAACTTGTACTTGTTTGGTTCTAAATATAATGCCTCGCTCAAGTAGATCTAGAGCGAACAGTGAAGAAGATAAGAAAAAACAAAGGCGTTAGCAGGAAAAGACGAGTATGCAAAGAGCTACAGCTAAATTGTAAACAATAACAATATTGCCCTTTTTGCGTAATATTCCCAAAAGTAGCTTCACGAAATACTTGCCTGTGTGCTGTTCATACTAATAATGATTATGTTGCATATGCTTTATATCATGCCAAGATAACAACTCAATCTTCCACCACCGATCTCTGTAAATCCCTTTGTTGTACTAATAATTTCAATGTACTTTACTTAAAGAGGAAGTGTTTACTGTGTATTAAGAAGTCCCCAATATTCAATCTGTAGCCACCGTATAATAAAGATAAGAAATAGGAAAAAGAATTAGCTCTGAAAAGTCGTTATATGTACATAATCGTCGGCCACGTTACAAATGTACTATCCACGAAGCATCGCCCTCAACTGGATCACATTTCTCGGAAGAGGCTTCGGGCGACGACATTAACAGCGAACATATCGCACCCTTAACACATAAATGGCACTATACAAAAAATGCTAATTTTTAGATAAGTCTAAGGTCAAAATGCGTAAGACCAAACGCGCCTAATGCAAAGACCCCTGTAGCTCTAATGCGCTTAAATTTCGCTAGATGTCATTAGTGTCACTTATGAATTTGTAACAATTTGTCCGGTCGGTAAATAATAGAGAAGAAAGAAAGAAAACAAGTTTATTTTTAGGGCAAACACATACAACATACACAAGTGGAACAAACACGTTAACACATACAAAGATAAAAACTACCACTAAGTAATAAGACAAGATATATTTATCTAAGTCCTAAAAATTGGATCAAGCTCAGCAAAATGTTGATCTGTTAGACCAACGCTGATCTTCCGCTTGAACCTAGAGCGAAGTCACGGTAAACTAAACAATTTATTAAAAGTTATAATACATATATAATTTACAAATTATTATAAAATAAAGTTTATATAATGAAGAATATTAGCATACGGATGTGTATAATAGATAATATGTAAGATAAAAAAATAAAATATATTAAAAATAGGCCTTAAAACAATATGTACTAGAATTATATTATGCTAGTGTCGTGTCTATGGCCCGCCTGGGATTTTTGGTGGTCACCAAGAAACTTCTTCAGTTTGACCCTAAACCCTTGAACTGACTGCAGGTTCCTTATTGGAGGAGGAATGTTGTTCCATCATTTTGACGCAGCATATTTAAATCTACCTTTAAAAATAAACAGGACAAACAGCACTTATTCACTGTAAATACTCACTACTTACTCACGGTGTTTTATCCGTGCAAAGGCGGAGAAAGAATCTGCGGCCAAGGTAGGTCTGTCGTAAAAGGCGACAAAACAACGCACCCTAGCTATGTGGTAGGGCCCCAAGCCCGTTTGGATGGCAACCACCTTTGGTCTTAAGTATGCCGCCATAATAACGTTGTGTTGTGTTCCGGCATTAGTGACCCAAGTTCCTGTACCCTTATGGGACAGCAGCGTGTTCGCGATGCCACTGGCTTTGGAAACACCCCTAGGCGATAGTAACTGCTAAATTCTAAGCGGGTCGTTAGCCTGTCTGCTGTCCCACAGCAATAAAAAAAACAAAGCCTGCTTCTTATAGAAAATCCGATATTGTGGAACTCCTTTCAACAATGAGTGCGTCCGATTTGAACATCATGAGAAGTTCACCCGCAACTAGCACTTGTCACAACCAAACGAAAGATAGAACATACTTTCCATCAAAAAAAAAAGCCGGAGATCGAACTCAAGCTCGTCGTCATCTTCCAGCTCGTCCTCATATCCTACCTCAAGCACATCATCCAGTTCAGCTTCAGCTTTCTCTGCACAAGAGTGTCCAAACACCCAACAAATCCAAAGTAACAAAGACACACGTAATAATATCGACCCTACTAATCCATATGACGAAACAGAGAACGCAAATGGTAACATGAATGACCAAATGCCAAACACTTCAAAAATGTATGACATTTCTTTCACTCAGATTGTTGAAGTTTCTAATAATCGTCAAAGAAGTGAACCTCTTCCTACTGATTCGAATCTTCAAGTTGGTCTTACTCCAAATGATGGCGATCATGTTGCCTCTTCCAGCCGTGCCGATAACATCAAAATCATGCATTCTGATACAAATGACACAGGAGAAATCAATGATGTTTCTGATACAGGAGATATTGACGGTTTCTGTCCAAACGATGCTGCAATAGAATCTCAAACTCAGCCAGTTGATGTCATTAAAAAAAAAGTTTGTGATACTTTTTTTTTGTAATCTATTTTACGGATTTTTGTGCGAAAATGTTTTGAAGTTACTGTTACTTTATTAATATTTTTCTCGGTTCTAGAACTTGAAGCTTATAGACCGAATTGTTAGAAGGTTTTTACATAATTCAGTTTTTACAAGATTTTGTAGAATGTAACCTACATGATTTTGATGCAATATTTTTTATAATTACTTATGGTTTTTTGTGAAACACAATATTTTTAAGTTAAGTATTGTAAGTTAAATAACATTTTTGCTGACTTGTGATTATTAAGCCTTTAATACGCTGATTTGTACGTAACTTTTATAGTTAGTACTTTGAAACTTTAACCTTAGTATTTAATTTGGAATACCTCTATTAATTTGTAGTGATTAATAAGTAGTAAGAACAAGATTTTAATATAATATTGTTTATGATAAAATTACGAATTTTATTCAAGCACAAATTCTAAGTTTCTGTTTTTTTGATAATACCTTTGTCTAGATTTAGACAGATTTGTTATTGTTATTTGTGGTTACGAGTATTTGTGGTAGTTTTGACCTAAAACTGTGAGCGTGTGCCAAATAAATAGTATTCTTTAATATTTCAGTAATTATATTGTTTTGTCTCTTTTTTATCATTATAATGTAGGTAAAATAACAACTTAGAGGTCATTAAGCAAAAAGTTTTGAATAACTATCACACTATAACCGACACTATGCAAAACTTTTTTTTAAATGCTTCTCCATTGATAAATAATCAATAATTTTATTGTATGCCAGTGGATTCTGAAACAGCGTTAGTTAAACTGTTATTTTAAGCCGATCACGAAGCTTTATTTACATTTTTTTTAGTTCCCTATCACCCAAATACTTAAAAAAACTTAAAACAGCCATACTGTAAAATGAACATTTTGTGGTGCCATTTTAAGGGTGTGATATATCAACAGCGCGACCACATGCACACAGTGTGATGTCACAGCCAGGAATGACGGGAGCATTTTTTTTTTCTTAAAGGTAAAGCTGTTGTTGTCTCAGACAACTTGACAGCGACTCCGGACATTAAGGCATTCCAACTCCGTGGGAGCGGGGTCGATCAGCCGTGGCAGCGTGCTCGGACACGCGCCTCCTGTAAGGTGCGTTTCCGGCTCGACCACTGCACGGGGACAGTTGAGGACAGCCACGAATGGCAAGAATAATTATTTATTTGGGGTCTATCGGCTTCACCGGTGAAGCCGATCCTATTCTACTACCGTTTCGGAGTGCTTATAGCTGAGGGAGAAGAAACGGCGAAAGAAACTCCCCCGCAACACATCTATTCTACGTGTATTCGTGTCATGTGTGATTGTGATCCTATAGGCTATGAGGGGCGGAAGGCATCTCTAAACCTATTCCGCATTGGCTGGTCCATGCCGGACTGCTTGGGATAGCGTCCGCGAGAGCATTCGCTTCAACGTCCTAGTGATGGGTTCGGGTCTATCCGTGAGCACGATTCGCGGGCGACGACGTGCGTGGGTTGCTCGGCGGTTGGGGGTATAGTTGACCATCTCCACCACCAGCGGATTGGGGTGGTGGGGAGCGAGACCGAAGAAGGATCGCGAGAGGGAGACCATGTACTCCTTCACGGGAAGGAGCTCCAGGTCGCGGTGTAGGTCCGCGTTGCGCATGTAAGGTGGCGCTTGGACTGCCATGCGCAAGAACTTATTTTGCAGCTTCTGCATCGTACGGATGTAGCATTTGCCGGCATGGGCGAAGACTGTCTACGTTGCGTGACGACAGTGACGAAAATATTTTTTAATAAATAAAAATGGAGATTTTTTTAATACTACATACCATTTTGTTTTCAGGCATGGAGGGATAATTTTCCAATTCTACTTTTCTCAGAAACGTGATGTTTTTACTTTTATTTACTGTTATATTAATAGAAGGAATATTTCATGTATCACTATATATTATAATATTCCACTATGTATGTACATAAAATATCATAAATCAATAAAATAATAAACGTAAGTAAATAATAATAAAAAATAAGCATAACTTCTTTGAATAATATTCTAAGCATAACTTACAAGTATGCTACGAACTTTAGTGTGGCAAATTTCGTTCAGGCGAGATAAGTTTTTTAACTTGCATAATTATCTTAACATTGTGATTTGATATGAGCCTTATTTTTGAATTACAAATACATGTAAATATATTATAATACTTTCTTTAAATTATCATAAAGATTATGTTTTATATATATATATTAATAACACTATTTATAAGATTTGACATTGTTAACTATAATTGTAATGTTTTGATCTATACTAAATAAATCTATCTAGACTGATTTCGATTAAATAAAAAGTGAGTTTTTTTCTCATATTATCCTATTCTGTTTTGTGTATGACCATTATATGTCTTTCTCCAAGGTCCAATTTATCTCTATACCGAAATTCATCAAAATTGGTTCAGCGGTTTAGGAGTAACGATGTAACAGTTACTTTCACATTTATATTGTAATAGTATGGATTTGGTGCAAAATAAAACGATCCTTTGCCGCCATGTACAAAAATATTTCGTTTTAATGTCGTTATTTAATTTAAATTATTGTTACTTAACAATAACAAGAACTTATTATAATCTTATTTTAAATACAAAAATTTTGAATTTATCACAATTCAGTTCCAGTCGTATTCACACAAGTTTCATATATATTGTTGGACAAACATTTTAAACCTTCATTCCGTACAAAAATATTTTTGCGAATTATCTAATCATGTTACGAGTTTTAAATTAAATTTAATATTTTTTTTTAACAGGAAAAAATTGTGCCAGAAGCGAAAAAATATGACCTTTATCAGTGAATTGTAAAAAAAATGTATCAGCTAGCGAAAACAAAGTGAAAGTGCCAGTAAAGGTTGTTCAAATTTAACATTTGTGTAGGGGACCTTTATTCAAATACAAAATTACAATTGACACAGCGCTATTCAGACACTTAGTGATTAGCAGAGCGCTTGTGTTATGGATACTAACCAACAGACGAAGGGAGTGATGTAAAAACGGATCGGAGTAACAAGCGATGAGGATTTGGTCGAGACATTCAACCGGGGCATTTGATTTAATGTTGATGAATATAACAGGTATTTTTTTTTGTCAATAAATGTATAATGTACATGATGAGCATTCAGACTCGGGACGGGAATCAAACCCGTACAGGCATTCTGCAATGCGAATAATCATTAATATGACTGAGTAACCGATGAGGTTACTCAGGAAGACCTCGCGGCAGATCGCCTATGAGATGGAGATCAAAAAAAAGTCGACCTTTCGAAACCAGATCAGGGACGTCTTGAAAAAAGGCCACGTCAATAGTACCCTAAACCGAAGGGCATGTATGAAGGGAATAATGAAAGTGGACGAAGCGAAACAAGTATGTAAGGATTGTAGCAAGTGGAAAGAAGTGGTCTCTGCTTACCCCTACGGGAAATTATAATACATGTATGTATGAATCTCACAAAATACATTTTTTTTATAACTAGAGTACAGCAGACAGGCAAACGGTCCACCCTAACAAGGTGGTCACCGTCGACTATGGACGTTTGCAACACCAGAGGCATTACCAACGCGCTTAAAAAATTTATAACGCCTTATTTTGAAAAACCCCTCATATCGTACCGCGCTGAGAAAACCTCAGCCGGTAGCTCATTCCAAATCCTGAGAGTACGCAACATGAACGTTCTTGAGAACCGTTTCGTACCAGACTGATGCTCCAAGAAATGGGGATGAACACCCAAACTATGACTGGTTCAAACTGTTATTAACATCAGAAGCGTGCAATTACGACTGAAACTAAATTGGCAATGTATAGCCGAAATATAATTCTAAAATGGTTGATTAAAATATGATACTGGCAAGATTGTGATGTAAAATGATATGGATATACATAACTTCATTGTATTATAATACTTGTTCCTGATTTTATTTTTGGAAAATATTTAATAATTTAAACAATTCCTATGAGATATTGTTAACATTCAAAAATATACAAAGAATATCAAGTTAAACATCAAGTTAACAAGAAAGAATAATATAAATATATATATAGAATGTCCCAAAGGTCAACGATAAACGGAGTACAGGATGTATGAGATCATAAAAATATGAAAAAAAAATATGTTTTTTTCCAAACATATTTTTGTTTGCAGATGTTTTGCTGAATAAAACATATTTTACACTAAGTACTTTTTCTTTGATTGCACCAGCGATGATAATAGCAGGGTTATTCAGGATTACATAACAAATTATTAAAAATGAGACATTCAAAAAGGTGGTTACAAGAAGTCTATTTACGTGATTTATGAAAAACTAATTGTTAGAGACTATGACTTTTTATGGTCTCTCATATCGGGCCTACAGCCTGTCTGTACTCAGCTTATCGTTTATATCTGATCGAATGCGTTGTTGAGTCAGTACAGGTTGGGAATCGCTGGATTACTGTGATTGTACGTAAATATATATATATATATATAGTTAAACAATCTCTCATTGAATTATATTTAAAATCTTGTAGTCAATTTATTAAAAAATGTATTGAGATTCAAAAGTTAAAAATACAAATTTCAATGATCTAATTATAATAAAGGTAGTGTACACTGGCACAGCGTGTCAGCACAAATAGAAATTACATTATTTACAAACTCAAACTTAAATTTTATTGTGGAAAATCAATGAACCATCTTTAGAAAACACTAGACTTATATACGATACTATTTAAAAAAAAATGTTTAACTAATTCATTTTGCTCAAATTTTAGAATCAAAAGATAAATATATGTATAATAACTATTTAAATAAATAATTTCGTTTCAAATGCAACAGTGTACAATCACCTTTATCTAACTAATAAATGAATTAACAAAATCGACACCTTAACATAATTATATTTAATAACAGTCTGTTGTCCTTCTATCGCTTAGAGCTACATTTAAAATTACATTTCCGTAGTTTAAAAACTATGTTTTATGTTGTTTGGATAATTTACACAATAATACACTTTACATATTATTATGTTTTATTGGTACGGAACAGCAAGAACAGTAACGCAGTGGGCTGTCGGCCTACTTAATAAAAGCAGTAATCGTCGCCTATGGGTGTTCCAACACCAGGGGCACCGCGAAAACGCTGCTGCTCCATCAATACTAAACTTACTGTAATGGTTAGGTTTCTTTTTTGCTCTCGTGGAAAAACCTCTTGGCGGGTTCCCACGGCCCGGGGGATATGTGGGACTCCGGGAAAGATGTTCGGCCATCCGACTATCCACTAAAAAAACCCCGCTATTCTCCTATCGCCTACGCCCTGGCCCACGGATATGTGGCCTCCAGATCTGGCCCGGGCCGTGGTTGGTAGGTATTTAATAGGTCAGCCCGTTATAGGCCAGCGTCATATTTATAGAACCTTACAAAAAAAAATTTGTTCTTCCGTAATTTATATATTTTTTTAAATAATGTATTTAATTGTTACGTACCTATAATCTCAATAATATTTGTAATAAATTTAAAAAATTATTTCACTTATAACATTTCACAAAAGAAAACTTTTTTCTTAATTTTTAAAAGTTGGGCGTTAATATTTGTTAATAGTTAATTTTTTTTTTGTTATAATTAGATATGTATGTATGTATGTATAAGTATGTGTATAAATCTATGTATATGTGTATGTATTTATGTGTATGTAAGTTTAAATGTAAGTATTTGTAGTATATTGCTTTTATGTGTGATCTTGTTTGATTAACATACTCCTATTCAATTGTGCACCTACCATGTAAACTATCTCTGCATCACCCCAAGGTAGACTGGCAGAGAATTACATATAGTACAAGGCATTAAGTCCGCCTTGTACTATATGTGCTAAAGGTTAAATAAATAAATAAATTTTTAAATATAGTGCCGCGGTTTTAAATATAGTGCCTCTAAGACTTGGAATTATTTGCCCTTCATGATGGTGAAAACGACTCTTTTGTCTTTTAGGAGCAAATATAAAAAGTATCTTCTGTACAAAAATCATCAAATCAATATTTTCGAAAAATATCGTAGTAAGTTATCGTCGCTTGAAAGGCTTTATAAGCTAGAAGTGATTTGAAGTTCAAATATTTTGAAAAAAAATTAATTTATTATAATTTGCCTAGATCATTTCAATCCAACAATAAGGTGTTTTAATATTTTTTTTTTCCAAATATTTGAACTTCAAATCACTCCTCGAAAGTTCATTCAATGTAGATTAGTAAAAGTTTTAAGCGTCGATATGGTCATGCTTTTTTTCATTACCTTATCATTATCAGTTTTTAATATATTTATTTTGACGAGTGATTGGTAAATTTTTTGTTGCCTATTTAAAAACATAATCGTAGATGTTTTTTTTATTTTGTAATTTGATGGGAAAACCCTAGCCGTTATGTACCTTGATTGCGAAGTAATAAAGAATTGTATTAACACATTCACTGTCAAGCATTTCTACATTTATGTGCCAGATTTGGTCGTTGCACATACATTACATAGTTATGAAATGATAGATTTCTAGATATTATAGTCTTTTCTTTCTATATTTATTTTATAAACTCCCAAAAATCAAGGAAAAAATCGCCAGTGTCGGTCACCAGTAACAAACATGGCGACAACCGGGTAAAAGAAACATTAACACGTGAGTCAAAAATTTAGAAGTCACGCCAAAGCGGTTAAGTCGCTGAACTCAGAATTAGAACCCGCTGAACTCAAAGTACAATCAAGTTGTAAATATCAGTGGTATAGTGGTTATGCATCTTATGAGTTGCGGATTCAAATCCTAGCTAGTGGAAGACGGACATTAGCCCACTCCTAACATAAATATTTGAGCTTACATACACTATTAATGGGTCTTTATTTATTATTTTAGTGACATACTGAGAGAAACCTCTCAAATATCACGCAAATGTTTTTAATTTATATTTGTGGTGCTGATGAACAGCAGACTGACGGCCCACTTAATAGTGAGCAGTTACCGTCGCCTATGGATGTTTGCGACGTTAGGGGAACCGCGAACACGCTGCTGTCCGCATAAAGGTATTGGAACCTGGGTCACTTATCAGCTCACAACACAGGGTTATTATAGCGGTATACTTAAGACCATGGGTGGTTGCCATGAATTGCAGGTATTTAGGCAGCTAACAAAAAAAAAAACACGAGAAATCTTGATCTTTACAAAAAAAATCCGATAGCAAATACTGTTTCTAAATTTAACTGACATATCAACCTACCAACTCAGTCGTTAAACCCTTTATTACAACAAATTAAAAAAAGACTGCTGCTGAATTCCAAATTCAAAATATTTGATCCTTCCTGCCTGATACCTATCATTATCTTTCGAGCGGATTAAATAATCACGCCTCCAGGCGACTGAGAGACTGACTTATTTTTTTAATAAATTCACAGACATGGATATTCGGTAGCGTGCACATGATTCATAGTTGGTATGCAGACTGAATACTGCCTAACTTGAATGGGGCAGTGATTTTGTCTATAAAAATTAGCCTATCTCCCTTTAGGTTGAAAAACAATCAATACCTAGTTTCTTAAGCAACAAAGCACAATTTTTTTTTTATTGCTGTGGAACAACAGGCAGACTAACGGCCCACTTAAGTAAGCAATTATCGTCGCCTATGGTTGTTTTCAACATCAACGGCATTTCTAACGCGGAAGGAAACCGGAAGAAAGTTATTATATCGGTATATTTAGCGACTAGGAGTGGTTGATATATCCATAGTCTTGAGGCCCTACCACGTAGCTAGGGCTGTTTTCTCACCTTTTACGACAGGCCGACCCTGGTCACAGGGGTTAGTATTCTTACTTCACCCCTACATGGAGTAAGGTAGAAATCTATTTTATAAGCATAGCAATACATGTAATTTTTACCAATGTCAAATAAAAATAATAATCGTAATTACTTCCTATTATTATAAATTATCCAAACAACACAAAAATAATAAAATTAATATTGATATAAATTAGGATATTGTTATTAATACTGATTACAGTTATAAACATGGTAATTGGTGGCAATGTATTTACAAGTTTGTGGTGAGGACAAAAAAATAATATAATTTATTAAATAGACAAAATAATAATATATGTACTTAGACCCGCATTTTACATATGCAAATAAAATTAAATGAATACATACAACCGTAAATTAAAATTAAATAATTTATTGCTAACTCCACTATAATAATTATTGTGAAAACTTTATTAATATTATATCCATTTATTGCATTTATTTGTGAATTATGTGCTTCAAATTAATATCCAAATGCTTTTAAAAAATGCAATAGTCCTATTAAAAAAATGTAACAAAGTTAATACTTCAGATTTTTTTTTTATTTAAAAATATATTCCCTTTATCTTAATACTGATATAATACAAGTAAGCACCCTAATGTATATGTGTATAAGGCACAATGTAGTTTAGTAATATTGCAATTATATTCCCAAAATATATTTCAATACTTCCAATAATAAATGGCATAAATGGGCATAAATGGATTGACACAATAAAGCATATAATTCAATGCAGTCATTTCAATTTGCACACTAAACACCTCTCTAAAGGAAGACATTATAATACCTAATATTAACACTACATCAAACATATTACAAACATAAATTAAACTTAACATTCCTAATTACTAGCACAAAAGAGCCTTATTAGAAGAATTTTGGAATGTTTATAATTTTCAGACAGTCTCATATATTTTATACCTTTCATTTACATTTATGGAACAGTATGTCATTTAGACAAATCCATCTTATTAAAAAAAAACTTATACACCTTTGACAGCTGCCATAATTTTAAAGCCCTGTACATTTTTTTTAAATAAATATATCAATATATATCATAAA
Source organism: Malacosoma neustria (assembly GCA_963693495.1). Taxonomy (NCBI): domain Eukaryota; kingdom Metazoa; phylum Arthropoda; class Insecta; order Lepidoptera; family Lasiocampidae; genus Malacosoma; species Malacosoma neustria. The sequence goes on from OY856397.1 coordinate 3,079,500, forward strand.
TATAAAACTTGTTTACTTCAAATGTAAATAATTGGCAAAGTATTATGTTGGTGAAGATTATTCATCAAAAAATTACTATAACATGTTCAACTAAACTCATTGCCTTCATACAAACTCTCGCACACTTCGAGCAACCGTAAAACTGGACTTATATTGTAAGGGAACAGAGATTTAGACACCAATCGGCTTATTTGTAATCTCAGACGTATTAATACTCTCATGGTGTCATCTAGACCCCTAGTTCCCCCAGATTCAATTTGCTGACAGGTCTCTAAGAATTTAGGCCAGTTTCTTCGCACATATTTCAAGAATCGTAATAGATACAGCAGGAAACATGTCTCGTTACTAACTAAATAGTCTAATAGCACGTCACTATCATGCGATACTACCTTTAAAAAATCAATAAATGATGATATGGGATTTAACATTGGTATTAAATCTGGATACATTGAGTTCCTATACACAATACCAACGGTTATGTCTAGCGTACAGACCATTGATTCAATCAAATAATCATCTTGCTCGCTAAACAAATGTATAAGCATCTTAGTAAATGGTGTTTCAGGATGAAATTCTAAATTGTTTCTTATGAATACATCAAGCTTTTTCAAGACATCTCTTATAGATCGTTCCACGATTTGCATGTCTTGTATTGCATTGTAATCTGACGAATCTATTGAACTATCAGAGGAATCGCAACGCATCTCCTTAACAGTAACAGCAATTGATTTTAAAACTAATAATGACATTCTTTGTAACATTGTTTTGTCTACTTCATTCCTAATTGATGAATTTTCATTTTCATCTTCTCCATAGCTCTGGTCAACTAATTGTATACTTGAAGATAAGGGGGCCACTTCAGGACCTAAACTATAATCTGTTATAATCCTGCAATCCCTACCAAGGAACCCAAAACCACTCCTACTGTTTTGAACACATACATCACTTAATAACCTGAAATCTTTAACAAATCTGACTATCGAGTGGGCTAAGCAACAAATTTCTTCAGGTAATATGTCCTGCAAGGCCAGTGTTGATCCATAGCATAGGACTTCATTGAACAAACTTAACAATTGTGTGTATATTAAACTCGGCAACATTGTATTCCGTAACAAATCAACAAAACCCTGTAAATCAGCATAGAATGGTTTTGTATCAATGACAGAGAGGTTCGCTTTAACACTAATAATATTTTCCCATAGTGAAAAAAATGTAAGAATACAATTTTCAGAATTAGATAAATTCAGGTACCTTAGTAATAAGAGCTTCATGTTTTTGACGAGTAAGGGCCAATGGTGTTCTAGAGTTTTGATCGTCAGACACTTTATATGTGAAGTGTCAAAAGATTCAGAGTCAGTGAATACCACAGTGACACAACCATGCTCATTGACCCTCTCTATCCTCGATTGAGGAGGTTCAGGGGACTCTACTTGCTCCATATGTCCTTGATACTCGTCTGTATTGAGTTTTAAGACAGGTTCTTGTAGTCTGAAAGTTGCCCTGTGTTCTGTGGATGTAGAGGGCATGCTAGGAGTTTGTAAGTTAGAGAAAGCATTGTGTAGAGTATTTGTATGTGATCCAGAAGGTACATCTGGACTGCTAGCATAACCGACATTACTCCTAAAAGGATTATCTTCTTGCACATGTGAATTTCTTGGTGTATTAATGTAATTGCTATCTTCTAGAGGGTGCTGTTCTACATCTTTCCATTCAACTATTCGCTTTATAATATCCAAACTGAAATTTATCTTTTGTACTGTGATTCTATTAATTCTATCGAATAAGTAAATATTTTCAGCAATCTGTTGTAACCAGTTTTCATCTACTGTATCTTTTGATACTATTAAAAAGCTAGCTAGTACTCTACTAGCAACAAATGTAATAAATTTACTCTTATTATCTGCTAGTTCAACCACTTCAGTTATCCAATCATGCCTGTTACGGACAAATATGTCACACGCTTGCATTATCCTCGAACATATAGTACCTGTATTGTTTTGTTTTAAATACACATCAAACATGAGCTGCATCGTTGATAGGTATGTAAGTGAACATGTTAAAGGCCATGAAACAATATTCAACTGTCTGTCAAATAACTGCAATACCAAATTCTCATCAAACCTACACAAACATTGACCAACTAGTGCATCTTGCAATATCCGCAAATCAGTTAGTAATTTCTCATTTTCTGGACTCCAGCGTGGGATGGAATTGGAACATGATGGTATTATTTCAACACCTAAGTCTGAAGAGAGGTGGATTAATGAGGAACAATCAACTGCATCTTCACTAACTGTACCACTGTCAGGAGACTCACCATTCCTTGATGGGAACTCCTCAGATGGTTCAACAGGAGGTGTTTCGGAATCAAATATGTCAGTAAGGACATCCTCTGTGGATTTGTCACTACCGTCATCAATGTCGGGTGCGTCTATTCTCTGTTTTTTCTTAACAGGCTGATCCGAGGCCATACCTTCATCTAACTGTGGTTCACAGAGATGCCCTCCCAAAACCATTAACTCGGCCACACGGCGACGACGACGCTATATATTGCGTATATTCGCCGTGACAGCCTTCAGACACCAACAAATGTGTCTCTGGAAACAAAAATGCTCAAATGATTGTATGACCTTTCGTGTTTAGCTACTCAATTACGCGGGCGACAAAGGCTTTGAGATTACAACGTATTCCTACACTTAGAGGCATTGTTAACACACATTCTTGTAAATTTTGTGTCAAGGCCGCGTGATTTAAACACAATTGTACTAATAATAATAAATTATGATTGATTTTGAATGAACTTTCCAAAATATTTTGATGTCACATACCATTTGCAGAACGAGGTTGTTAAAATAGTTTTCTGGACCTATGGTATCCATATATTACTGGAAATCATACACTGCAATCCAACTAAACACAATAACACACAGTTTCTTGTGATTTTTCTTTGAAAATAAGTAAACAAGTTAAATAAAACTCCTCGTAAAGAACATCGACTCCATTATGTATAAATGACGCTCTATCAATGAGCATACTTTTTCCGTTGGAATGTCAGTGTTATAGAAACAGTTTGAAAAAAACACATACTAAACTTTGAAATAATATTTCAAAGTGTATTTTCAAATTAAATTGTAAACATGGCATGGATTATTTTAACAAAAATATATAAATAAAGCATGATTTTAAATAAACTACAATAACCATTTCCGGTCCAGACGTTGCCAGTTTGGTGACTTCTGAATTTAGCATTTTTATCAAACAGTAGTCTTTCACATGTAGGAGACCAACATAATTGATAAATTCTTAAGTTTGAATTACGTACAAAATCATCCTCAAAAATAGGAAATGTATTATACTAATGTTTTAAAAAGTTACACATTTCACTGTACACTTACACTTACAAATAAATAATATTTAAAATTTATGTAATAGTAATAATCTGTAAAAAGTTTGGTTTTTAGAAACTAAAAAACACACTTTTATTACAGTGTGTTTATTTTTTTTAGCAATTATTATTTTTATATTTTATATAACAGTCACTTTTCAAACGACATAATATTTATAGTTGTAAGTTGTAACAGTGTTCAACAGTGATCAGTGAACTGTGTTTGTAATATCACAATGTGGGATAGTGAATCAGTAAGATTTGTTGAATAATTTATTAAATTTAAAGACTACAATGCATGATAAACTTATAGTTTTCAAAGGTTTGACGTAGATAGATGCATGTCAAGTTTTAAAACTTGTTCCAAAAACCTTTTATTATAATGTGGATGTATGTTTGTAAATAAATTTGTACAATACATAATACATTGGGTACTGGTAATATTTTTTTATCTACAGTGAAATAACACTAGCAACACCGATAGTGTAGTGTCTCCAGTGTTGTTCTTGATACGGCAATTGCCGTAATATACGGCATTCAGGCATCTTAACCATCATAAATACGGTATACGGCAGCTCTTTGATTACCGTATTAAAATATACGGTAATTGACTAAAGTGAACAAAAAAAACATATCGTTCTATCTCTCGCACCAAATTGTAAACCATAGATTTAGTAGAAGCCCCACAAAAATAAACGTCAACAGAATTCAATCAAATGCAATCGTATCTCTGAGACGATAAAGTCTAAAATCTTTGATTTTTAGGACGTGTGAGAATCCCCGGTATAATCGTTATTGTACTGTAACTACTGTGACTGTGATTCTCTCATTATTAGAGTCGCATTGCTTCTTTGGTTTGCTGTATGACACGATCTATCAGTGAAAGTTTAAGATTTCTTTAAGTTTTACTAAATTGAAAATAAGTGATAATGAGTGTGACAATGACGACGGGTTACCTCCACCGCAAAAAAAGGTAAAAAGTAAACTATAGCGGCCGGGAGATACCCGAAGCGCGCCACGCGTGGCAGGCCGCCCTTGCGATACTCGCCACCCGGGACTCTCCTCCAATCATAATACTCTGCCGTTGGCAGTAGGCAGTCGCTTTATGACCGCACGCGATCGAGAACGTAAATTAATTTACTAAAATATCCTTTTATTGTTGTAAACGTTTCATCGATATTTCAAATAAATCATTTTAAAATGCACCTGTCGTTTAACATACGCAAACCCGGAACCATACACCACAAAACACATAAAACAGAAGTATAGAAAGCAACTTTTTAAGATATTTTCAAAATAACAATGGACAACAAGCACTCCACACTTTTTTACAATAAAATTCATTTTTTTTGTTAATCCCCCTATCCTTAATTTAATTTTATTGAAAATTATTTTTTACCTTTTAGTTTGACTTTTTATAAAAGCGTGTTTTTTTTATTAATTTTAACTTTGCAAAATAAAAATGTTGTACAATACGGCAATTTTCTTAATTTTCCCTAAAAATCCGGCAATTTTACAATTTAAATACGGCATCCCTAAATTTGTCAGGAACAACACTGAGTGTCTCAAAAAATAAAATATGTCTGCTTCTAGGAGAACTGTAGAATTATTTTAATAAAATGTTATAGAAACCTTAACCGAAATCTAGTAAACAATATAGAATAAACAGGTGAATATTGTGCAAGAATGTGTATTGTGAAAAATAAAAATGGTCACTATGACTCATCTAGTGTTTTTGCATAACAATCGATAGAAAAAATATAGGTTAAGATAAAAGAGGTATTGTGTTCGCTTTGCAGTGTTATAAAATTAAGTTGGAAATAAAAAACAAACGGGCGCACGATATATTTACTGTGGGCGAGTATATAATATTGTTTATTTATAGTTTCGATGCGGAAATTGTGTCGGTATGTCATGGAGTGATTGCCTTTTTTCTTTTTAAATATAACATCGTTATATAGGGTTGCGAAAGTTGAATAAGCATTTTGTGTCACCCGCAACCTTGTATTAAGCGAATAGAAAGCTTTTGTCGATTAAATATTAGTTAGACAATGGCGAAATTAGATTATTTACTGTCTGGTGTACATTTTCACGCACCGAAAACACTTGCTTAAACTGTAAGAGGTAATTGCTACTGAATGGCATGAGTACATGAGTTTTAATCTTTATGATTTTATCTAATCACAAGTAAGTTAATTGTCAGTAGCCCTAATTTTGTTGGCCATAAGAAATATAGGTTTTCACGTTTATCTTTTTTATGAGGCACTTAAAAGCTATTTAAAATATTTATAAGTGTGCTCATAATTATTTTGATCTGTAACAATTTGAACAAAAAAAGTTAAAATATTTGTAAGAAGTATATAAAAATGTATGGATTTGATATGTTTATAGGATTACACAAAATTATATGATTATAAAATATTAATAAAATAGTATCATGGCTATATAAACCATTGCAAAAGATTGAAAGTCAAAAAGTATATCATATAATGACATGCTAAAGAGCAATGCTCTATGTCTGTGTTGTCTAAGTAGACCACAGAAGCAAATAGGTTTTCTAACACAAACCATTTTCGAGAGATATAACAGAAATTGATGGATGAGAAATGAGTATAAGGGATTCTCTGATAGTAGTAGTCTACATGGTAGCCTGTCTGGTTGTCGACCACCTTTGGTCATAAGAACTTTGTGTTGTGTTCCGGCATTAGTGACCCAAGTTCCTGTATCCTTATGGGACAGAGTGTATACACCCATAGGCAATGGTAACTGCTAAATTCTGAGTGAGTCCTTATCCTGTTTGTGTCAGCAGCGCCTATAAATGATAAATTGAGAGGAAGGAGACAGCCACGGTACAGGCATGTAATGAGATAAAGACTACATTACCAGAAGAATGTTGAATCTGAAAGTGGATGGGCACAAGGGCAGCTATAGAACCTAAAAAGTAGGTGAACCCGTTTCAGGAGATAATAAAAAGAAAGAAAAAGTGATACAGTGTAACCACAAATTATCGACAAGCTGTTGATGAATTTAATTTTATTTTAAATCATGTCTTAATATTTTTTAAGTGCCTTACAAATTATCCACTGAATAATATTTGTGTGCTGAAATGTGCTAGATGATCAGATACTACCCAACTGAACAAAAGATATAAACATTGTATCTCTTAGGGATTTAATAAAAAGACATTTAAAACATTCACTGCCAAACATTTTGAGGAGTATGTACAGATTTGCACAATACAACCATAGTTTTACTACTTTGAGCTCATCTACATGGCAATTACTCTGGTATTCAAGTCTCCTACACAGATGGTAGTATGTTAGCAGTGCCTATTAGTAACTCTTCTTTCTTCTTCTTTTTCAACTTTTCACCACCCAATGCTGAGTGTAGGTCTCTTCCAATGCACACCATTCTTCCCTGTTTTACGCCTTTCACATCCAGTCCTTTCCGGCCGCTCTAACAAGGTTGTCGGTCCAAAGCATCGGTTGCCTGCCTATTAGTAACTGCTTATTATTAATTTGCTCCTTGGCCTGTCTGTGGTTCTACAGCAATAAAAATGGTTTTTCTTTATACAGTTATATCTTTTTATACATTCACTATCTTCTTCCTGCCCTTATCCCATGTGGGGTTAGCGCAACATGTTCTCTCCTTCCACTTTCCTTTGTTGCTGTCATCTCAACATTCACACCCTTTTTCATTATGATGATATGTCATCTTTTACCCAATCCATCCATTCTTTCTTTGATGTACCACTCCTCTTGTATTAATCCACTCACTTATACATTCACTATGTTAACTACATTATTCGGTTTAGTTCAAGTTTATAAATATATACCTATAAATATATATATACCCCATAAAAAGTTATTGTATTTATTCCACAAGGAAAATCATGATATAATGTTTGTATAGAATATTGTTTAAATTATAATGGTAAATTAGTTAAAGTTTCAGTGATTAATTTATTAGAGTGTTTGTTATTATCTCAATAATAATAAATACACTGACTGACTCATAAACTGCATCAAAGTAATAGACGAATTTGAAATAAATATTTTAACCAAGTATGCAAACTTTCTATAGAGATTTAAATTGAAATCTCTAGATTGGTTCCTGAACTTTAAAACAGCGTAGGGTCATATCCTTAAGTTTAAGTTTGTGTACTGGAAAGGACCTTAAGACTTTTTTGAAGAAAAAAAACAGAAATTTAAGGAAAATTGGTTTAATTAAAAAATTGGTTTTAACAATAGACACAAACTTTATGCAAGGGTTTATTTATGTTTTAATAAGGTTTGTTACCTCCACGTGCTCTTATTACGGATTCTCTCGCCCTCGGCTATTATCCTAGCGATGGTCAAGAGCCAAGCCGCATGGGACTCCGTCGCCTCCTTCGGCGAGACAGTCATGTCCGTAAAGGAGGCGATGGAGAGGGAGGGAGCGCGTGCCAGGCTCCCCTCCCGCTCTCGCAGGGCCGCTCGTCGCCGGAGGTTGGCGACGGACCTCCGGCCGCCGTAGTTATCGGTCGCGGGCGCGGTCCCTGGGAAAGGGCTGCAGCCCGCACACACAAGGCCGAAACTGGGGCGCGCGTCGGTGTTCCACGCGCCCAGCTCACCCCTGCGTGAGAAAGAAGATGCCGGGGCTTGTCACTCCCACCCCCTCGGCATTAAAAAGGCCCGAGAACATGGACCAGCGTCTATCGGGGCCACGGCCTGACTAATCCGTCGCGTCCCGTGGCTTCGGCACGGCAAGGAACACCGGGGTGGTTTTAGTGGGTATATCAGCGACGACGTGTGTCATTCAGCTTAGAGAAGGGGACGTACGGGCGAATTGCATTTGATTGAGATATTTGGATCACTAGCAAGTTTATTACAAAATTGTCATTGGCCAACTTGATTATCTCTGAAAATCAGAGCAAATTTCATAATTAACATACAATATTATTTGCAATAATAGTATCAGTTATTAGATTTGATACTAATATATCAATCTTAACACTATGTAGTCGGGCATTTTCCGTCTCCGTGTTCCGTCTCAAACTCAAGGTATCGGCAGGTAGATATATCGGGCCCGTTTAGAGCCCCTTGTTTGCAAGTTTTCTGCGCCTTACCACTTCACGCAACAGAACGAGTAACGTCTCCCGCATTTTACTATAAAAAAGTGTCTGACAAGTTTACTCCTTTCCCGCTTAATGTGTTAATTAGGAAAGGAGTAAACACATTTTATTAACCGACAAAAGAAACGGAGGAGGTTCTCAAGTCGACGCTTATATATATTTTTTATTTGTTTACTAGCTGTGCCCGCGACTCCGTCCGCGTGGAATAGTGACTTTGGGCAGTATTTTTTGGATATATCTTATGGTTTATTTTAGATTACAAACCCATTAAACCCTAAAATATAAATAAATGAAATATACAAACTGCGTCTGAACCTACAAAGTCCAGCCTAAGCTGAACCCTATTTTATATGATTGATGATATAAATCTGAGGTCAACTTAAATTGGATTGATAAAAATCCGAAACTGATCACTTTTAACTAAAACCATTTTTTTTTTTCTAAAATAAAAGTAGCCTAAGTTACTCCTTATTACATCAGCTATCTGCCAGTGAAAGTCCCGTTAAAATCTGTCTAGCCGTTTCAGAGATTAGCCGGAACAAACAGACAGACGGACAGACAGACAAAAATTGTAAAAAATGTTGTTTCGGTATATGTACCATGTATACATCCAAATGCACTTAGTAAAAAGCGGTTATTTTAATATTACAAACAGACGCTCCAATTTTATTTATTACCTTCCAATTTTATTTATTTGTATAGATGTATGACCATGCATAACTTTTTACAAAGTAGTCCGATTTTAAAACTTCTTTTTTTATTGGAAAGGGTATACCCGAAGTTGGTCTCATATAAATTTAGGAAAAAATTCCAACCCTAAGGGTACGAAAACAGAGAATGATTGATTGTTCACTCACTGATTATATCTATGACCACGCATAACTGTTGACAGAATTGATTTATTTGAGCATGTAATAGTTAGTAGATTATAGCCACAAAAAATTATAAAATAAAAACTTTTATCAAAAGAATTAAACCGCCGAAAAAATTGAAAAGAAAAAATAATAAACCTTTTTATTAACTTTAATGACTAAGTTCTTAAACTAATGTAAGTATACCTAAGTAATATTGAGTCGGCGCCAAACAAGCAAATTTATTAATACGTAAAGCACGATGCGCGGCGGCGGCGCATCGTGACACGCCCCTTCGCCGGAAAATGCCGAGCGTTTACGAAGTTAATGTCAGCGAGACAGCAACCCGAACAGGCACACACGTGAAGGCACTGGACTGGCGCTGACTCAAAATTGCTTAGGTATACTTACATTAGTTTAAGAACTTAGTTATTAAGGTTAATAAAAAGAAGTTTTATTACATTTTACGTTTCAATTTTTGCTAATACTTTAGTATCCCCTATGGACAGCAGTGTGGTAGCGGTCCCCTAGCACCACAAACATCCATAGGCGACGATAACTGCTTACTACTAAGTGGATCTTCAACCTGTCTGCTGTTCCGCAATAAATAAGAAATAGGAACTCGCTATTTTGATTAGCGTTGCGTTGGGGATAGCTAGAAAAACAATGTAGATAAATCCTTATAATATGTTTTCATATTATTGAGCGAAAATTGTCCACTTATAACATAGACATGGGCAGTTTGTCTCTTCTAATGTGCACCTTATAACTAGTGTTAAAGGAAAATATCTTAGTCACCAGCACACCATATCACCAGTGTGTTTAATACTAATCTATATTGGAAAAATCTTATTTCTACCTTTATCCCTTGTTACAGTATCTTCTCTTAGAATAGACTCAGACCCGACAATGGAACCTCTTGGATTGTAATGAAATTTAAATTTAACTTTTTTATCGCAGCCTATTTATAGTATGGTAAACACAGGCTAAAGATCTATTTTAGTATGCAATATATGAACTCAAACCACTGAACTAATTTTCATATCTCTTGAAAAATGCTGCTTTATCTAGAAGCATCCGTGCAGAGGCAGAGAAAGAATACTGACCTCTGTGGCCGGGGCCGGCCTGTCGTAAAAGGCGACAAAACAACCCACCCTAGCTACGTGGTAGGGCCCCGAGCCCATCTGGATGGCGACAACCTTTGGTCTTAAATATGCCACCATAAGAACTTTGTGTTGTGTTCCGGCATTAGTGAACCAAGTTTCTGTACCCTTCTGGGACAGCAGCGTGTTCGCGATGCCACTGGGATTTGCGAACACGAACACCCATAGGCCGCCTATGGTGTTCGCCTATGATAGGCGACAGCAACTGCTAAGTTCTAAGTAGGCTGTGAGCCTGTCTGCTGTCCAACAACAATAAAAAAGGAATTCAGGTTATATTTATTACACCAATCGGCATTTCCTTTTGCTGTCTTACAGCTAAGAAAAGGAATTATCCATTAATGTACAGGTACATACAGGTATGATACAGTTGAATACAGTAGGAAGGTCGTCTGGTGACATGACCCATTTATGGTTGAGAACACAGTAAAAATCATATTAATAACTACAGGTAAATTGTTTTAGGAAGCAGCAGGAAACATGAAGAAGTAAACTATTGATCAATGGTTGACGGTGCCAACGGAGACAGGATGTCTGACGAAGAGGAATCATCGTCCGATCGGGCCTTGGTCCCCACTAACAATGTGCCCAGTAAGTAAATTTTTATAATTATACACGGGAAGTTTATTTTTTATTTTTTGGTCTTGGGGGAAAAACCTCTCTTGACGGGTTCCCCCGGCCCGGGGGGACCGAGGGATATGTGGGACTCCGGGAAAGATGTTCGACCATCCGACTACCCACTAAAAAACCCCGCTGTTCTCCTATCGCCTACGCCCGGGCCCACGGATATATGGCCTGCCGATCTCGTGGCCCGGGCCGGCGCCGGCCCGCCCTTTGTCTTAAGGCGGGCCCCTTCTAAATTGTTGGCGCCGGGGGTCAGGATTTCGTCCCCCGGCGCTCTCCTGGATCGACAGTTGAGGGGGGCCGCAGAACAGCGCACAGCCCTCTCCCTCGCGGCAATAGTGCGGGCGGCGGGTCCTCCCCCGAGGGGCCGCCCGCGGCCGCTTTTTACGGCGGCCGGAGGTCGTTACTGGGCCTCCGGCGCCGCCGGCGTGGCCTGCGTTGGCGGGAGGGGAGTGTGATGGTCGACTCCCGCTCCCGCTCTGCCGCCTCCTTTGCGGACATGACTGCCTCGCAGAAGGAGGCGACAGCCGTCCATCCAGGATCACCCCCGACCATGGACAGAACCAGGGCCGGGAGCGACAGGTCCGCGCCAAATACACGGGAAGTTTTTTTTTTTTTTTTTTTGGTCTCGGGGAAAAACCTCTCTTGACGGGTTCCCCCGGCCCGGGGGGACCGAGGGATATGTGGGACTCCGGGAAAGATGATTGGCCATCCGACTACCCACTAAAAAACCCCGCTGTTCTCCTATCGCCTACGCCCGGGCCCACGGATATATGGCCTGCCGATCTCGTGGCCCGGGCCGGCGCCGGCCCGCCCTTTGTCTTGAGGCGGGCCCCTTCTAAAGTGTTGGCGCCAGGGGGTCAGGGTTTCGTCCCCCCGGCGCTCTCCTAACAACTCTAGGAGTTGAGGGGGGCCGCGGAACAGCACGCAGCCCTCACCCTCGCGGTAATAGTGCGGGCGGCGGGTCCTCCCCCGAGGGGCCGCCCGCGGCCGCTTTTTACGGCGGCCGGAGGTCATTACTGGCCCTCCGGCGCCGCCGGCGTGGCCTGCGTTGGCGGGAGGGGAGTGTGGTGGTCGACTCCCGCTCCCGCTCCGCCGCCTCCTTTGCGGACATGACTGCCTCGCAGAAGGAGGCGACGGCCGTCCATCCAGGATCGCCCCCGACCATGGACAGAACCAGGGCCGGGAGCGACAGGTCCACGCCGATTTGGGCGACGAGGGCGCGGCGCTCCTCGCGCCACGCAGGGCACACGGCGACAGTGTGGTTCACCGTGTCCTCCTCGTCGCCCACGCCACAGTGGTGGCACCCTGACGTCATCTCCCGCCCTATGCGACACAGGTACCTCCCGAAGCAACCGTGCCCCGAGAGGACCTGCGTCAGGCGGAAGGTCAGGGCGCCGTGGCGCCTTTCCAACCATTCGGCCAGGACGGGCCTCACCGCTTCGATGGTGGCGAGGCCCGCGCTGGGGTGCGCGAGGCGCTCCTTCCACTCCACCATGAGCACCACGTCGCGCAGCTCCGCCCGCTTTGCCTCAACTTCGCGAGGCGCGGGGCGAGAGCCACGCTCGGCCGCGTCCCGGCGCCACTGGTACAACAGCGCCAGGACCCGGGCCTCGAGGTCCCATGGTGGGGATCCGGCCAGCAGGGAGGCCGCTTCGAAGGACACCGTGCGGTATCCCCTTATCGCCCTGACGGCCAGGACGCGCTGCGGCCTGCGAAGCAGCGCCGTCGTTTTGGCCGTCAGGCGATCCGCCCAGATCGGGGCCCCGTAAAGGGCCATCGACCGCACGGTTCCCTACACGGGAAGTACAACATCTAGGTGGAAGGCTACAAAAGCCAGTTTATAGTGAAGTTCAATTTTCAAATACCAGGGCAATATTATGTAAATTTTTTAAATTTATCTCATTGTCAGTTGATATTTCGTAACGGCCATTGCGCGTCACTGCTAAATTCTAAGTGGGCCGTCAGCCTGTCTGTTGTCTTACAACAATTAAAAAAACCGAAAAAAAAAACGAATGCTAGTCTTCTTCCAGCCCCGTGGAGCGAGTCATGACGATTGTGAAAGTATTCTTTTTATACAGACACCCAGACTAAAAAACTTCATCACACAAAATTTCCATCCTGCGGTTTGTACACGCAGATATACACTGGCCAAGGCCACTTACTTGACCAGGCGTGACGTCATTTAATTATAATTAACATCAAAATTACCGAATTCAACAGTTACACTATACGCAACTAATTAAGTTTAATGAGGTTATTACGTAATTGTTGCATGTAACGCATCTCGTTGAATATTTTTTTTTCTTAACAAACCTTGCTGTAGGAGCAAACAGGCTGACTGCCTACTTAGCAGTTAGCAGTTAGGATTGCCTATGGGTCTTTGCAACGCCACGGGCTCCGCTAATATGCTATCCGCGTAGTGGTACCGACCTCTGGTCACTAATGGCGGAATATAGCACAATGTTATTATGGCGGCACATTTAAAGATTGTGACCCGACAGATGGGGTCGGAGCCCTACCACCTAGATTGGGTTGCTAAGTCGCTTTTTACGACATGCCGACCCCGGCTGTAGAGGTCTGTATTATTTTTTCGCCATTCTGGAGGTCCCGGGTTCGGTTTCTACGGTGGCATGCACCGTTCTTCACGCCATTAGGCCGTGTACCAAGCAAGATCACTGTTATGTGTAATCCGCCTTGGACAAGCGTGGTGGGTATACAGTCTGTTCGCTTCAGAGAAGATGCTATGGGCTGTTATGAAAGGAAAAGCTAACCTACATTCCTAATGAAATTTTTAATTCATACAACACAACAACGTTTATTCAGTAAACATGAGGAAATTATATTGAATTAACTTTGTTTATTAATGGTATATATGCTATTTATATCTTTAAAGTGAATTCAACAATCTATACAAATAAATAAAATTGGAGGGTCTGTTTGTAATATTAAAATAACCACTTTTTACTAAGTGTATTTTGGATGTATACACGGTACATATACCAAAACAATTTTTTTTTCAATTTTTGTTTGTCTGTCTGTTTGTTCTGGCTAATCTCTGAAACAGCTGAACCGATTTTGACGGGACTTTCACTGGCAGATAGCTGATGTAACAAGGAGTAACTTAGGCTACTTTTATTTTAGAAAAAAAATAATGGTTTTAGGTAAAAGTGATCAGTTTCGGATTTTATATAATCCAATTTAAGTTGACCTCAGATTTATATCATCAATCATATAAAATAGGGTTCAGCTTAGGCTGGACATTGTAGGTTAATGCACTTAGTATAAAGCGGTTATTTTAATATTACAAACAGACCCTCCAATTTTATTTATTTGTATAATTAACATCTTTAACGTTATCCATCTTTTCTTTGGTCTACCTCTTCCTCCGTATCCATCCATTCTCATTTCTATCATTTTCCCTGTTATATGGCATTCACTCTTTAGCTTTAAGCATCTGCAAACTAAATGAGAACTAATCATTTTCGTATTCGTGCCTTAATTTAATTCAGGGTTAACGTTTATGAGTGTGATAAAAATTAAGCACTTTCATACATAACTAGGCAACATACAGTTTGGTACCAATTTGGTTACCAATTCATATAGCCTAAAGGTGAGTTCAATCTGTTGCACTGTTATTCAGTACGGATGCGGCGCGGCGATGTAAACCGATTTTTAAGGATATTATAAATAAATACTGTGACAATTCACACAGTGATATAAGCAACAGAGCGTTGGTGTTATGGATACTAGACAACTGATGGGTTCATTTTTATACATGTGACTTTGGACTTCAAACTCGAGACCCGTATAATTCGATACGGGTTTTTGACAAAACGTGGGCTAGTTTTCTTCATACAAAAGTTTCATCTCGCTGCATCTAGGATGCGCAACTTAAGTTTTGTCCCGAGACTATTCAACGCGTCTACATATTTGCATAGGACTTTAAGGATGTGTCCACAATAAGTACTTCCTTTCCCAGGTAAAGTAAATACTTGTTTCTTGAGAGTTTTCACACCTTATATCGCGATATTGTTTGATGGACCGGTTCTCTATATTTCTCTTTTTCTTCTGATATCACAAACGTGTGTCTGAATAGACCTCGGTTCCTATACACATGTGCGTAATTATTTCACCCTTGTGGAGGTCCGCTCTGGATCTAGCCGCCGAGGCACCGAATTGTGCTATACAATAATTGTAAACTTGGTTTAGGATGGTTGAGTTGGGGGTCAAGGTCACTCGGAGAGGCAGCGGTTCGTCGACGTGCCCCCTCCCCGATTGAATGATTACTTAGTAGTCGCAGTAAGTAGCAAGAGTTCTGACGCGGCACTGGTCGGTTTTACTCGGCCAAAAGAAAGCGGTCACGTGGCATCATACTCAAATGTTTAATTCAAAATGAGTTCTTATCTAGAATGTTTTTTATAGTCTAATAACTGTTTTATAATATTAATTGCAATATAAACCAAAGATATCGCCGCTTCACATCGTGTTTGGCTGTTACAAGGAGAAGAAGCGGCAACAAACTCTCCAGCTTTTAATCTCATAACAATGTATACAATCTTAGAATACACATAAAAAAAAAAGAAATCAGCTCTTGTAGGAACCAAATGAGATACATCTTATTTTTTTTTGTGCCTTCTTGGTCAAGAAAGAGAGAGTCGCTGAGATACATCGTCACATAAAGGGCATACGAATTTTCAATGCTACCTTTACGAAACTCCATTTGAATAAAGGTAGTAGTTTTTTAACAAGATAGATCCCTGTGAAGACATCTCTTAAGGGTTTTTTCAACCGAAAGAAACCGTTTCATATATTTTGTTGATCGAAGCTATAAATAATCACTATTGTACCAGCCATTTGCGTTGCCACTAGCCATCGTGTCGTCAATTCGGCTTAGTTCTGTACCTTTACAATGATGACAGCGGAACTAACGGCAGATTGGGTTGAATAATTAATAAACCGTACCCTATTTGACGACAGGTGCTCGCGGGAGTATTGTTTTCGTGTTAGGAATGTGTATACATATATGTTCTACGTATATAATATATCGTCGTAGTCATAGAATAGTGACGGATCTGACATATATTAAACTTTACAGGACAGCCATTTTAAAAATACACAAGCGTCATTTTACTATGAGAATCTATCATATCCGTCACTTTACCGATTGCTTAATTTGAAATCTAAAATACATGTAATTTTTTTTTAAATGTAGCAATAATATTTAGACAATGTAGTATCCAAATATGGTAAAAAGTGAATTTTGGATATTTTTCAAATCCGACGTTATTCTACGATCACGACGAATATACGTATATATATTTTATGCATTGTAAATGGTTTTGTGGCTTCATCAGCAGCATGTGCTGCTCGTTGATTCTTGTCTCTGATCTGGGTTTTTATGTATAATAACTGTTCAATGTTTGGCTCGGACAAGATTCGTGCAGGGGCGGAGAAAGAATACCAACCTCTGCGGCCGGGGTCGGCCTGTCATAAAAGGTGACAAAACAACCCACCCTAGCTACGTGGTAGGGCCTCATAACCTGTCTGGATGGCGACAACCTTTGGTCTTAAGTATGCCGCCATAATAACCTTGTATTATGTTCCGGTATTAGTGACCCAAGTTCCTGTATCCTAATGGGACAATAGCGTATTCGCGATGCCACTAGCATTGCAAACACCCATAGGCGACGGTAACTACCGGTTGCAGCAAAACCTGACCATACTCATGAAGGCGAAACTCTTGCAATGCGCAATGTCAATAAAAAAATTTAGTGAGTATTAATTTTAAACGTTATTAATGTGTTTCCAGTAATAGGCGTGAAACGTCTGAAGCAGATCGAGGCGATGTTCATGTCGCGGCGCCTGCAGGGGCCTAACACGCACTCGCTCAGCGTGGAGACGCTGCTCGACATCCTGCTGGTGTTGTACGATGAGTGCTGCAACAGCAGCCTCCGGAGGGAGAAAGCAGTCGCCGAGTTCATACATTACGGTGAGCTTATGAAAATCTTTGGCATTATTAATTGTTTTCAAGAGGTCTTTGAGACGTGGACGCCAGCTAGTTTGGTCTATAGGTTGAGTGCCACTCAGAAAGCTATAAGATTCCTTTAATTAAATTCCCTATAAGTCCGTTATTCCTATTTTTTATTCTCTATCCCTTGTCATTTACAAGATAATGGCTTATTTCATAATAAATAAGGTTTAGTGACCCTTGCTACCTCGCCAGTGTGTGTTACGGTTTCGCCGCAAATGGGACTTTAGTAGATCATTTAATTCTGAAGAATCTTCTTTAGTAAGCTATCTCCTAAGCTAAAAAAATACAAATACACTGACGGACTCATAAACTGCATCAAAGTAATAGAAGACTTTGAAATAAATATTTTAACCAAGTATGCAAACTTTCTATACAGATTTAAATTGAAACCTCTAGATTGGTTCGTGAACTTTAAAATAGCGTAGGGTCATATCCTTAAGTTTAAGTTTGTGTACTGGAAAGGACCTTAAGACTTTTTTGAAGAAAAAACAGAAATTTAAGGAATATTGGTTTAATTAAAAAATTGGTTTTAACAATAGACACAAACTTTATGCAAGGGTTTATTTATGTTTTAATAAGGTGTATTACCTCCACGTGCCCTTATTACGGATTCTAATCGGTTCCGCATAGATTTTATTAGGGTTATTAAAAGATCTTGCGGAACATTGTCCCATTCTTCTGAAAGTGTTGATCTTAGTGCTGCCACTGTCGTGGGCAAAGGGTTTCTCGCATATACAGCTCTTTTTAAATTGTCCCAAACATGCTCAATGGGATTAAGATCCGGGCTGCGTGCTGGCCAATTCATTGTACATATCCCAACCTCTTCGCAATATTGTCGAACTTGTGCAGCAGCGTGCGGCCGGGCTGCATCCTGCATTAAAGTAAAATTTTCGCCTATGAATCCCATATAAGGCACCACGTGATCTTCTAAGATCTCTGTTATGTAGCGATATGCAGTCAAACCCCCCTCTATTACCGTTTTGACGGACCATGTCTATGAACACAAGTTCTGTTCGTCCGTTCATAGATATGCCACCCCAGACCATACACGAACCGTCTCCAAAAGGAACACGCTCCTCAATGCAACTTTGAGCATATCGCTCCCCACGTCGACGATAGACTCTTCTGCGACCATCTGCACCATATAATCATGTCCTACACTCGTCCGTGAACAATACGGAGGCCCATTGCTCTTCTGTCCAATTCAGCTGATCACGCGCAAATCTTAAGCGAGCTTGTCTGTGAGCTACAGACAACTTTGGACAATTTGCTGGTCTAAAAGGGGTGATATCCGCTTCCTTTAACCTTCTTCTTATTATTCGTGCACTCACGTTTACTCCACGCACTTCATTAAGCTCTGTTTTGATGTTAACTGACGTGAGGAAACGATTTCGTAGGGAAGTTGTAACAATAAATCGGTCATCACGACCGGTGGTTGCTCGAGTCCTGCCTGTACCACGTCTCCTTCTGTGAGAACCTGTCTCCACAAATCTTCTGTATATTCTAGAAACCGTAGACTGATTTAAATTTAAATTTCTACCAATCGTCCGTTGATCCAAGCCCTCCCGCACCTATGCTACACTATATCCCTAATAAAATCTATGCGGAACCGATTAGAATCCGTAATAAGGGCACGTGGAGGTAATTAATACACCTTATTAAAACATAAATAAACCCTTGCATAAAGTTTGTGTCTATTGTTAAAACCAATTTTTTAATTAAACCAATTTTCCTTGAATTTCTGTTTTTTCTTCAAAAAAGTCTTAAGGTCCTTTCCAGTACACAAACTTAAACTTAAGGATATGACCCTACGCTGTTTTAAAGTTCACGAACCAATCTAGAGGTTTCAATTTAAATCTGTATAGAACGTTTGCATACTTATTAAAAAAATCATTTCAAAGTAATCCTGAACTTTGATGCAGTTTATGAGTCCGTCAGTTTATATAATAAAAATAAAAATTACTTAAAATTAAAATTAAGAGCTCCGCTTTGGACAGGATCTTCTTATCGTCATAATGATAAATTGCCGCGGAAGTGAAAAAAAAAATTCGTTCGTTCAAAACGAATTATTCTATTAGGGTTCCCTTTATATTGGTTTCTTTGACTTTTACTGTGATGAGGTTCTTGCTTGTTCTTTAAGTACAAAGAATATATCAGATGCTAATATATAGTTTTTCCTAATATTTCACTGAGTCGTAGTAGAAACCCCGGATATTTAATACTGTGACGTAGCGACAGTAGTGCGCGCTGTCACGTTTTTCTCTCTCATAATATGCTGATGTAGATAGTACAAAAAATATGCGGAGTACATGTGGCTGAGTTCGAGTTTTACCATAGCGATGACGGCAGGAAAGGCCGGGTAAAGGTACAGGACCTCAGTTGCTGTCTACTGCGGCCGGAGATAATTCGACGTCCTTCGAACTTTTATGTTCTCTGGTTCTGCGGGAAATTATAAGATGACTCACCAGCCACCGGGACTCTCTGTGCTGGATTGTATTGGAAGCGGCCACTACGGGATCTTGCTCCCCTTTTTGGTTTTGGTCAAAGCGCGGGGGGGGGGGGGGTCTCTCTACGCGCGGTTCGAAGTGGTCTGTGCCTCGGGGGAACGATCGCCTCGAGAGGTGCGTCGCACTCCTCACCAGAAAGAAAAAGAATTTTTTTATTATTATATCCAGACGATTTAGCTAATAATATTATATATGACATTGCGGTTAAATTGATAGATTCACCTTCGGCGGTGTGGCTACGTTTTACGACAACCGGCTACTTTTACGTAAGGAACAAATGTCTAGCTATGCCGCTTCCACCTGACATCGGTCGTAAGGGTGAACACAAAAAGTAAACACAAAATGACCTCGTAAAGGGTGACCGTGCCAATGGGCTGACTAACAAGAATGCCGAAGATCGGGCGAAGTGGCGAAAAAGTGAAGCGGGAAGCGTACTCCGGGCACCGAAGCGAAAGTTTGGGTTGCGACCGAAACTTAACGCTAAGTTGATGACGATGTAGCAAATAATGTTAAATGTTTTATGTGCAATTTTTTTACCCGTCAGTAAAACCGGTGGCGTCAGCGCTGAAGAGGCTAAGACTGTCGCGCGACGACTTCGAACTAGTCAAAGTGATCGGGAGGGGCGCATTCGGAGAGGTCTGCGTTGTGAGGGCGAGTTTTATGCAGGTACCTTGTCATATTTTGGATTGATGACCTTTGTAGTCGTGGACCATCATCTCCGGACCTTGGTGTTATATTTGAGGTTTGCGTTACACATCCTGGTCCATCTATTTAACCCCTAAATGTATTTATTACATACATGCCTTAATCAAGCAATTTCCTTTGAAGTTTTTTTCGGTTTGTTTTCTTTTTAGGGCACAGATAATGGTAATTTAGCAGCAGCAACTGGTGGCACCATTTCCGCGACCACAGGGGAGAGGGTCTATGCTATGAAGATATTGAATAAATGGGAGATGTTAAAGGTAATTAATATTTTTCCCCGTGCAGGGTCCGAGTAGGAATACCGAGTCGTTAATGGCGACAAAAAACCCCAGAAGTGTTAGGGCCCCAAGCCGGTCTGGATGGCAACCACCCTCGGTTTATAAATATGTTGACATCATAACCTGCTGTTTTCCGGCTTTCGCGATCCGGGTTCTTGTATCCCTATAGGGCAGCGTTTCTCAACCTTTTTTATGTTGCGACCCACAAAAAAGTTAAGTAAAAAGTCTTATATTTTAATTGTTTATTCATACGTTTAATAATAACTAATAATTTTTATTTTATTACGTCTCGATATTGTATCAATTGTAAAAAAATATTTTTTTGCGCTGGAATTGGGTCTGGCTAGGCGAAGAGCTAGCGAAGGGAAATGAATATTAAGGGTACTCTCAATTCTCGTTACTCGTCCTTATTTCGAAGGAGCCACTGATGTTACACTCGTCAGAGTATTCAAACACACACAGCTATTTGTATTATTTACATCTTTTTATACTCGATTATTAATAAATTATTCAGTTGAAATCAAATAAGACGGAACCGACTCACTCACTCAAAATTACAATCAACTCACTCGAAAATAATTTACCTATGAGTGTTTGCAATGATGATCCACGTATAGAAATGCTTTTTAAGTGAGAAACAATGCCAAACATCGCATTAATTAATTAATGTTTATGATTAATTATTTTAATAAAATAAAGTAAGCTATAAGTTTATTTTTTCATATTGTTATTTATTACATTGTAATATTTAATTTTATAACATGACACTAAAATTCATTCCTTTAATAAACGAATATTTTCTATAGTTTGTATGTTTCGATGTCTTATTACTTTTCAACAGACTGCGACCCCCTTTAATAACAAACGCGACCCCCCTAGGGGTCGCGACCCACTGGTTGAGAAACTAGGCTATAGGGGTGATCAGCATGTTCGCGGTGCTCCTAGCATCGCAAATATCTATAGACGGCGGTGATTGGTTACTATTAAGCTGGCCATCAGCCTATCTGCTGTTCCTCAGGTATAAAAAATATAGTTTAAAAACACGCCTTTATAGTTAATCAATGTAAAAGAAAAAATTAATTCTTATGATAAGAATAAAATTATGAGAAAATTAATGTCACTGTTCTACAAGCGTGGAGTGCTCGATATCAACTATTATAAAAAAAAAATAGTTTAATTACGAAATGCAGAGTTAGTTTAAGAATATCATACAAAAGCACCCCACACTTTTAGAACAGTTACATTAATGTTCTCGTAATTTTATTCTTATGTCACCAATTGTTTTTAACTTTTTAGTTTGATTAACAAAAGCGTATTCTTTAGTTTTTGAAGTGAAAACTTCTTTAGCATCGTTGTGATCTGCAACTTGATGAAACGGAAAAGTCACAGTAAAAAGAGACACATATCGCATGCTTAATCATAAACTGACCGATTACGATTTAGGTCTAAAGTGAGATAATATAACGGGCAGCATTGTATCGACGCCCTCTATCGGTCAAACTAAGATTTATTTCGATATCTCTTTCCCACGCTGAGTTACCGCTATTTAGTTATAATTCAATATATGGGATAAGTAGTAAATGACGAAACGTTTTTTGCGATTTCCCAAAAAACAGGTTTTTTGAGTTAGGTCAGTTTATGATTAAGCTTGCGATATATACCTCTTATAGCGCGCACCAATTCAACCACTTCCCGCGCTCCTTATCCCTGCCTCAGACGGTCCCCGCGCACGCCGCGTCCCAGCGCCCGCGTATCCCATAAGTCGCCCCGAGCGGGTGTGCGAACATCGCCACGTCACCACGTGCATAACCCGATTGTCAGTTATTTAAATTGTACACTATTGTTTTCTTTAAAAAACCTATATACGTATAAACACCACCCCATAACCTTTAGAATATAATGTGGAGAGAATGAGATAAGACATTATAATATAAAGTGTTTCCTATATTTATGGTCTCTTCTTTGTGCGGTGTTATATTGAAGTTTATATTTTTCAAGGGTCACTTCTATCACGTGTGAACTGCAAACATGTTTTTTTAAACTATAATTTTTTTTTATTCGATTAAACATAAAAGCGTGTTTTTAGGTTTTTTAATCTACAATTTATTTGTTGTCGATTCCTAATCGGTAAATGTTGTTATTAATTTAACGCCATCTTCCGGTAGAAGGAAAAGAAAGCGTTAATCCTGATGATCCTGACAAGAACTTTGGCACAAAATTATTAAATTTGTGTATTGTCATCAGGTTTTGACAAGTGTGATTTTTTTTTCATTTAAAGTGGGTAAAAATGGACTCTTAATATATACATACATGTATAAATAGATAAATACATACAGGTGAAACTTTCGCTTTGGTGGCCATAGCTCACACCGATCGGTGATGATAATATATTTCCAGAGGGCAGAGACGGCATGTTTCCAAGAAGAGCGCGATGTGTTGGTCTACGGGGACAGGAGGTGGATCACGAACTTGCACTGTGCCTTCCAAGACGACAATAATCTGGTGAGACCGATTTGTAACTTATCTCCATGCAGGGATGGAGTAGGAATACCAAGGCTTCCGGCCGAGGCCGGTGTATAATTAACTCTAGCTATGTGACAGGACCCCAAGCCCGTCTGGATGGCAACCACCCTGGTGTAACCGTATTAGCTAGTGCTTAATAGTAAGTGGGCCGTCAGCCTGTCCGCTGTTCCCACTTTTTTGTTGTAAAGTCAATTTTGCTTCGGAGATAACGACAAAAATGCATGAGTTTCAAGTGAAAATGAGCTTCAGACTCACCGGTTTAAGTTGCATGTTGGCCGCACAATGTTCACTGTACGCCATTGTAGACTGTTTAATTCTGAGTAAATCACGATCAAGCCCTATGTGATAGCATAAAATGCGGCTGAGTTATAGGAATAAATAATGAACGAAGTATATTAGTATTATTATTGTCAAAGAAACATCGGGTGTTTTGTGCCACATCTTTTGGACTAATCGTACCGAGCGAATATTATCGAGATCTGATTTATCGAGCACCGAGTGGGGTTTCTCCATAATAATAGTAATATTTTTCGTCCATTGTTTTATTCCTATATCAAGAATCATTTTTCATTTTTTAGTTTAATTTGCCACTAAAACGTATTCTTTATTTTAACTAGATTTTTATTTTAATTACAATTTGCTTTATAAATTTAATCAGGCGTAATATATTCACCATTTTTTTTTTTAAATCCTTGCGATGCTAATGAGGATAATGAGATAATCTTATCGAATTGTTGTATTTTCGTCTGTCCTTGTCATAAGTATGTCTTCAACATTTAAATGAAATCTGACGGTTTAAAGTGGGGCAAAATCGAGTTTAAAGGAGTCGGTTACAAACAAACAGGTGAAACTAATAAAAGCGTGTAAAAAATTAATCTCGATTTACGTGTATTATAAAAGGAAAATCTTTTCACGCTAAGGGAAAGTACATATTGTAGCTTTTAGGGATTGTTTTTCCGATATATATACAACAAATTTTTGAGTTGCGATATAGTTTTGTAAAAACTTTTGCGATCATGGTTTCTTCCTACTGATAGAAGAGGTTTAAAATACAAAATAAAAAATTATCCGTGCAGGGGCGGAGAAAGAATACTAACCTCTGCGGCCGGGGTCGGCCTGTCGTAAAAGGCGACAAAACAACCCACCCTAGCTCCGTGGTACGGCCTCAAGCCCGTCTGGATGGCGACCACCTTTGGTCTTGGTATGCCGCCATAATAACCATGTGCTGTGTTCCGGCATTAGTGACCCAAGTTCCTGTACTCTTATGGGACAGCAGTGTGTTCTTGATGCCACTAGCGTTGCAAACATCCATAGGCGACGGTAACTGCTAAATTCTAAGCGGGCCGTCAGCCTGTCTGCTGTCCTACAGCAATAAAAAAACAAAAAGAATGGGGGATTCCCCTGAACACCTTTACGGGTCCAATATTTCCCCTGAAAGCCTGTTGTCACCATTATCAGGAAAGGTTCCTTTATTAAAGTTGTCTTTTTATGCTTACAGTACCTCGTGATGGACTACTATTGCGGCGGTGATCTGCTGACCCTTCTCTCCAAGTTCGAGGACCGCCTTCCCGAGGACATGGCCAAGTTTTACATAGCGGAGATGATACTCGCCATACAGAGCGTACATGAACTTCGATACGTACATCGGTGAGATGTATTTAGTAATCGCTGTATTCATATCAAGAATAAACACCATCCCCACTGCTGGGCTGGGGCCTACTTATAGTACGGTCTATACAGTCGATTATCATGTTCGATCCCTGCATAAGGGTATTTGAAATCCCGCCTCCTGAATTTTGTTAGCTACCCTCACCCACCCCACTCCCTAAAGGGGATCAACAGAGATCACGCTTGTCTAAGGAAGATTAATATACCGATGATCATGGCATGCAGGTTTACTCACGATGTTTTCTTTCGTCTTCGGTACATGGCAATTATGCTATAATTGCACATTAGACGAGAAAAACTGCCTAAGCCTTGCATGACACCGTGGGATTTGAACCCGGAACCTTTAGATTAATATCTGAGTTTGCTACTACTACTGAGCTACCAGGCACACGGAAAATTATTAGTTTTTTTTATTCCTGTAGGACTGCAGACAGGCTGACGCTTATAATTTAGCAATTACCGTCGCCTATGCGTGTTTGCAACGCCAGTGGCATCGCGAACACGCTGCTGTCCCATAAAGGTACATAAACCTGAGTCACTAATGCCGGAACACAATACAAGGTTATTATGGCGGTGTACTTAAGAACAAAGGTAGTCGCTATCCAGGCGGGCTTGGGGCCCTACCACGTAGCTAGGGTGGGTTGTTTTATCGCCTTTTGTGACAGGCCGACTCCGGCCTCAGAGGTCAGTATTCTTTCTCCGCCCTTGCACAGATAAAAATTTGCGTCGAAATTAATATTTAACCGTAGTAATAATTGTTCCAGAGACATAAAACCCGACAACGTCCTCTTGGACGCGAGCGGGCATATACGGCTGGCTGACTTCGGCTCGTGCCTGAGACTTGGCGACGACGGGAAGGTAAATTATTCAAAAGGGAACTTTAGCACCCTGCTGAGCAGTATAGGGGTACAGAAACCTGAGTCACTAATGCCGGAACACAACGCAAGGTTATTATGGCGGCATAGTTTAGACCAGGGGTAGTTGCCATCCAGACGGGCTTGGAGCCCTACCACGTAGTTAGGGGTTGTTTTGTCGCCTTTTATGATAGGCCGACACCAGCCGCAAGGGTTAGTATTCTTACTCCGCCCTGCACGGTGAGCAGGATGGTATAAAATTAAAACAAAAAAAAAACAAAAATCCTTTATTGTACCCATAGTTACAAACAATGATATAGATTGTCAAAAGTGTTTTTAAATGTTACAATTTATTTAAATAAAATGACAGAGGTCTGCAGTTATGCGCGCATCACAGCAAAACTACTGGATAAATTTCAATTAAATAAAGAAATAAAGAAAGTAATATTCCTTAGACACTTGGCCCTTATCTTAAGTTATAGCGATATCTTCCATTTATTATAAAGTTATTAAAGTTTTAAGTAATGTGTGTTTTATTGCCGCGGAGAAGTGGGCCAAGCTGTGTAGCGCGCATGCGTGCGAATACATCTCATATTTTTCGATTTACTTCTTTCTGTTATTCGAGCAAAGTGGACGGGAACGGCTAGTATACAATATTTTATGGACTTTAATTACTTAAAGGACAGTTCAATTCAATTTCTACTTTCGAATTGTTTTTTTTTTAGTAGGTGTGCCCTTGTCTTAGTCACCGCCTGTGTCCTCTTTCCAGCGTCCCTCCCACTTTCCGGTGAAACGGCTGCGTTCCACGTTTTTGTTGTTACGAGTATATTTCCTTGAAGTAGTCGAAAGTATACACTTTCATCTACAATTATCCCATTTGGATGGATTTCAATTAATGGTTTACGAATTTCCATTTCAACTATTTAAGAATTCTGGGGTGCAGATAGTAACCTCTACTGATAAAAGTTCAATCCCTCTGAAATGTATTGAAGGTTATTCCCAATCAGCCATTCAGATCTTGTCCAAAGCGCCTCTGAGGGTCTTACCACTCGAGTCCTTTGTTGCCCCAGCTTGTGCAAGCGTTGAAATCTCCCCCACTAAGGTGTTTTTTTTTTCTAATTTTGACTTGAAGCATCACCGGCTCTCATTTAGTATGCTGTAAAAGGAATAAGTCACAAGTTATCCCCTGTTCATACAAAAGGCGAGGTTGCCTGGATTTTATATGGTTATTATTGCGAGTTTGTTATAACTGTTATAATAATAAATCGATTGAAGGCTCACGTATCAACATTTGCTTAAATTTTATACAATTTTACTTAGAATATTTCACCGAAAAGAGTTTAACAAAATCTTAAGTTTAATTAATGTAACATTAAATTATATAAACCGAGAGTTGTCGATGTTACTGACACGAGGATTCGGCAACTCGATTTGGAGGTGGTTCTATTCAAAACGGAGGCCCTTTATGGGGTCCTATGTGGGTGGATCGCCTGACTGCCAAAACGACAAAGCGTCTTTAGAAGTGGAGACGAAGCGGGTGGAGTTGCGTGACGAGGTGTTCATGGCGGAGTAGACGGGTAACTTCCTGACTATTTGGATGGAAAAGTGCTATGGTGCCCTAACCTTCTACATGACACTAGGATATACCTGTGTCGCATAGGGCGGGAGCTACGTTAGAGTGCCTCCATTGTAGTGTGGACGTTGAGAATAACAAGGTAGACCACACCGTCGCTGTGTACCGTGAGTGGCGTGAACAACGCGGCACCTTCCTCGGTCACACCGGACATGACCGAGTTCCCGGCCTTGCCTGTGGCTATGGTTGGGAGTGAACCCGGGAGGTGGGAATGGAAGCTTGCCAGTCGGCTCCCCTCCCGCCAGTGCAGACCTAAGCGACGGCGCCGTAGACCACGGCTGCAGGTGGTTGCAATCCTGGATTGAGCGCCTGGGGGACTAATCCCTGATTTTACGGCGCCAACACAAGCGGCCACACCCCGACACAAGGGCGGGTTGGCGCTGGCATGGATCTAGGCCTGAGTTTAAATTATATTAAAATTATTATAAAGCATACATATATCTAAGAGGTCTAACCCGAGATGCGTGTCAGGCACGTGCCATAAGGCTCGTTCAGCTCGCTGCCCTCGGAAGTTGAGAAAAGACCGCCTTAAGGACGACTGCTACAATTCCCGGTGGCTAGCTTCGAACACGGGCTAACGGCCTGCACCTCGATGTCATTGAACTGTTTTGGAGTACGCTGCAAAGAAATTGTAGTTACAGATTCATTTCCAATTTGCCAATAACTGGTCCCGAGCAAGAAAACACAGTTTCTTCGCGGTCCGTCTTGCCGTACTGTCTCACGATTTGTCTTCGATTCCACATATTATACATATCTTGATTGTTCTCAACGCGGATTGAAACAACTCTGACATTATGTATTCAGTTTTGTTGGGCTTTATAAAAAAAAATTGCCGATTTATTAATTCAGTTGTTATTTATCAAATATTATTATGTAACGGCTTATAGTTCGACATTTTATTTTATTTTATTTTATTTGGGAAACAAACAATCAGAATAATTCATAAAACTACCAAAAATACACAAAATACATACATAACCAAGTTTGCACTAATAAATAATACATTTTTTTGATAATAAAAATACAATTCAGTTCAAGTAAATAATATATTAAAAAACATATAACAATAATTTAGTCAAATATTATTAGTTAATAAAAAAAGTCGATAATAAAGTTAATGTCTTGTCGTGGTTCCATTAGAGTTCAATGAACGAATTAAATAACAAAAAAAAAAAAATAACATGACAGTTCTAATGTATATAAATAAATAAATATTAAATAATGACTCGCGCACATTGTTAACAGAGCTGAGAAACGCGTATTACTCCCACTAATCCCCTATCAGTTTATTGCGTAATTGAAATAATTGACGGCGGATAATCAAAGCGAACGTCCACAATGATGAAAACTCAAAATGTTAAAGCCACCAACAAAAGGGACGCGGCAACAACTGCACCGATTACACGCAAAATACGTTCGATCTCCTTTGAATGCACGCTCAATGGTGTCGCTATTCGTAGTTATCTTATCACAATAATGCAACGAACTTTTCTCAGTCCCAATAATTTCACTTGGTTGGTATAAAACGCATGCATTTGTAACAATAATTAATATTATGATCATTATTTTCGCCAATATGATGATGATGATGTCCTCCCAGACGTATCCGTCGACGGCGACACCCTTAGCTCGTCCTTGCCTGGACTCTTGCATGAGCGCGAGCATGACTCGCAAAACCAAATTTTGTTATGAAGGTCCTATTACAAGAAGCGCAGTAAAGAGACCCACTTGAATTGCGAGTATAGTTGTAGGAGGGCTTGGGTCGAGTTTTTCGGATCAGGCGTTTGGCGTCAAGGTTTTCAAGACGGGAACGCTCAAAGTTTTTTATACCCGTGTTGACAGCAGTTCGCCACTCCGACCTCTGCGTTGCAAGCTCCTCCCATGACTCACTAGACATGCCAATTGCAGTCAAGTGGCGTTTTAAGACATCCCTGTAACGCAGAAACTGTCCTCCAGGCTTTCGTTTACCTGAGCTAAGCTCAGAATAAAATACCTTTTTTGGTAATCTGGAAGACTCCATGCGTACAAGGTGTCCACACCAGCGTAGTTGGCCTTTCATTAGCATACACTCCATTCCAGCGAGCTTAGCTCGACGTAGAACCTCCGAGTTTGGCACACGATCCTGCCATCTCACCTGAAGAATCGCCCGAAGACACTTCATGTGGAAGGTATCAAGGCGTCTGATATCTCCCTTGTAAAGACACCAGGTCTCCGAGGCATAGAGCAACAATGGTAAGATTATGGCCCTGTAGACAGCGAGTTTTGTGTGGAGTTTCAGGTCATGTGATTTCCAAACCCGTCGGTTAAGACCACCGAAAGCCGCAGCTGCTTTGGCGACTCGCGCAGAGATCTCAGACTCGAGACGATTATCACTGCGCAAAATAGTTCCAAGGTACCGGAAGGTACCCACTTCCGGCAGTGGCTTTCCTCGTAGGTAAACAACACCATCGTCCGCAGATTTACCTTTCGCAGGTTGTTTTAGAATCTGGGTCTTAGAAGCACTGATTACTAAGCCGAATTTACGACAGGACTCATCTAATTTGTCCAAAAAACTCTGTAGGTCGCCCAAACTGTCAGCCATAAGGCAGACATCGTCGGCGTACAGAACATCTATTACTGAAACAGAGTCCATTTTGCGTTTTGCTCTGAGACGTGCGAGGTCGAAAACGCTTTTGTCCATGCGGACATTTATGGTAATCTTGCCATTACAGCTTTTAAGAGCGTCATTCATTACTGCAGCGAAGTAGATAGCGAAAAGGGTCGGAGCCATTACACAGCCTTGCTTGACACCGCTAGTGACCGGGAACCAGTCTGTAAAGTTGTTTTCGTGACGCACACGGGCTGTCATGCCCTCGTGGAACTGGCGCACTAAATTGACGAACTTTGCAGGACAGCCACATTTTTCCATAACAATCCAGAGGGCGGTCCTGGAAACACGGTCAAAGGCCTTTTCTAGGTCCACAAAACATAAATAGAGGTCGCGGTGTTGTTCAAAACTTTTTTCTTGAAGTTGCTTGACTACAAAGATGGCATCAACCGTACCTCTTCTAGGTCTGAACCCGCACTGGGTCTCCGGAAGGAAGCTTTCAGCTAAATTACTAAGGCGACTATTGATGATGTGCGCCAGAATTTTGCCAGCTGTGGAAAGCAATGCAATGCCTCTAAACGAGCCACAATCAGAGAGGTCCCCTTTGCCTTTATATAGCTTGCTAATAGAAGCATCCTTCCAGTCCTGTGGAACCATCTCAACATCCCAAATCAGTTTGATAAGTTCAAAAAGTCCGGACCTGATACTCGGTCCACCGTATTTGAAAATCTCAGAAGACAAACCGTCCGAACCAGGTGATTTACCATTTTTTAAGCGGTTGATCGCAGTAACGAACTCGGCGTACGAAGGCGGGTCATCCAAGCCCGAAGCAGATGGCAAGCTCTCAAGTGAATTAATGTAAGACAGATCTGCTCCTTGACTACCGGGATTGAGCACTTCATTAAAGTGTTCAGCCCAACGAAGAAGAACCTCTTTTGGATCTGTTAACTTCTTAGCTTTATCTCGCGAGTAAACAGGGGCAGTCTTTTTAGCGCGGGGTCCGTAAACGGATTTTAGCCCTTCGAAAAATTTTGCTGTTTGGCTAGTGTCACCTAACCATTGCAGTTCTTCGGCTTTACGGCGCCACCAACTATCCTTTTGTTCTCGGATCTTTGCTTTAAGATCCTGCTGAAGAGACTTGCGCTGCCCCGCACCGACGACTCCTCTTAGAGCGAGACGATAGTTTTCAACAAGCTGCCGTATTTCCACATCAGAATCATCGAACCAGTCTTGATGTTTTTTATGTGGTGTGCCAATAACTCGCTGAGAAACACCATAGAGAGCCCTGGAATAAGTACGCCACCCGGCATCTACTGAGGTATTGTCATCAGTGCCGGGCATCGCTGCCTCAAATTCCGCATCTAGCTCACGACACAGTCCCTCATCACGCACCAAACGCGCACAAGCAAGTCTAGCCGGAATCCTGTGTTCTGCTCTACGCGGAGGCTTGTAGTAAAGCCTCATCCTGGATCTAATAAGACGATGGTCAGTCCAGCCTTGGGCACCACGCATTGCTCTTGTAATAAGTACATCTCTCAGGTCTCGCCTGCGTACAATGATGTAATCAAGAAGATGCCAGTGCCCTGAGCGTGGGTGCATCCAAGATGTCTTGTATTTATCGGGTAGCCTGAAGAATGTGTTTGTTATGCTGAGGTTGAATTCGGAGCATAACGTCAGAAGAGCAACACCGTTGGTGTTGCACTTACCTACTCCATGTCTCCCCAGTATGTTCTTCCAGGCAATATATTCTGTGCCAACACGCGCATTAAAGTCACCCAGCAGAATCAACTTGTCACAATCTGGAATCCCCAGCAAAACATCACGCAGATTCTCATAAAATTGAAGTTTGTCCTCATCAGGTGTTGTCATAGTAGGCGCATACACGCTCACAAGATGTAGGTATTTCCTGGGAGCCATGTGGAGTCGTAGTGTCATGAGCCTGTCATTGATCCCTTTTGGAGGCTCCACTAGCGATCTAGCGATGTTGTTTCGGATCGCAAATCCAACACCATTTGCGGCTCGTTCACTTGCAGGTTTACCCTCCCAGTAATACGTATATCCACCCAATTCCTCACAGAGCTCACCGCTATCCGCTAAATGTGCCTCGCTGACTGCGGCTATGTCAATGTTATAGCGGGACAATTCACGCGCTATGAGTGCAGTTTTCCGCTCAGGACAGAGGTTGTTTTCATTGTCCAGTAACGTTCTTACATTCCACGCAGCTAAATTTAAGAATGCATTTAATCTATTATTATGTTTCTTTCGACCGCTTTTAATTGGCGACCAGATGACCGCGGTTAGCCACCTGGGTTGCAGTGAGGCGAGCTTTGTTTAGGCCACCTTTTCTAGGCCCCTCCCCGGATTGGGGAAAGCAGTGCGATCCCTAAATAGGGCTGCTTTGTCGTCGGGTGAGCTGCCGTACCAGTTCTCTCGCCTCTAGTGAGTTCCAATACGACCATCACCACCCAACCGCCGTACGTGCAAAGATCTAGCTAGGGACCAAACTCACCCGCTCAGCCCCCACCGCCAGTCCTCATCGCCGTAGGACTTGCACTCTCCGTCCAGTAATGAGCCAGGGGTCATCAGCGCGGGAATATATTAAAGTGGGTAAGCATTTGCGCATACACGAACCCACTCTCTCGTCTTCCAGTCCTTGTTACCAGTGGGGCGGAAGTCCGCTACGACTGATTAGCACTAGAAGATGCAGTGACTGGCCGCATATCTCTTGGATCCCGACATACGCCCTATCAGGCATGTCACAGGTGCCCTGCTGCAGCGCCACGGTCGCCGGGTTTGAAGCCATACTGACGGTGTCCGCCTTCCGAGCCGCTGCAGACTTTATGCAATTTATGAGGGAATCAGCCCATTAAACTAAGTTTGTGAAACTCAGTCCCCTTCACTGGATTTAGCCCGTGGATCGACACGGTTTGCCGGGACACGGCCGCTGCATGCACAACAGCTACTTGGAGCCACCAGTAAAGAGATTTGTGGAATATTTACAATGTAGACAGAATCCACCATCTGCGATGCAGATCGATCGGTAGTATTCTGCAAGATTCCACTGCAAAACATCCCACTTATATCCCTTCGCCAATATACACTGATAACGATTGGCGTAGAAATATTAAAACGCGTCGATTAATATTTGGCCGGCGGTTCAAATTTCGCTTTGCATATAACTTTAATTATATAATATTTCAATTACATGAGGTTACTTAGCTGGCTGATCTGATAGGGAAATCATTGGCAACGCAACACAGCAGAATCAATTAAAGAAAAGTAAAAAAAACTTATACGTTCCAAATAAAATGGGCGTATTCGCGACTTCGCGAAACCGCTGAACCAATTTTGATCAATTTCGGTACAGAGATAGAGTGAACCTTGCAAAAGGACATAAGCTATTTTTATTATTGTATTTTTTTTATTTATATGGCAGAACAACGTTCGCCGGGTCAGCTAGTGTAGGATAAGGGCAAGAAGATATAGTTTTATTTATTTTTAGATGTTTTTATAAGTTATATAAAATTTTATAAGTTTATAAGTTATAGTTATATAAGTTATATTGTTTTCTATTTATAAGTTATTTTTATCCTGAAATATATAATTTGCAAACAACATGGCATGGTGTTACGACAACCTGACGGTCGTCGACAAATATAGATAAGAAATTAAACAATTTTAAATTATATACAAGTTTATTACTAATATAAAGTACTGAATGAATTAACAATTTAGAGTTCGGTTTATAATTATATAACCGGGACGTGGGTACAAGCACTAAGAGGTTTATATCGGGCGTTAAATCGTAAGGGTGTAGGGTGACTTAGCTTAGGCCTCGTCCTGCGCGTGGAGGGTCATCAACGTCCTTTCCTTTCACGGGGCCTGACGTGCCCTGCCGTTGGAAGTGGTCTGCAGCTCCAGCCCGTACTGAGGGTGGCTGCCTCGAGACCGCTGCGAGGGATGGCAGCTACGGGTTGTTGTTCCGAAGGACCCGTTCTGGGGCGTCTGCTCTCAGCCCGTACGGTGGACCCTCTCCTCTGAAATGCGTCGAAGATGTTTCTGTAGCGCGAAAGACCCGGCACCCTGACACCCTGGACGACCAGGAGTGGTGTCGGTATCCTTCGCGTTACATTGTAAAAACACGAAAGTGGAGTGGTGATAGCTTATGTCCGTCTTTATAATAACAAGCAAAATACGGAATGAAAATTAAATAATAAAAAAATATAAAAATGAAAATTGTCTAACCAGGAATCAACTAACTACTATTACTCGGACTATCACCATTCCACCACACCATAAACACAAAGAAAAGTTTAAATATAAATTTGAACAGAGATAGGTAGTTTCAGCACATCAAAATAAATAAAAAAATAATACAATGAAATGACCTTCGATATATGAATCGTCGGCTTCCAAAGGAAAATCCGTTTTAATACGGTATTACAAAATAACTTACATTTACAGATTACTAGATCTAATTAGCGACATTAATTTTTATACATATATAAGATTTATGACGATACGTCGGTGGCATCAACATTAAAAGCTTATTACAACTACATTAGGTTTACAGTAAAAAACAGATATAACTAAGAATACATACAAGCCACGACGTTAACTACTGAGCGAATTATTTTTTTTTATTTTTAAAGAATTTAAAACAATAACGCGGCGAGCACGTTCGCCTAACACAAAATAATTAGGTTATGATTTATATTTACACCCACGTGACTATTCTATTCCCGGTAGCTTCTTGTTGATATTAACTTGCAATATTTAAATATAAAAAAAGAATAATAATAATTTATTTTGGATTAATTTTTAGGCACAAAACTAGGCAATAGCGACCGGCCCTAATGGACTTAATTTTATGAGCTCACCTGAGGGTTATATACGCGGCATAATTTAAATAATTTCTCGAACGAACAACATGATTACTTAATTAAGTGACTGGTTTAAACATTATTAAAAATAAATTAACCACAATCGCGAACCACCATAGTGGCTGAGTAGCTGGTGTCCGAATCTTGGCGTCCATCGCGGCTTCGCCTTTTTATACTGGCCGTCAGGACACCGCCCACTTTTTCGAAGATTCTAGATTTGGCTTCTAATGGTTTGGCATGGAAAAGTACTGGGTAGCACCTGTACTTTGGACCCGCTACTCGTTTAGACAATGACAGAGCTATAGGCCAGAGGGGCAAAGAATTATTTGTGACGTAAGCCCTGACGACACTTGGTTCCCGTTCTTCGTTCATTTGTAGTATTTTCGATGACCGGTAACCGATCGAATGATTCGCGTTCATTCATCTTTTTACTTATCGATGGACGCTATTCAACTGAACGATTTCTCGAAGATTCTTCCCAGCCGTCGTTTAATTCTTATCTACCTACTTTTAAGGTGCGCGATCGAAATTATTATCTGGTTCGTTCCGTTTAAATACCCTCAAGATTAATTATTATATATTGTTGAGATTAATTCGAAATTTTTATTAAGTATTTAAGGATTAGATATTATATAAAGAAAATTAATTATCCTACTCTTGTTACAACGTAACAATGGTTATTTATTATTTTATGAAAATCATTAAAGTAAATTATGAAAAGCATTGGTCCCAACACACTGCCTTGAGATACATCAATATTTGTCTGTTCAATTGTAGGCAGTAAAATTTATTTTTACGTTTAAGATAAATTTTGGTAATTAGAATTTTTCTGGAACTTCCTTTGTTGCATTGCAAACAAATTATTTCTTTCAAAGAACGAATACTCTATGTCATTGCTGACTTCCTCAAATGCTTTTTATGGTTTTGGAATGACAACCATACAGCGATAGCAGTCTGAATCTTGTTTATTATCTTTCTTAGCGAATGGTTTTTTTTTGGTCTCGGGGAAAAACCCTCTCTTGACGGGTTCCCCCGGCCCGGGGGGGCCGAGGGATATGTGGGACTCCGGGAAAGATGTTCGGCCATCCGACAACCCACTAAAAAACCCCGCTGTTCTCCTATCGCCTACGCCCGGGCCTACGGAAATGTGGCCTGCCGATCTCGTGGCCCGGGCCTGCGCCGGCCCGCCCTTTCTCAAGGCGGGCCTCTTCTAAAGTGGTGACGCCAGGGGGTCAGGGTTTCATCCCCCCGGCGCTCTCCTGTTGACTCAAGGAGTTGAGGAGGGCCGCGGAACAGTACGCGGCCCTCCCTCGCGGCAATAGTGCGGGCGGCGGATCCTCCCCCGAGGGGCCGCCCGCGGCCGCTTTCTACGGCGGCCGGAGGTCGTTGCTTGCCCTCCGGCGCCGATGAAGTGGCCTGCGTTGGCGGGAGTTAACTCCCGCTCTCGCCCCGCCGCCTCCCTTGCGGACATTACTGCCTCGCAAAAGGAGGCGACGGCCGTTCATCCAGGATCGCCCACGACCATGGACAGAACCAGGGCCGGGAGCGACAGGTTGGCGGCCAATTCCGGGTGGGACTCGCACCCCCACCGCGTGCTGGTCAGGCGTGGGTACGACTACCAGGCGACACTCCAGAAAAACTAGGGAGTCGCCTAACGCTGTAGCCGACCCAGCAAGACCAACCGACAGCGAGGATGCGATTCCCACTCCGGGAACACTCTCTGTGCAGGCGCAGTCGAAATAGGCATGGTTTCGACTATCAAATCAGGGCCCGGGGCAGAACCCGGGACCCCAATCAGTATTCGCAACCATCCCACCGGGGACCACGCCACGAACAGAGAGCGAAGTTGGAAAGGATATAGGAGGTAGACGGGAAGAAAGGTAGGACCCTGTCGCCTCGGACGGAGAGGAGAGTGAGGCGACGGATGCTCGGCACCTCGGGTACGCACACCCGTGCACTCCTCGGACAGAGGAGCGCCCCTGAGGGGAGCGAATGGTTTAATAAAAGTCGATTTAAGTTGTTCAAAAAATATATTTGACGTTATATGGTACGCTATAGGTATTTGATTTGTTAAAATTATTTGATTTCATTATGTAGCTGCATTCATTTTAAAGAAACTAAATTTCGTACCTCATTCTAGTATTTGCGCCTTCTTTTACTAAATCCTAAGTTGTTTTATAATAATGTTAGGTCATGCTCGATGAAAATTTACGATTACAAATTCCTGATACAGATAAGTCAATAGACTAACTCTTAGTGTCCAGTAACGCCTGACTTTTGGGCTTTGGTCTCCCCCTGGAGGGAATGGACAGTATAACGCGTATGGACGTTTGTTTAAGGCTGATTAGCAGGTTCCATACTGGTAACTACTGAGTTATCTATGTGTAACATGCTAATGTATTGTACCAGTATGTAACTAATATGTAAAAAGTACAGGTGTCACGTGTCCTGGCACACGCCAAAGATAAGAGATGGACGGCGCTGGCCGCCATTTGGAAAGGTCCTAGAGAGACAAAATGGAGGAGGCCTTTTCCCGAAAAGGAGTCCATAATTAATTTACACATTATATATTTTTCTAATTATTATTTCAATTGTATTTGTATATGCATACTATGGAATAAAGAAGATTTATTATTATTATTAAATAAAAAGCACACTGATGCAAGTTTCCTATTTCATTCAACGTCACACTCTTGTAAAACCATGGCCTTTGATTTTGCCGTTTGCCAAAATTCGCCGTCCAATAGGGTGCGATTTCGTGCGTATGTTGTTCGGCGTTATCTCTTGATTACTT
The DNA here is from genome assembly GCA_963693495.1 of Malacosoma neustria. Classification (NCBI taxonomy): domain Eukaryota; kingdom Metazoa; phylum Arthropoda; class Insecta; order Lepidoptera; family Lasiocampidae; genus Malacosoma; species Malacosoma neustria. Next base: position 3,117,096 of record OY856397.1, read on the forward strand.
GCATTTGCGTCATATTTTTAATGCGCAATAATCGTTTGAAATGGAAAAATGATCCTTATTCTTTTATTCTTTAGGTTGCTGTTTGAAAACAAAAGAATCCTAGCACCTTCTAGAATTTTCTTAAATCGTCCGAATTCGTGGGTCATACAATTATTTTGAAATGGTAAAATGATCCTTATTCTTTAAGTTGCTGTTTTTAACACAAAAGAATCCTAGCACCTTCTAGAATTTTCTTAAATCATCCAAATTCGTGGGCCATACAATTATTTTACTGTGCCGCTTACATTAGCGATTCGCCATCTATGAAAATTCCGTCTTATGTCCAAACTCGATTTCTACAAAGCGTTTCAAAGCACGTCTCAAAGAATGACCACAATATTTCAATATCACTTCTGAACCATTCCATGAAACATGAAATGTATGGTGTTGATTTCAGGTACAAAGCAATGTTGCAGTGGGCACGCCGGACTACATTTCCCCAGAGATTTTAAGGGTAAGAAACAAAGATTTATTTGTCACATACGATGATGCACACAGTAACCAAATGAAAAAGAAAAAAAAAAATCACACATCCATGCAAAATATTATAAACGTAAAGGAGCTCTGTCTGGCTGTCCGTTACGCTTTCGCGACTAAACCGCTGAACCAATTTTTATGAATTAGTATAGAGATAGATTGATCCTTGGACAAGGACATAGGCAACTTTTTTTTAATACATGTATATGGCATAACATCGTTTACCGGGACAGTTAGTATTATATGAAGTGCATACGATATTTAATTTAATTTATAAAATAAAGTTCCTTTTTACAAACAATACACCGACGCGTTCAACTTATTTGGGACAGGAACTTACCTTCTTGCCATTATGTTGAAATCGTATCCTAGGCATCATTTTTGTTAGATCCGCTTGTAATTATAACTTCACACATTATAAAATTGCCAGTAAATTTTTAAAACTTCACTGTAACTTGTTTGTATAAAAGTAATTTTCATTGGCGAGTAAATAGTCACGAACTTGTCCAGGAACTTTTCGCAACGATATGAAAGCGTAATCAACTTTTTTACCTGTTATCGATTTATCGTGACTTTGACTTGGCCTTAGACTTGATAAGATATAAACTGCATATATCGTTTTATTTTTAACGATTACGCGATCGTACGATTACTCCTATGTACCTAGCCTTAGGGGCCATCCATAAATTACGTCACATGAATTTTAGGACTTTTTATCCCCTCCTCCGTCCTTGTCACAGTTTTTCACATTTTTAGAACCACCTCCCCCTGAGTGACGTCACACATATTTCAATTTTATACATGCATTTGAAAATAAGCAAATGAAAAAAGTTATTATCATTTTTTTCTTATTTTTTTATTAAATAATCGTTAATAGAATCAACCTAAAGTCAAATATTTTAGATAACAAAGAAAGCAAACGACTAGTGAGGAAACAATAAACGACTAATTATGTTAAGTAAAGATACAAAATTTAACCATCTTGTGTCCATGGAGTTTGGTTCCACTCCTTCATATTCATTCATATCATGCAGTCACAAAGCTTTTGACCCCCCTGCCCCCTGTCACACAATGTCACATTCGGGTGATAGCGCCCCCTTAATATGTGACGCAATTTATGGATGACCCCTTAATGATTACTAGCTGATTGGGCAGATTTTCTCATGTCATTTTCATGGCGCAAGCATGTATCAGTGATGTTATACGAGGGCCGTTTGATAACTCCGTGACTTTTTCGATTTCCCGCGCAGTAAATTTAAATACAACACTGTTGCTCTCAACTACCATCTTTTAATAGACTATTATATATTGAGCAAGCGGCGTCATTTAGTTTGTGTTTGACAGCCATTAAAAGTAGACAAACTCGGGAATTTTAACAAAAATGGTTAACAAAAAAAGTTAATTACGTGTGTTGATTAAGCATTATATTTTTTTTTGCGTAAAACATCCATTACTGAAACCAAGGAAAGACTTGATAAATACTATGGGAACTCTGCACCATCAATTTCAATGGTTAAGAAGTGGTTTACTGAGTTCCGTTGTGTTCGTAACAACACAAGTGACGCCGTACGTTCAGGTCGCCCAAAAGGGGTCATCACGCTAGAAATCGTCGGTAAAATTCATGGAATAATATCAGCCTGTCTGCTGTTCCGAAAGACAAAAGATGACTCTTTATTGTAATTAAAATAATTTACAGAAACAATATTAACTTAGGCTAACAGACCAGTCTTTTTTTAGTTCCTGATGTGAAAATACTTGATGCAAATATGAGAAGAAGAGAAACAATATGTTCTATTAATAATTGTTAGGGTTTATTTTAGAATGTAGTAATACATACATATAATCACGCCTCTTTCCCCGTAGGGGTAGGCAGAGACCACTTGTTTCCACTTGCTACGATTCTTACATACTTGTTTCGCTTCGTCCACTTTTATTATTCCCTTCATACATGCTCTTCGGTTTAGGGTACTCTTGATCTGGCCTTTTTTTAAAAAAGGCCAGCTCAAATGTAGTAATGTATAATTAATTTGCATTTGCAGGCGATGGAGGACGGCCAAGGGCGCTATGGACCTGAATGCGATTGGTGGTCATTGGGCAAGTATTGTGTGCGACATATAATAGCTCCGTATTATTCGTATAGTGCGAAGTAATAATACTGAACCCTGCGGCTGGGGCGGGCCTGTCATAAAAGGCAACAAACCAACCCTAGCTAGGTGGTAGGGCTCCAATCCCGTCTGGATGGCAATCAGGTGTATAAATATGCCGCTATTATAACCTTGTGCTGTGTTCCGACATTAGTGACTAAGATTCCAATACTTTTGTGGGGAGAGCAGCGTATTCAAGGTGCCTCTGGCGTCGGGCCGTCAGCTTATCAGTTGTTGCTCAGCAG